>NW_023590909.1:3893584-4179202 GCF_014843425.1 Jatropha curcas
CAGTATAATTTGGCTTTCTCTTCTTGTGTGTGTGAGTGCGCTGTGGCCAAACTTGTTGGCGTGTGTGACTCGTGAGCTTTAATTTTGAGCTGTTTTTGCTGACTGTTCAACTCTTCCCTGCTTGAAAATGTCCGTAATCTGAGCCTTCCTTCTACTTTATGCTAAAAAATCAACGGTCGTTTCTTAGTTTACTTTGGGTGGATGACTCGTGTAGGTTCTGATTTTGAGCTCTTTTCGTGATATTCAATCTTCTGGCGTGAAAAAGACTCATGAGCTCCCCTTTGTGGATATAATTTCTGGCTTGAAAGAAGACTTCACGAGCTTCTGATTTTTGAGGCCTTTTCTGATATTAACGTCCCTCTGGCTTGAACGGGGCAATATTCTGAGACTTCGTTTTACATATCTTTAAATCGGGGCTGGGGGTGATCAAGAATCTTCTAATTTTGGAGCTCTTTATTGCTGAATATGCGTTCATCTTCATGCTTGAAAAAGGTACTGAGCCTCTTTTATAATGCTTAAATCAGGCGGCTCTGCTGTTTACTTTGAGGTGGGATGACTCGTCGAGCCTCTGATTGTTTGACGCTATTTTGTGATCATTCAATCTTCTGCTTTAAACCAGGATAATCTGAGCGCCTCCCCTTTTATATGCTTAATATCAATGTCGGGCTTTAGTTTTAAATTCAGGTGAATGTTGCTGGGCCTTGTGAACAAAGCTTTGCATAATTCTTTCTGATTTCTTTCTTTCTCTTTCGCTGGCAACAGCCTTATCACCAGTATATTTGCTTTCTTTCTTTTGTTGTGTGAGTGGCCTGTGCTGGCAACTGTGGGTGTGTGACTCTGGAGCTTCTAATTTTGAGGCTGTTTTTGTTCAATCTTCTGCTTGAAAAAGGCAAATCTGAGCCTCCTTTTGTATGCTAAAATCAAGATCGGCTTTAGTTTAATTCGGGTGGATGACTCATGAGGTTCTGATTTTGAGCTCTTTTGTGATATTCAATCTTCTGCGTGAAAAAGACTCATGAGCTCTTGTGATATTCAATCTTCTGCGTGAAAAAGACGCATGAGCTCTTTTGTGATATTCAATCTTCTGCATGAAAAAGACTCATGAGCTTCTGATATTGAGCTCTTTTGTGATATTAAATGTTCTGCTTGAAAAAGGCAAATCTGAGACTCCTTTTACATGATTAAATGAAAGTGGGGACTCATGAGCCTCTAATTTTGAGCTCTTTTGTGATGTTCAATCTTCTGCTTGAAAAAGGGAACCTAAGCCTCCTTT
Organism: Jatropha curcas; assembly: GCF_014843425.1. The sequence goes on from NW_023590909.1 coordinate 3,894,858, forward strand.
TATATGCTTAAAACAAGTTCGGCTGCTGCTTACTTTTTGAGTGGGTGACTCCGTTGAGCTCTGATTTTTGAGCTATTTTGTGATATTCATCTTCTGCTTTAAAAGGGATAATCTGAGGTCCCTTTTAATATGCCTAAATCATGTCATCAATGTTCGGTCTTTAGTTTTAAATTCGGGTGAATGTTGCTGCTGTGTGGAACGAACAGTTTGCATAATTTTCGATCTCTTCTTTCTCTTGGCTGGCAGCAGCCCTTATAAACGCAGTATATTTGCTTTTCTTTCCTTGTGTGTGGTGAGTGGCTGTCGGCAAACTTTGGGTGTGTGACTGTGAGCCTTTAATTTTGAGCTGTTTTCGTGATGTTTCAATCTTCTTGCTCTGAAATGAAAAAGGCGAATTGAGCCTCCTTTCTATAGCCTCAATCAAGGTCGTCTTTTACGTTTACTTTGGGTGATGAACTCGTGAGGTTCTGATTTTGGAGCCTCTTTTGTGATATTCAAATCTTCTGGGCGTGACAGAACTCATGAGCTCTTTTGTGTATGATTCAATCTGTCCGCTGGCTTGAAAGAGATCTCACAGAAGGCTCTGATTCTTGAGCCCTTTTCTGATTATTCGAATCCTCTGCTTGAAAAGGGCAAATCTGAGACTTCGTTTTAAGCACTTCTTAGAATCGAGGTGGGTGACTCAAGATTTCCATATTTTTGAAGGCTCTTTTGCTCGATGTCATCTTCTGCTTGAAAAGGTAAACCCGTGAGCCTCCTTTTATATGCTTAAATCAAGCGTCGGCTGCGCTGTTTTACTTTGAGTGGTGACTCGTGAGCCTCTGATCTTTTCGCAGCCCTCATCCCTCTCCTGCTGCATATTCAATCTTCTGGGCTTAAGAATGCGGAATAATCTGAGGGCTCTTTTTTTATGCTCTAAATCAATGCTCCGGCTTTACGCTTCTTAAATTTGGTGAATGTTTTGCTGGCTATCGTGAACACAGCTTTGGCCATAATTTTTTTTGATTCTTCTTTCTCTTGCTGGCAACGGCCCTTATACCAGTATATTTGCTTTCTTTCTTGTGTGTGTGAGTGGCTGTCTGGCAAACTTTGGGTGTGTGACTCATGAGCTTCTAATTTTGAGCTGTTTTGTGATGTTCAATCTTCTGCTTGAAAATGTCGAATCTGAGCCTCCTTTTATATGCTAAAATCAAAGTAGGCTTTAGTTTACTTGGGGTGGATGACTCGTGAGGTTCTGATTTTGAGCTCTTTTGTGAAATTCAATCTTCTGCTTGAAAAAGAATCATGAGTGTTTGATTTTGAGCTCTTTTGTGATATTCAATCTTCTGCTTGAAAGAGACTCACGAGCTTCTGATTTTGAGCCCTTTTCTGATATTCAATCTTCTGCTTGAAAAGGGCAAATCTGAGACTCGTTTTACATTCTTAAATCAAGGTGGGTGACTCAAGATGTTCTAATTTTGAGCTCTTTTGTGATGTTCAATCTTCTGCTTGAAAAAGGTAACCTGAGCCTCCTTTTATATGCTTAAATCAAGGTCAGGTCAACCTGCAACGCCTCCTTTTTAATATGCTTAAATCAAGGTCGTGCTGTTTACTTTGAGTGGTGACTCGTTGAGCCTCTGATTTTGAGCTATTTTTTGTGCATATTCAATTTCTGCTTTAAAAGGGATCATCTGAGGCCTCCTTTTATAGGTTAACATCAAATGTCGGCTTTAGATTTTAAATTCGGTGAATGTTGCTGCTATGTGAACAAAGCTTTGCAATGATTTTGATTCTTCTTTCTCTTGCTGGCACAACCAGCCCTTATACCAGTATATTTGCTTTCTTTCTTGCTGTGTGTGAGTGGCTGTCTGGCAAAAACTTTGGGTGCTGTGACTCGTGGAGCTTCTCAACATCTTTCCGAGCTCGTTTTGTGATGTTCATCTTCCTGCTTGAAAATGCTCGAATCTGAGCCCTCCCTTCTATTATGCTAAAATAAAGGTTCGTTTTTAGTTTACTTTGGGTGGACTGACTTCGTGAGGTCTCGAGTTTGAGCTCTTTTGATATTCAATCTTCTGCGTGAAAAAGACTCCATGAGCTCCTTTTGTGATATTCAATCTTCTGCTTGAAACGAGATCACGACTCCCTGAATTTTGAGCCTTTTCTGATATTTATTCAATCCTCTGCTTGAAAAGGGCAAATCTGAAGACTACGGTTTTAAACATTCTTAATCGAGGTGGGATGACTCACAGATCTTTTCTAATTTTGAGGCTCTTTTGTGCTGCTCCTCAATCTTCTGCTTGAAAAACGGCTACCGAGCCTCCTCCTTATAATGCTTAAATCAACGTCGGGTGCCTGTTCTACTTTGAGTGGGTGACTCGTCCGCCGCTCCTGATTTTGAGGCGATTTTGTGATATTCAACTTCTGCTTTGAAGGGATAATCTGAGGCACCTTTCTATACATGCTTAAATCAATGTCGGGGTTTATGTTTTAAATTCGGTGAATGTTGCTGCTAGGAACAAGAGCTTTTGCATAAATCTTTTTCGATTCTTCTTTTCTCTTGCTGGCAACAACCCTTCCTTATACCAGTATATTTGCTTTCTTTCTTGTGTGTGTGAGTGGCTGTCTGGCAAACTTTGGGTGTGTGACTCGTGAGCTTCTAATTTTGAGCTGTTTTATGATGTTCAATGTTCTGCTTGAAAATGTCGAATCTGAGCCTCCTCCTATATGCTAAAATCAAGGTCGTTTTTAGTTTACTTTGGGTGGATGACTCGTGAGGTTCTGATTTTGAGCTCTTTTGTGATATTTGATCTTCTGCTTGAAAAAGACTCGTGAGCTTCTGATTTTGAGCTCTCTTGCGATATTCAATCTTCTGCTTGAAAAAGGCAAATCTGTGATTCCTTTTACATGCTTAAATCAAGGTGGGTGAAAGGCAAATCTGTGATTCCTTTTACATGCTTAAATCAAGGTGGGTGACTCGTGAGCTTCTGATTTTTAGTAGTCTTGTGATGTTCAATCTTCTGCTTGAAAAAGGGGAATCTGAGTCTCATTTTATGCGCTTAAATCGAGGTCGGCTGTTGTTTACTTCGAGTGGGTGACTCGTGAGCTTCTGATTTTGAGCTATTTTGTGATATTCAATCTTCTGCTTTCAAAAGGAGAATTTGAGCCTCCTTTTTTTATGCTTGAATCAATGTCGGTTTTAGTTTTACATTCGGTGAATGTTGTTGGTATGTGAACAAAGCTTGGCATAATTTTGATCCATTCTTGTTTTCGATGTTGGCAGCAACCCTTATATATCTGCTTTCTTTTTTGCGTATGTGAGCGGCTGTCTGGCGAACTTTGGGTGGGTGACTCGTAAGCTCTTGATTTTGAGCTGTTTTATAATGTTCAATCTTCTGCTTGAAAAAGGCAAATCTGACCCTCCTTTTATATGCTAAAATCAAGGTCGGCTTTACTTTACTTTGGTTGGATGACTCGTTAGCTTTTGATTTTGAGCTGTTTTGTGATGTTCAATCTTCTGCTTGGAAAAAGCGATTTGGTTGGATGACTCGTGAGCTTCTTGTTTTGAGCTGTTTTGTGATGTTCAATCTTCTGCTTAAAAACGAATCTGAGCCTCCTTTTATATACTTGAATCAAGGTCGGCTTTCGTTTTACATTCGATGAATGTTGTTGGTATGTGAATGAAGTTTGGTATCTGCTTTCTTTCTTGTGTGTGAATGGCTGTTTGGCGAACTTTGGGTGAGTGACTCGTGAGCTTCTGATTTTGAGCTTTTTTGTGATTTTCAATCTTCTGCTTGAAGGCCGAACTTTGGGTGAGTGACTCGTAGCTTCTGAAATTTTGAGACATTTTTGTGTGATTTTCAATCTTCTGCTTGAAGGTGATCTGTGTTCCTTTTATATGTAATCAAAGGCAAGCTTTAGTTTTACATTTGGCTGAACTGTTTGTTGGTTTTGCTGAAGCAAAGTTTGCCCATAATATTTGATTCTTGTTTTTGATGTTGCCAGCAACCCTTATACTAATATATCTGCTTTCTTTTTTTCTGCGTGTGAGTGGCTGTCTGGCCGAACTTTTGAGTGGCTGTCTGGCGAACTTTGGGTGGGTGACTCTGTGAGCTTCTGATTTTGAGCTGTTTTGTGATGTTCAATCTTCTGCTTGAAAAAGGTGAATCTTAGCCTCCTTTTATTTGACAATGTTTATCACTGTGGTAGTTTATGAGCTTAATTATTAGTCAACTATAGTAATTTTAGATCGTCTTCTTGCACGTAGAGACTTGGATTAGTGCAATTAGAAAATCTAACTCAATAACTTAAGTCAGTAAGATATATTTCTAGCTAAGAATAGGAGTATATATGCTCATTTTTAATTATTAATAATCGTTATAAACTCTCAATTTTTACAAGCAGTAAAGATGGGTACAAAATCTGTTTAGATTGAACAAAATGGGCACAAGTTGATTTTGTGGCCCTCGCAAAATCGAGCACCCAAAGTCAAATCTGCATAGATGACAGACGCCCATTTTCGCCAAACCGAACACCTAAAAGTTCCGCTTCCACTGGTGCTTTTACAGTTATAACCTTCCCAGTACACTGTACGTATCTTTTTTACAGAATAAACCCTGCCACACTTTTTTTTTTTTTTTTTTTTTTTTTTTTTTTTTTTTTTTTTTTTTTTGTAGTATGATATTAGCTGAAGATGGTTCGCTTCGAACTATGTCATTAGCGTTTTCTTTCATATGGGGTAAGAAGCGACTTGTGTTTTTATATCTTCCATCAGTTCAAAATTTTCCTTGATGGATTCTTCAATTGCCTTTCTGCTGAGAACGTTGCACCTTTTCAAATTAAAATTAATAATGACCATCTTTAGAGTTTTTGAGTTTTATATATAAAATAGAAAGGTTGATTTGATATTTCACTGTACAAATTTTGCAAGTTTAGAGAAAAATTCAAATTTAACTATGAGGTTTCGAATACATAACAATTTTTGTTCTAATTTAATTATGTGATTTTTTTTATTTATTATTTTATCAATATTTTGATACTTCTAATGAAAATTTTCTATTTTCATTGTTAATTTTATTATTATTCAACTTTCAACGAAAATTGTCTATTTTCATTGTCGTTTTATTAATTGTCTATTAAGTTTTTTAACTTATGATTTCTACATTATAATTCACGCTCTTGATAAATATAACTATACTTGTATGAATGTAAGAATGTGGTTATCCTTTGTGAGTTGGATGGTTTCTGGGTGATGTAGATATATGCATTTGTCTCCAATCAAGAGGCATGTCGATCACGATAATGAGACATGATAAATTTTATATTTTATTTTTTAATTATTCTAATTTAATTTTTTTTTAATTATTCTAATTTAATTTAATTATGATTAAAAATATTTTTAGGAAAGAGAAAAATATGTATTTTTTTATGTTCTTTTTTCTTTATGTTTATGTTTGTATGATTTAATAGATATTTTTTTAAAAAAATAAATTTTCAAGTAGAATTTTTTTTTTTGTATGGTTATAGAGAAAATTCAGAGTTCATTTGAAGATGATAGAATGTTTTACTGAAATTAATTAACTTATTTATTTCAAATTGTAACTTATAATAATAGATAAATAAAATACTTCGATAAACTGATTAACTAATCAATATTGGGATCCTAAAGTGATTTCTTTTGTAATTTTCATTTATTGACTTGGCTTTAATTTTTTTTTTTTTTTTTCGACACCTTTCATTAAATTTGGGCTTTTCAGTTGAAAAAGGGTTGTTTTTGAAATTAAAAATTCGATAATTTTTGTTTCTTGTTATAACGTTGAATTTGGAGTTTTATTTTAAATAATAATTTTTTTTTTTGTTATTGAGAAGAGTTTTATTTTAAATAATAATTTTTTTTTGTTATTGAATTAATTTGTAACTATTATCACTTTAACAAGAAATATATGACATTTAGATGATCTAAGTATTTTTAATTTTTTTGTTATTAATTTTTTTTATTCTAAATTTGTTTAACTTGAAATAAAATAGTGTGTATGATATTGAAAAAAAAAAAAGAATTATTTTTTTGTTTTAGGTCACTTTTGTGGATTTTTTAAGAATTTGCGTGCGTATATTATTTTCTTTGATGCACTGGGTAAGTAATACCATCACTAGCCAAAGTAAATATCATTATTGATTTTTTCATTTCATTTGTTTTACCTAGCAATAACAAATAATTTATTATTATTATTATTTTTTATTAGTGTTATTAGTGTTTATATACAATATTGATTTGCCAGACGAGTGACAGGGGCTGAAGATCCAATCGACTGTGTTTCTTTTTTAAATGTTATATGAATGTTAAAAGTAATAAAATCAAGAGGCAAATCATCATTGAATAATAAAAGCACGAGAAAAAACTGATTAGAAATTGCAAATCAGCAAAAAATTACATAAAAACCATTATTAAGAATTTCAAAATTTAGTTTTTTTGCAAATCTATATAATATATATATATGAATGGTATGACCATGAAATTTTTATATTTTATTTTAACATATGGAATTATTTCTCCCACTCTCTAAAGCTTCAAAATATTTTAGTATATTTATTCTTTAAAAATATTGGAATTAAATTTTATTATACAGATTTATAAGTTAAAATATTTTTAGGAGAGAGATAAAAATATGCATTTTTTAAATGTTCTTTTTTCTTTATGTTTTTATGATTTGATGGATATATATTTTAAAAAATAAATTATCAAATAGAATATATATATTTTTTGTATGATTATAGAAAATATTCAGAGTTCATTTTAAGATGATGTAATGTTTTTTTATACATATAATCTTTTTTACTGAAATTAATTAAGTTATTTAGTTTAAATTGTAACTTATAATAATAGAGAAATAAAGTACTTAGATAAACTGATTAACAGATCAATTCTAACATGATTTATTTTGTAATTTTCTTTTATTGATTTGGCTTTTTTTTTTTTTGTCCATCAATTTCATTATAAATTATGGGATTTTCAATTGAAAAAAAGGGTTGTTTTTGAAATTAAAATTGATCATTTTTGTTTTTTTGTATACGTTGAGTTTTCAGAAGAGTTTTATTCTTAATAATAATTTTTTATACTTTTGTTATTAAATTAATTTATAACTATTATCACTTTAACAAGAAATAGATGACATTTTGATGATTAAGTATTTTTAATTTTTTTAATATTTTTTTTTCATATATTCTAAATCTATTTAATTTGAAAGAAAGTAGTGTTTATAATATTGAAAAAAAAATTATATTTTTGTTGAGGGTTTCAGAATTTGTGTATATTTTTTTCTTTAATGCACTGGGTAAGTAATATTGTCACTAGCCAAAGTGAATATTATTATTGATATAAATTATTTTTTTATTTCATTTTTTTTACTTAGCTGTAAAAAATAATTAATCATTTTTTATTATTGATTATATAAATATTGATTTGCAGTTGAGTGGAGTGGTTGAATATCGAGTGATGACTTGTTTTTTTTTAAATGTTATAATTGAATGTTAAAATTCATAAAATTGAAGAGCAAATCATCGTTGAATAATAAAAAGAGAGAAAAAAATGATTAGGAAAAGTGAAATCTTAGAAAAATTAATAAAAACATTATTAAGAATTTCAAAATTTTATGTTTTATTTTTAAAAAGAGAGAAAAAATGATTAAGAAAAGTGAAATCTTAGAAAAATTAATAAAAACATTATTAAAATTTCAAAATTCTATGTTTTATTTTTTTTAATAAATATATATATGAATGATAATGAGACATGATAATTTTATATTTTATTTTTAAAATATTTAAATTTATTTTATTTATAAGTTAAAATATTTTTAGGAGAGATCAAAATATGTATTTTTTTATATTTGTATGATTTGATAGATATGTGATTAAAAAAATAAAATTTTCAAATAGAATATATATATATATTTTGTATGCTTATAGAGAAAATTCAGAGTTTATTTGAAGATGATGTAATGTTTTTTTTTTTTTAATCTTTTTTACTGAAATTAATTAACTGATTTATTTTAAATTGTAACTTATAATAATAGAAAAATAAAATACTTAGATAAATTGATTAACCGATTAATATTGGGATCCTAAAGTGATTTTTTTGGTAATTTTCATTTATTGACTTGGCTTTAAATTGATAATTTTATATATAGACATATATTATTTTATTATATAGGATGAATATTTGATGATTTTAATTATTTTTTATTATTGAATTAATTTGTAATTGTTATCACTTTAATTTTATTAAGAGATTTATATATCTATTCCAATAAATAGATGATTAAGTGTTTTTAAATTTTTAAATATTTTCTCTTATATTTTAAATCTGTTTGACTTGAAAAAAAATAGTATTTATGCATTAAAAAAAGAACAGAACTATATTTTTGTTTTGAGTTACCCTTTAGGGTGTTAAGAATTTATTATGTGCATATTTTTTTTTCTAATGTACTGGATAATTGGTATTATCAATATAGCTAAAGTGAACATCATTATTAATTCAGATATCTTCTCATTTCTTTTCTTTCTTACCAGCAGAAAAAAATAATTTATTTTTATTTTTTCACTATTGTATTATATAAATATTGATTTGGAGTTGAGGATAGAGGTTGAAGATTGAGTCATGACTTTTTTTTTTTTTTTTTTAATGTTATAATTGAATGTTAAAAGTCATAAATTGAAGAGCAAATCATCATTGAATAATAAAGAAGAGAGAAAAAAATTATTAAGAAAAGTGAAGTATTAGAGAAATTAATAAAAACATTATTAAGAATTTTAAAATTCTATTTTTTATTTTTTTAATAAATAATAAATAAATAAATTAAATAATATATATATTATATTATATATATATATATTATATATATATATATATATATATATATATATATATATAAATATATGATGATGAGGATGATGAGCCATGATAATTTTTATATTTTAAATATTCAAATTTATTTTAATTATAATTTAAAATATTTTTAGGTAAGAGAAAATTATGTTTTTTTAATGTTCTTTTTTTATTTTTGTATGATTTGGTAGATATATTTAAAAAAAAAATAAATTTGCAAATAGAATATATATTTTTTGTATAGTTATAGAGAAATTCAGAGTTTATTTGAAGATGATATAATGTTTTTTTTAATCTTTTTAACTGAAATTAATTAACTTATTTATTTTAAATTGTAACTTATAATAATAGATAAATAAAATGCTTAGATAAATTGATTTAACCGATCAATATTGTGATTCTAGCATGATTTGTTTGTAATTTTCATTTATCGACTTAGCATTAATCCTTTTTTTTTTACCCGTCGATATCAAATTTCATTAAATTTTGAGATTTTGAAAAGGGGTTGTTTTTTAAATTAAAATTGATAATTTTTTTTTCTTGTTATATGTTGAGTTATACGAAGTGTTTTATTCTAAATAATGATTTTATATTTTTTTTGTTATTGAATTAATTTGTATCTATTATAAGTTTAACAAGAAATAGATGACATTTTGATGATTAAGTATTTTTAATTTTTTTGATACTATTTTTTTTATATTCTAAATCTGTTTGACTTGAAAGAAAATAGTGTTTATGATATTGAAAAAAAAAAGAACTATATTTTTATTTTAGGTCACTTTTGAGGTCACTTTTGTGTGTTTCGAGAATTTGTGTACATATATTTTTTTCTTTAATGCACTAGGTAAGTAGTACGGTCACTGGCTAAAGTGAATATCATGATTCAGATTATTTTTTTTTTCATTTCTTTTACCTAGCAGTGAAAAGTAATTTATTATTATTTTTTATTAGCAGTGAAAAGTTATATAAATAATAACTTGCAATTGAGTGAAAGGGTTGAAGATTGAGTCATGACATGTTTTTTTAAAATGTTATAATTGAATGTTAAAATTCATAAAATATAAGAGCAAATCATCATTGAATAATAAAAAAAGAGAGAAAAAAATGATTAAGAACAGTGAAATATTAGAAAAATTAATAAATACACTATTAAGAATTTCGAAATATATATATATATATGAATGATAATGAGACATGATAATTGTTGTATTTTATTTTTTAACTATTTTAATTTATTTTAATTATAATTTAAAATATTTTTAGGAGAGATAAAAATATTTAGGAGAGATAAAAATATATATATATTTTTAATGTTTTTTTTATTTATGTTTGTATAATATGATAGATATATTTTTAAAAAATAAATTTTCAAATAGAATATATATAGTTATAGAGAAAATTCAAAGTTTATTTGGAGATTATATAATGTTTTTTTTTATCTTTTTAACTGAAATTAATTGACTTATTTATTTTAAATTGTAACTTATAATAATAGAGAAATAAAATATTTAGATAAACTGATTAATCGATCAATATTGGGATTCTAGTATGATTTATTTTGTAATTTTTATTTATTAACTTGGTTTAATCTTTTTTTTTTTTTTTTTTTTTTTTTTGTCCATCAAACATCAAATTATTAATATGAACATCAAATTTCATTAAATTATGAGATTTTTCATTCAAAAAGGGGTTGTTTTTGAAATTAAAATTGATAATTTTTGTTTTCTTGTTATACGTTGAGTTCTGAGAAGAGTTTTATTCTAAATGATAATTTTATATTTTTTTTGTTATTGAATTAATTTGTGACTATTATTAGTTTAACAAGAAATAGATGACATTTTGATGATTAAGTATTTTTCATTTTTTTTATTATATTCTAAATTTGTTTGACTTGAAAGAAAATAGTGTTTATGATATTAAAAAAAGAGAATTACATTTTTGTTTTAGGTTACTTTTAGGGATTTTGAGAATTTGTGTGCATATGTTTTTTTTCTTTAATGCACTGAGTAAGTAATACTGTCACTCGTCAAAGTGAATATCATTATTGATTTAGATTATTTTTTTATTTCATTTCTTTTACCCAGCAGTAAAAAATAATTTATCATTATTTTTTCTTAGTGGTTATAGAAATGTTGATTTGGAGTTGAGTGAAGGGGTGAAGAACGAGTCATGAGTTGATTTTTTTAAAATGTTATAATTGAATATTAAAATTCATAAAATTAAAGAGCAAATCATCATTGAATAATAAAAAAGAGAGAAAAAATTGATTAAGAAAAGTGAAATATGAGAAAAATTTCTCAAGCAAGATAAAAGCAAAAGCTAAAATATTATAGTCTCTCTTCTAAGAAAGTGTTAAATTAACATTTGCAAAAGCTTAATGTTTCTCTTGTACATACTTATATATGTATATTAAATGATTTCGAGGTTTTTAATAAGCAAGGTACCTTGACAATGACCTTCACTTTTACACTAAATTTCATATTTAGATATCCTAGTGTATTTTTTTAACATGCTTTGTACGTTGTCAGTATTTAGTGTTACTCGTCGTTTATATTTATTAATTTATTATTATATAGTTTCAAGTATGATTATAATTTTTCTTTTATATTACATAGCTATTTATATAATGTGAAGACATGATTAATAATATATTCATATTATAAGCAAATGAAAGTTTTTTAAACTAATTTTAATATGATAAGACAGTGTTGAGAGTCAAGCATATTTAATAGAATAATTATAGATGATAAAATAAAAATATTATTATTAATTATAAGAATAGGCTTCAATTTTTTTTGAAAATGATAAGGTTAAACTTTAGTTAGCATTGATTTGTTTTTTTAAATTAAATAATATGATCTTATGTTATTGAATGTTAATTTAAATTCATGAAAAACTTAAATATAGATAAATAGGATCTTAGTTATTGGAATGTTAATTTAAATTCATGAAAAAAACTTAAATTAGATAAATAGATATAATAAGAAAAAAATTTTTAAAAGTGGGGTAATATAATATATATATATATATATAATATATATAATATATATATAGTATCAAAGGTAATGAACAATATTTTTTTATAGATATTATCTTTTTTTTACATTTTGAAGTTTATTTTAAAATTAAAGATAATAAATCTGTTTTTTTGAAACAGTTAATATTGTAAACAATCAAATAATTGAAAGTTTCAATTAGAATATATATTAAAATAATATTATTAATTTTTGAAAAAAATAAAATAATATTAAAATAATATAATAATATATTTTTTAATGAATTAATAAAAATATAAAAAATTATAATTTATCAATTATTAAAAACTAAAGTTATTTAATAAACTCAGATTATTATCAGTTATGATATTGAAAATAGTGTTTATGATATTGAAAAAAAAAAGAAATATATTTTTGTTTTAGGTCATTTTTGAGGGTTTCAAAATTTATGTGCATATATATATATTTTTTAATGCACCGGGTAAATAATAGTGTCACTAGCCAAAGTGAATATCATTATTGATTCAGAGTATTTTTTCTTTTCATTTCTTTTACCTAGCAATGAAAAGTAATTTATTAGTGGTTACATAAATACTGATCAGCAGTTGAGTGAAGAGATTGAAGATCAAGTCATGACATATTTTTTAAAAAAATTTTATAATTCAATGTTAAATTTCATAAAATATAACAGCAAATCATCATTGAATAATAAAAAGAGAGAAAAAATTATTAAGAAAAGTGAAATCTTAGAGAAAAAATTAATTAAAAACATTATAGAATTTTCAAAATTTCTATGTTTTATTATAAATATATATAATATATAATATATATATATTAATATATTAATATATTATATATATGAATGATAATGAGACATGAATACATTTTATGTTTTATTTTTAAAATATTTGATATTTGAATTTATTTTATTTATAATTTAAAATATTTTTAGGAGGGACAAAATTATGTATTTTTTTTAATGTTCTTTTTTTATGATTTGATAAATATATGATTAAAAAAACAAATTTTTAAATAGAACATATACATTTTTTGCATGGTTATAGAGAAAATTCAGAGTTTATTTGAAGATGATGTAATTTTTTTTTTATCTTTTTTAATGAAATTATTTAACTTATTTATTTTAAATTGTAACTTATAATAATGGATAAACTGTTTAATCGATCAATAATGAGATCTATGATTGTTTTGTAATTTTCATTTGTTGACTTATTTTAATCTTTTTTTTTTTGTCCATCTATATCAAATTTCATTAAATTATGAGATTTTCGATTGAAAAAGGAGTTGTTTTTGAAATTAAAATTGATAATTTTTGTTTTCATGTTATACGTTGAGTTTTGAGAAGTGTTTTATTCTAAATAATAATTTTTTATTTTTTTGTCATTGAATTAATTTATAACTAGTATCACTTTAACAAGAAATAGATGACATTTTGTTGATTAAGTAATTTTAATTTTTTTTGATATTTTTTTCTCCTATATTCTTTAATGCACTAAGTAAGTAATACTGTTACTAGCCAAAGTGAATATCATTATTGATTGAAATCATTTTTTCATTTCATTTATTTTGCCTACTAGTAAAAAATAATTTATCATTTTCTTATTAGTGTTTAATAAATATTGATTTGCAGTAGAGTGAAGTGGTTAAAGATCGAGTGGTGAAGATCCGAGTGGTGATTTTTTTTTTTTTAATGTTATAATTGAAATGTTAAAATTCATAAATATGAAGAGCAATCATCATTAAATAAATAAAAAAGAGAAAAAAATGATTATCAATTTAATTATAGTATGATATTAAATGATTTCGAGGTTTTTAATAAGGCAAAGGTACCTTGACAATTGACCTTCACTTTTACACTAAAATCTCATATTTAGATATACTAGTCTATTTTTTTGACATGCGTTGAAAAAGTTATTACTAATTATAAGATTAAGGCTTTAATATTTTTGAAAAATGATAAGGTAAACTTTAATTAGCATCCTATGTTATTGGATGTTGATTTGAGTCTTAAACTTTAATTAGCATCCTATGTTATTGGATGTTGATTTGAGTTCATGAAAAACTTAGATATAAATAAATAGATATAAATAAGAAAAAAAATTAAAATTTTGAAAGTGATATATATATATATGAACAGTATTTTTTATAGATATTTTTTATCTTTTTTCACATTTTGAAGTTTATTTTAAAATAAATTAATAATCTGTTTTTTGAAATAGTTAATATCATAAATAATCAATGATTGAAAGACACAGAATATAAGTGAAAGAAAATTGATCTTTGAAAGAAAATTAAAAGATACAAACAGATGGTTACCCAGGTAACAAATCGCACCCCCTATAAAAAGAAGGGAGAAGAAAAGAAATAGACAACAAAATTGCTAATTTTTTACAAGAAAATTCCAAAAAGAAAATATTAATTTGCATTAGTTTCTTTATATTATTTGATATAATTATCATTGATAATTATTCCTTAAATTGACATTTTGATGTACATCGAATATGAATATGAAGAATATGAATATGAAATAATAGATGTTCAGAGTATCTATTTCTTTTTCCATCGAGTAATTATTATGATATAATACATAAAAAAAAAAAATATTTCAAACCTTCATAAATGTTAATTTTATAATAATACTATTCGTGATTCATGACTGTTTCTTCTCACAGGAGGTTTTTTCTTTTTATATATCAATGTTTATGACACATATATTTGGTTTATAATTATTCTTTCTCATAGATAATTTTTTATTTTCGTATATCAAACATTTGATAGTACAGAATTTATTTCACAAACTATGAAACTATTGTCGGGAGAAGAAATGGGAAGATGAATAATATAAATCGAGTTTTGTGGTATGGAGAGAGGGAGAAGTAGAGAAAGAAGCTAATGATTTGGGGAAAGGATGAAGGAAAAGAAATGATTTTCCAAAGCTTTACTTTCACTGTTATCTCTTGAAAAGGAAGCTTTATCATTGGTTGATTGTGACTGTGACTCTCTGAAAAGGACGATCCCTTTATAGGAACTTATATATATATATATATATAACATCGATTTATTCTTTTTTTATTTTCCACTTATAAATTATATTATTACTATATGCTAACAAAATAAATAAGTTACATAAATTATAAGTCGAATGATCTTCAAGCAAAAAATTCAAAGGCATAAAAAATCATTTATATTTCTATTTTTTTAAAATAAAAAGTTACAAAACATAACATATTAACAAATCAAAATGCTTATTTCTTTTCCTTTGACAATAAATTAAATGAATCAAGATTCATGCATTTGCAATAAAGAAAAATCATTCTCTTAGTCTTTCCCAGAGACAAAATATGTCTGAGTTAATTATAACAAAAAGAAAAAAAAAAGGATTGGACCTGATTATGTGTACTGTTAAACGGACATGGCAGAAATGCCTCGTGGTTAAAAAAAAAAAAGAAAAAAAAAAGACAAGGGAAATTCAACATGCAAATGTATATGCTATCTCAATTATTTAGATCTACCTAAAATTCAACAAAATTGTTGAATTTAATTGAAATCTAATTCCATATTCAAAATTTGCCAAATTTGATGGGATTGCAAATAAGAATAGTTTACTAAGACTTCAAATTTTAAATCATGTTAATTGGATTTTTTTTTTTTGACTGACGTAACATTGTCATAATTAATTAAGATAAGTGTGACTGTAATCAATCACGAGTTCATTTAATTAAATTATAATTGTTTCAAAAAAAAAAAAAAGAGCTGGATTGTATCTTAATGATTATCAAACATTTTTTCAACGAAAAAAAAATATTAATAGGTCAAACAATATATATATATGCCTTAAAAATAGTATCCAGTAGAAAAATATATATATTTTTTTCTTTTCGTTATTTTTTGAACAACCTTAGTGCAATGATGATATCATATGAAACAAAAAATAATGCACGCACACGCAGATTGGTCGGCCAAAGATACCTCATCTTATTTTACATGCATGCATGCGTTGCATGCGTGACTCTAATAAATTTTTGCTTATTTTCTACACATGCGTTTTTATATTTGACCGGAATTGTATTTCGATAAAACCCTCGCAATATATAATAACAATTTTAAATTTTACTATATCTCTCATTTTTTTAGATAAAATTTATCTGAAAATATAATTTATTTCTGATAATTTAGTCCTATGTTTATTATTTTTTTAAATAAATAAAAATGATTTAATTCACACAATTGTTAATTTAAACTTTGTTTGAATTTTTTTAGAAGGAAAAGAGAATAAAAAATAAAAATTTTATCATTGATGGCTTTGGAGCAGTCTAAATGCGAAGTATATGGAGTCACAGACTTATTAGAATAGGATCTGAACTAAGACCTCGTCCACTTCTGCTTTTTTTTTAGGTGTTAATATTCCATTCTGCTTTTTTTTTAAGGTGTTAATATATTAATATATATATATATATATATATATATATATATATAATATTAACACCTAAAAAAAAAAGCTAACTCAAGAGGTGAGATTTTCCCTCACACTTATAACTTGATCACCAGTCCCTTCACAATGCGATGTGGGATAAACCAAACACACACAACACACATATATATATTATATATATATATTATATATATATATATATATATATAATATATATAATATTTTTTTTTTTCCGAACTAAGAATCTGAATTCATTGTTACAATAAAAATATTTATTTTTGGGCATGCCCTTCCACACAATACACAGTTTAACAGCAAATGTGATATTAAATATTTTATATATTATATATATATATATTTTTTTTTTTTTGCTTTTTAGTAATATAGTCCAATATAATGCATTTTAATAAAATTATAGTACGAATGAAATCAGTTGGGCGGTGAAGCCGGCAGAGATTGCTGCCTTGTCTATTTTCGATAATTAGTAATTTCAACATTTAAATATTTATTTTTAATTTGCTTTTTAGTAATATAGTCCAATATAATCATTTTATAAAATATAGTACGAATGAAAATCAGTGGGCGGTGAGCCGGCAGAGATTGCTGCCTTGTCTATTTCGATAATTAGTAATCAACATTTAAATATTTATTTTTACTGGATTAATAAAAAATATAAAATAATTCATATTTTTATATTTTGTTTGAATTGTAATTGTATGCTTAAGAATTACAACATTATAAAATATATCTTGTATCATAAAATTTTTCGAAAAAAAAAATTTAAAAGAAAAAAATTTATAAAATAATTCAAGAAAAAAAATTTCAAGCTAATAGAAGGTGAGAATCTAAACATAATTATCAAATTATTATATGTACATATATATGCAGAAGTGAGCAAAGTTTTATTAAAATTGAAACGATTTAATTTAATTTTTTGATTAATCGGTGAGGTTTGGGTCATTGATTTGGTTATGTAAACTAAGTTATTTTCACTCAAAACTAATCATAATTAATGAACCGACAAAAATTGAATCGAACAAAACTAGTCGATTAATAAAGTTTAATATAATAGTTCAAATAAAATTCGTACAGTTTCAGTTTTAGAGAAAAATAAAAGGAAAATTTAGGTTTAAATTTTTTTTCGATTCAATTTCAAATCGAACCGTCTGTTTTCACAATTTAATTATAATGTGACTTTAGAGGTAGATGTCAAATTTGGCTTTTCCAAATGGAGTTCAATGGTACTATGATGACTTTTTGAAAATTGACAAGGAAGCAGCCATTTTTTCAACATTAATTTCCTAGAAAATGATAAAGCTACTTGATGTTTTGTATTTGGAAACAGAGAATTTAAGCATCTAGGTTAAGTGTATATTCAGAATTGTCAAAGAATCATCACGAAAGAAATTAAATCTTTGAAAAAACGTGCTCTTTTGGGTGTCGGAAATTTTTGTGGATAAAAAACTAGAATGGGAATAGGTTGGTTTATATCATTTCAAATTATTATTATTATTATTATTATTATTTGGATTGAGCCGTTTCAGGTTGTGGTTCGAATTTCACATTTGGTCGACTTGTAAAATGATTTCGGATTAAATTTTCTTTTATTTTTTAAAGAAAAAAGAAAAGATGTTTCAAAAATAAAATTTTCATATGAGTAATGTTTCAAATTTAGTTGAAAGCATAAAATAAAAAAATAATAAAGTAAAGTAAAATAAGCATTTAATATTAAATTTACATACAGGAATATTAATTATTTATACTATTTAGCTAAACTAAATTAAATTTCATTACATAATTTGATTTAATTTATCTGTTAAACAGTTTAGTTTGTTTATGAAAAATAATTTATTGTTTGATATGGATTTTCTTTCTAAAATAAAATTCAATTTTTATTACAAAATATTTATTTTTTACCTGCTAAGGGTATAGATATTGAACATAAAGTTTTTTTTTTTTTTTCTGAAGTTTATATATTCAATAAGAGACAATAAATAATATTTTTATTTTTTATTTTTTATCATAAAAAATAAAATTAGTCCAATAATTTATATAGTTTTTAAATTTTTTATACGATAAAACATGTTATATTCTATGTCAAAGTTTCAAGTTACATCAGCATGTAGGGTTGTAAATGAGTCTAGCCACATGAGACATGGTTCAATAAGACTCGTTGACTTACGAACCAACTTTATCGAATTGAGTTCTAAGCTACAACTTGTGAGTTAACTCAATAAGTTAAGATTAATTAAATTTACAAAAAAAACAATATCGTTTCGATTTGATAGATTTTGAGTTTGGTTATTGATTAAGTGTGAGCAAAATTCGAGTTGGATCATTTTTATATGAGACAAACTTGAGCTCAAAATTCTAAAACTCAAAGTAAGCGAGCTTGAATATATCGTTATTTAACCGAGGTTCAACTCACTAAAATTCAACTCAATTTGATTCATTTTCAATTCTATTACCAAATTGAATGATTTGACTCTCTCTAAATTTTAACTGTTTAAACTGTGATATAAGATTTTGATAATTTGATTTATCATTCTAAATTAAAAGGAAAAACAAATTTGAAAAACAAAATATGAAGTTGGGTGTGTTTTACAAGTGGAGCTAAAAGTTCCAATGGATGAGCAAAGCAAAGAAATATCTGCAATGTTAGTTTGGTGATGACCCCAACATATGAAGATGCCAAATTCAGGTATGTATACAACATTTATATCCCATGCGTTAGTTACTTACCTGTTTCGCAATCCAATCTCTGCAATCATATGCTAATATTTATTTGAAAATTGTGCCAATACGAATTCAAATATTTTTACAAAATCTTTTAAGTTAAATATATAAAATTTACTATAATTTTATTTAATTACTACTCTAGCACCTAACTTGATAAATGCTATTAAATTGGAGTGGTTACTACGATACTCTGAGATGATTTGATTAGTTTTTTCACTTATACGAGAAGTTATTCGACCACGGTTAGGAACCGTCGTCTCCTAATTTTTTAAATATTTCTCTTTGTAAAACAATGATTTTTTTTTTCTCATTTGAATCTTTAATTTTTTAAAAAAAAAATTAATTAGTCTCTAATTTAAAGTCTGTGTTTAGTTGTGCAAACAAAATAAAAATAGGAACTGATTAAATAAACAAAAATACATGAGATTTAGGAAATTAAATAGTAATTTAAGCTTACAAGTTCAATAGTATAATAACGTAAAAAAAATTGAAAACAAAAAATTAAAATTTTAAAAGCGCTAAAATTGAATGGGTCACCCGTGACCCAATCCAAAGCGTGAATTGGAGGGAGAGTCAGACGGTCTATTACGGAGTTGGCACTCGCAAAATCTGACCGGTCAAATTGGTTAATCATCTGCATACCACGCGCCATACACTCGTGAACGGTGAACCTCACTCTCGGATCTAAATGTTAAGACCTTAAAAAGATCCTTTCCACAATTACGCACATTGATGAACGTCCTAAACTACTTTCCTGAAATGAACTACAATACAAACTAAAGTACAAATGTAATTACACATCAATGATTCAATTTTCTTTGTGTTTGAATAAGAAGCAACAATGGATGAAACAAAGCCATCACTAATAGTTTCCCTCCATCTAAAAATAAATCAATTCAATAAAAAAACTCTTTACAAGTACTAACAATTTTAGAAAAGAAAATCTTTATGTTAGCTTCGTAAATGAAACTACTTAGTCGATATTAGTGCATGATCATATCCTTAATAAAATAAAATGAAAGTATTAGCATCATCCGATCTTATAGGACGAATTAAACTAATAAATTGTTGTCTTTTAAATAAAATTCTGATGTTCGATCATGTACTTCAAAATTATCATCGTTATTAGATTCCATATTTCTTGTGAGCTCCTTAGCCTTAAGCGCTTGCCATTCCCAATCAGTGCGAGTTAAAAAGAACAACATAGTCACTACACATGAACCTTGGGCGGCTAAAAGACCGAGCCAGAGTCCTTCAAAATCGAACCCACCATAAAAACTTAACCAAATTGCAATAGGCATACCCACTAAATAGAAACAACCCAAATTAATATTAGCACCCAATTTAGGCCTCGCAGTTCCTCTTAAAACACCACAACCGGTTGTTTGTGGGCAATTTCCGAGCTCACAAAGACCTATTATAGGCAGTACCATTGTTGTCAACGCAATAATCTCTGCATCTTGTGTAAACATACTTGCCCAAATCTTTCTTACTACAACGGCAAAAAACAGAGCGGAGAATCCCAACGCGAAGCTTGACGAAAGACCAATAATGGCTGCAAGTTTTGCTCTTCGAGGATTGTTAGCACCCAATTCATTGCCAACTCTTGTAGATACACTAAAGCTTAAAGAAGATGGGAAAATGTATAAAAATGCCGTCGTTTGGATCAGAATTCCCATTGAAGCAACAGTAGCTCTTGGATTTAACAATAACCCACATAATAAAATCATAATCTCGTACCACCACCATTCAAGGCAAACCGAAACGCAACTTGGGATTGCTAAATTTAACAAAGATTTCCATCCATTTAAGCATTCTAAAGAAATCCCACTCCAAGTTTTCTTGTAAACGCCAGAAACCATAACGTAAGAGATCAAAGAGGCTACAAGATTGAAGTTAGTCCATATCCCACTTAATGCAACACCTTTAATTCCAAGATTTAATACAGAAACAAGAAAATAATTAATGGGTATATGTAGAAGAATAGAAAATGTTGCACAGTAAGTTAGAGGCAGAGTTATGGATTGAGTTCTAAGGTATATACGTAAAGGGTGTAGAAAAGATTGCAAGATTAGATCAGGAAGAGAATAAAGAATGTAAATTTGTGCTTCTGTGGCAATATCATTTTCTTGGCCACAGAAAAGAAGAATCTTTTTCATATTGAGCCATAAAAAGGCAATAGGGATAGAAATCAAGAAAAGTAGAAGAATTGTTCTTTGCATAGTTAGACCAAGGAGTTTATATCTTTTAGCACCAAAAGCTTGACCACAAATGGGTTCCATTCCAATGGCGAGACCAGAGAGAATAGAATAACCTGTTATGTTAGCGAAACCGATGGCAAGTGAACCACCGGCTAAAGAAAGCTCGCCAAGGCGACCGAGAAATAGCATAGAGATCATAGAGCGAGAATAGAGCAAAAGACCAGTTAGTATCATTGGAAGAGCAATGTCAGCTATGCATTTAGCTTCTTTAATTGCTAAAGAAACATGGCAAGTTGTCTTTTCTTGATTTTGGGTTTGTGGTTCAAATTCAAGATTCTTCGGGACCAGAGGAGCTAACATGTCAGATTGTTGTACTTTGGTGGATGGGTCTAAATCGATTTTGCAAGAATCAGAAGGTGAAGATTGTTGGCACATAGTTATCAAATTCTTGGGTAATAGAGAGAGAAGAGAGAGAGTTCTGGGTTTTGAAAGAAAGAATGGAGTTAGTGAGGTTTAAATGGAGAGGTTTAAGGAGTTATAAATGGTAGGGAGATACATGGAACTGTTTATCTTGGATAGCCTCCGAGGAAATTTAAAATAATAATAATAATAATAATGAGGATGTTTTTGAGTTTTAAAGTTCTAACCGAACTTTTTTCCTTACCAAAAAAAAAAAAAAGGGGAAGAAAAAAGAACTTTTCAAGCGTCCATTTATGACCGACCTGAATGTCACAATTGGGGCCTGAAAGGAAGTCATCTAAAAATAAATATTTCAGAAAAGAATTAAGGCCAAAAAATGAAACTATTTAAGTTACAGGTGTCAAAAAATTTATGTTAAGCACTAACTATTCAATTTATTAGTATTTGTTACGAGTGGTTAATTAATTTTAAGATTTTTTTTAATCTTATTTAATGTGTTTTGTTAGTATTTAAATGCCAAAGAACGTAAGTGGGTTCTTGTCAACGGAGACAAAAACATATATGTGGACGGTTTTGAGAGTGGACCCATTCTGAATTAGAGCTTGACTTGCAAATTGTTCAACAAGCAATTAAACCTTTACCATTCAAGATCGTGTTGGTATTTCTGTGTTCTCCTTTGCCGTGTCCACGAATAGTTTCTACCAACTACGATACTCTGTAATTTGTCTCGTTTCATCCCTTGTTATAGATATATATATGGTGGAAATGGGTAGAAAAAAAATATTAAGTTTGGTAAAAATATTCATACTAAATTAATAATAAATTTATTATTATTAGTGATATAAAGTATGGAAGGTTAGGATTTCATAATTTGAAATTGTCACTGTCGGAAAGATTTTCTTAAAATAGTATAGTCAGTCTGAGTATAGAAATGTATATGCTAACAAAAAAAAGAAAAAGAAAAATTCAATCTTGTGCAAAGATATACAAACATGCTTAATTAGTACTTATTATACTAAGTTAAACTCAGATAATAAATAATATATACATGTCAAGGGTACAACAACTTTAATTATATACTACTAATTCTATCTATTAGCACAATCTGATATATTTTTGCGTTGTTAGATATCAGTCATTTTAATTAAACAATTAAATTTATCGAATATTTCTAATTCTACTACATAAATAGTTATCAGCTAAAAGCTAATAGTTAATTGATACACAATAATTAATAAGTTAGTAAAATAAGTAATATTTTCACAACAGAACCTTTACTGGATAAACTAAATTATGAGAAGGTGGTGCAACAATATCAATTTTTCTTTTATTAAAACAAATAAAAAAATAAACATAAAAACATATATGCTCCCAATTTAAAATGCTCTCTTCCCAAAAAAAAAAAAAAAAAAAAAAAAAAAATTTGTGCAACAATAATCAATTTTCTTTATTAAAACAAATAAAAAAATAAACATAAAAAACATAATATGCTCCCAATTTAAAATGCTCTCTTCCCAAAAAAAAAAAAAAAAAAAAAAACAATTGAAAATGCAAAAAAAAAAAAAAAAAAAAAAAAACAATTTGAAAAATGCTCTCAACATGGAGTATAGGTTTCGGCCCAAAAAGTATTTAAAATGTTATCAAGGACAAAAAAAATAATTAAATAAATTACAAATAATTTTACAATATGTTGTTTATTGATTTATTTAATATTTTATTTTTTGTCACGGGTGTAGGTCGGCTAAGTACCACCACATGAAATTATTTACAATAAATGCTTTGAATTAACTTTTTTTTATTTATTTATTTTTGAAAGGGTTTATTTATTATCTCCTCTAAAATCTAAATGGTCCCCGCACCATAGACATATTTTTATATATATCCATTGGACGGTGGCAAGCTAGCTATTATAGCTAGGGCGTGGCAACGGCTGATCTTTCTTTGTTTTGTTGTCTTCTTCATCGTCTTGGTCGTAACCCTATCGGTACAAAAGATCAAGAAACTAAAGCAAATACACAACAAGTTCAGAGAATTTCTAAATTAAAATTAAAATAGCTTCAACTTGCATTATCATTCCAAACGATTAACAGTAAGGATACAATGCATTTATTACTAGTTTCTGAATTAATGTCGTATGGGTTATCTCTAGCTTTGTTTAACTTTCCTCTAATAATTATTATTATTTTTCTTTTGGAGTTGTTAATTTTCTTATTCAAGGATCATGCATTATGGTTTACTAGTTGTAACAACACAAAAACGACACGTTTTTTGCAATTTCAAATCTTAAATTCTTATAAAAAGAAAATCATTTCAAATTCTTAAGTCCAACTCTCTGTTTCTGATATGACATTTTTGTTTTGATATACCGAAAGGTTTTGGAAAAAAAAAAAAAAAGGACGTCCCAAAATTTAAATTTGTGACTTCATTGCTAAGGTTGTAGTTCCTGTTAATGTTTTCTTCTGTAAGTTAATTCGCAGTAAGTTCCAGAAATAGATTATCTGACTATATTGTTATCGTTAATTTCTTTGCTTCATAGTGTGCTTAACAATAATTAAATTAGAATCCAAATTAAGCTTTGAACTCCATTTTAATCTAGTCACATCGAACAATTGGCCAAATATATATATATATTGATCACTACCCATGACATGGATAGCTGTTCTACACCTGCCGACATAAAAAAAAAAAACACATGTTTTAATAACAATTGGCCAAATGATTAATTAGGTCACTATCGGGGAAAAATAAATATTTCGATTTTTAATTAATTTAATGCATAAAACACTCGATACATAAGTAAGTCTTATCCATAAAAAAGGATGTGATTTTATAGCGGTGGGAACACAAAATCAGTTAAAAGGTGTTAACGTGTAGGAGAAAGTTTCCATTGAAACCACTAGAATGTTAACAAGCATTTCTTGATACTTAAATCATTAGACATTGACATTTCTCCCCCCCTTTTGAAGCATAATACCAAAGCACACGAATCGGAATATTCCACCGCATTAGGAAGTCTACAGTGTCTTGAGATGTTGCCTTGGCCATCAGCAAAATTAAATTTCAAGAGCCGACTAAAATAAAATATTCTAGCGTTGAAAATTTTAATTTTCTCGGTATTCCGATTTTATTATTGAACCATCTAATTTAATGCGAGTCTTTGTCATGGTTAAAACTCCTCGTTCGTAACTGTGTTTAATAGGGATCTAATTCAAGAGTTCTTCCTACATGTCCAGCTGTTGCTAATTGAGCCATAACCTGTAAGTGGTATTTTAATTTTAGTATTTTCTCATCGTGAGCTAGTATTTTTGTTTTTTTTTTTTTTTTTTTTTTGGCTAGTATTTTGCTCTTCTCTCTCTCTCTTTTTTTTTTTTTTTTTTTTTTTTTGTTTGCCTTAATGACATTTTCTTACTAAGGTCATCAAAATAAAAAATAAGGGGAAATTGCACTAATTAATTTGATAAAGGAAATATCTATGCAATTCTTGCGTAGAAAGACATGCAAAACTCTATGAACAAAAAATCAAAACTAGAGGGCCGAAAGAATGAAGATAGAAAACCCTAAACTGCATTTTTCTTGGGCATTTCAAGGCCATCAGTTTCGTCAAAGTATTTTCTCCAATGAGGATGATTCTTCCACACAATAACCATTTCTTCAATCGGGACGCCTTTAGTCTCCGGTAGGCGATAGTAGATGAAGAAGGTCATTATAACAATGAAGCAAGCAAACATTATGAACATGAAGAACTTCATGTGGCAAAGAATTGCTGTAAAAACTTGTGCAATGCAGAAAGTGAAGATCATGTTAACTGAGACTGTGATACTTTGAGCAGCAGATCGAACTTCCAATGGGAAGATTTCGCTTGGCACCAACCATGATAAAGGTCCCCATGACCATGCGAACCCAGCAACAAAAACACATATCAATGTCACCACAATAATTGCATACCACATTGGCAATTCTCCTGGATTTCCATTTAATCCAAATTTAAGCCCAATTGCAATTGCCACCAGAATCTGTCCATTAAAACAAAATAATAATGTAAGTAATATAAATATTTTTAGTAACTTTTGAGTACTATTGTAAGAGGTCAGGGAGAACAGAATTTGAATGCACCTGGCAAATGAGCAATTGACCGCTTCCTTGAATGTAAAGTTTTCTCCTCCCATACTTATCAACTGCGTAAATTGAAACGAAGGTTGCTAGAGTATTAACAATACCGGTGATTAGGGCAGACATGAGAGAAGCATCAGATTTAAAGCCAATAGTTTTGAATAAAACAGGAGCGTAGAACACAATAACATTCATGCCGGTGAGTTGTTGGAACATGGGAATGCAAAAAGCCATTGTGAGCTGAGGCCTATATTTTCTCTTGAAAATGTTACTCCAAGGATGTTTAACCAACTTGGAAGCTTCACTAGCTGCAAGTAAATCATTAAACTCTTCATCAACATTGGTTACGCCACGAAGTTCAATGAGTTTTTCTCTTGCTTTGTCATGATGGTTTCTTTCAATCAAAGAATTAGGTGTCTCAGGAAGAACACAGGAACCCAACATTATTATAACTGCTGGAACAATAGCTCCTCCTAAACTCAATCTCCATCCCCAATCCCCAACTTTAGCAAATAAATAATTCAAAAGATTAGCCACCAGAATTCCAATTGTTATTGACAATTGAAACATCATGTTCAAAGATCCTCTGTACTTGTAGGGAGCAACTTCTGATAGATAAATTGGAACAGACTGCAAAAAAATCAATGTCGTTTTAGAAACTGTAAGATTGCCAATTCAAACCCCAATTAAACAAAACGAAAAATAACAAACCTGATTGGCAAAACCAATACCGAAGCCAAGTAACAATCGACCTACAATAAGCATCCAGACCTTGATAGCAAAGCCATTAAAGACTGCACCCACTGCGAAAAGTAGTCCACCAAAAAACATACTAACCCTTCTTCCCAAAAGTCGAGTTATAGTACCCGCACAAACTGATGAGAAAAGGGCAGCCAGATATAAAGAAGAGGTAAACAATGTTAGTATTTGGTTATCATATTTGCAGTATTGATCATCTGATGGTTTGATCGACGACTCTTTCTTGTAAACTGCTGGGAAAAACTTCTTCAAAAACGCATCCATGGAAATGACACCACCTGCACGCATGCATTTTTGAGTTAGACTTTAAAAGATACGAAATGGTTTATATATATAAGTTTAAAAAATACTTTACCTGATATACCAAGATCATATCCAAAGATTAGACCTCCAGTAGCGGCAATAATACATGTTAGGAAGACCTTGCATGTAAGGTTTCCAGGATAATCTTTTCCGGCAGATGAAGGAGTAATGACACCTCCTGGCATTTTTGGATTTGCTTGGATTACTGATAATCGAAAATAGAACTGAGAGAGAATACACAGAAAGTGAAAATGGTATAGATATTTATACCAGAAGGACTGATACAATATCTATGGTTACCTAAAATCAAATAACTCTATCACTTAAATATCTCAACTACACTTGAAAGATATCAGTTTTTTTTTTTTTTTTTTTTTTTTTTTTTGGTTACTAAATCAAAATAAACTCTATCACTTAATATCTCAACTACCACTTGAAAATATCAGTTTTTTTTTTTTTTTTTTTTTTTTTTTTTTGAAACATAATTAATTAATTAAAATCTCTCTTTTGGGTTCTTGTTAATAAGTATTTTTTTTTTTTTTTTTTTTTTTTTTTGAACATAATAAATTTAATTAAAATTTCTTTTTGGGTTCTGTTAATAAGTAACATGTATTTATGCTGCAAAGTCGCTTTTTATACATTTGATTTTTAAAAATTAAATAGTATTTGTTGTATTTGAGATAATTGCAAATCAATAAATCAAATTAACGAAATCCAATTTTTGTTTTCTATATTATTCAATAATTCTCTTTAACAAAGCCCAAATTATTAAACTAATTCATTATAGAACCTAAATTGTAAATTAATATGAATAATGTATGTTTTCAAGATGGTTTTACTCTAATGGACCCATGTTGACCCATTGTATGCTTGTCAAGTGCCACTTGAGGGGAGTGTAAAAATTTGGGGTTAATCACACAGTGGACAAATATAAGATGAGTGAATGATACATAATGAGGAACCAAGATGACTTGCGTTGTGTCCTCACGCCCAGGCGTGCTGGCAGTTATTATCTCCTAACCTCAATCGTTCTTTCTTGAATATATAATTTTTTATCTTTCATGTTATTAGCTCGTTGGAGGAGGAAAGGGTTCAACACCTTTTTCATCTTCTTTATAGCATCTGGTCAAGTCGCAACCTGTATTATTTTAGCATAAGTATTTTAGGCCTTCACAGGTTGTTGGTTACGCATTGCATGGATTAAATGAATGGTTGGCATCTCAGAAATCAAATCTGGTAGTAGAAGTGCAGGCGAGACAAGGTGACAAAATCATTCTATGGACTAAATCAGCTCCGGGAAGACTAAAATGTAATGTTGATGCTTCCAGGTTCCAGGACATCAAGCACATGCGGTACGGAGCTATCCTTCGGGATGAAAATGGAGTTTTCATAGCAGTTATATGAGGTTTCTTTCAGGGGTACAGTAAGCTAGCTGTTAGAGGCTATGGCAATCGGAGAGGCTCTTTCTTGGTTTCTCAAGGACGGCTATGCTGGTGTTGAGGTAGAAACAGACTCACAACTTGTTTGGCACCAAACTCGATCCTCTGATGAAGGCTTTTCTGAGTTTGAATTAGTTATTAAATACTAGTTATTAAATACTGTAAGTCGTTACTTTCACGGTATAATGATTTTATGATTTTTTGGGTTAGACGCGATGCTAATATGGTTACTTATTTGTTTGCAAGAGCAGCTATTATAATGTCTGGTAATAAGACCTGGAGGGTTCCTCTAAATTTTTATTACATAATTTATTATCTGATGTTTGCAACCAGATTTTTCATCTAGCATAATAGAGCCTAGGTCGGGTGTAAAAGGAGAATCTGATGGGAGTTTAGATAGCTTTATTATACTAAGGTTTTCTTGGTATTTTTATTAATAATATTTTGATTTCAAAAAAAAAAAAAAAAAAAAAAATATTTGATTTCAAAAAAAAAAAAAAAAAAAAAAAAAGAAACCTTGCGTAAATAAAGACAAGTCTAAACTCATTTTTTATCTAATTTTTTATTTTGTTAGGAGGTTTCCCTATCAGATTATAACATTAGGAAATCAATTTTTAAGGGATATGGAAAGGAAGTTTAAGAGATATGACATATCATTGCTCAAACAGAGTTTTTATATCGGTTTATCCTCATTGAAATTTTCAATTTTAATTTCTAAAGAAAAAGCTCAAAAACATAAAAAAAAAAAAAAAAAAAAAAGACTTGCGTTAAATAAAGACAAGTCTAACTCATTTTTTATCTAATTTTTATTTGTTAGGAGGTTCCCTATACAGATATAACATAGGAAATCAATTTTAAGGGATATGGAAAGGAAGTTTAAGGGATATGAATACATGTCAAACAAGTTTTTATATACGGTTTATCCTCATTGAAATTTTCAATTTTAATTTCTAAAAGAAAAAGCTCAAAAATCATATTTTCAATCACATATGATATATCTAAAAGGACAAAAAATCTAATATAAAATAAACATATTGCTAATCACATTTAACATATCTGAAAATATCTAAAACATATTTTCAGTTCCATAAAAGATCTACATATTCTTAAATAAATATATTACTTTGCTTACTAATAAATCTAATACCCTAAAAATTATAAACTAATTCAACTTTGCCTCTGGTAGGTCCATCTTCATCGTCATCAAAATATTTTCTCCAACGAGGATGATTCTTCCACACAGACACCATTTCCTCAATAGGCACTCCTTTGGTCTCAGGTAAATAGAAGTAAATGAAGGTGCTCATTATAAGCACACATATGGCGAAGAAAATGAACAATCCAAACTTCATATGGCAAAGCATTAAAGTGAAGATTTGTGCAATTATGAAGGTGAAGATCATGTTCACTGATACGTTTATACTTTGAGCTGCAGATCGGACCTCCAATGGGAAAATTTCACTGGGCACCAGCCACCCAAGCGGACCCCAAGACCATGCAAACCCAGCTACATATATGCATATCACTAGCACCACTATAACTGCGTACCACATTGGCAAGTCTCCTGGATTTCCGTTAACTCCAAACTTGGCTGCTATGGCCGCCGTTACAATAACCTGCAAAAATCATCCATTATTAGCGTGAAATGTAATACAGAGATAGTATATGGTGTCTTGGATTTAGAACAGGAACAAAATTTTACCTGGCAAATGAACATTTGAGCTCCACCCTCAAGGAAAAGAGTTCTTCTCCCATACCGATCTACTGTGAAAATTGAAACCAAGGTAGCTAGAGCATTGACAATACCAGTGATTAAAGCAGACATAAGTGAAGCTGTGCTTTTAAAACCAATGGTTCTAAACAACACAGGAGCATAAAAAACAATAACATTCATGCCAGTGAGTTGTTGAAACATAGGAATGCAAATAGCCATAACAAGCTGAGGTCTGTACTTTCGCCTAAGTATGGCCTTCCATGGGCGATTAACAGCCTTGGATTCCTCACTAGCTGCTATTAAATCGTTAAATTCTTCATCAACATTGGAAATTCCACGCAGTTTGATTAGTTTTTGCTTAGCTTTATCCAAGTAACCACGCTCAATCAAGGAATTTGGAGTCTCAGGTAGGATCAATGATCCTATCATAATTATTACTGCCGGAACTATTGCAAGCCCTAAACTCAAACGCCAGCCCCAACCTCCATGAATCTTTGAAAAGAAATAGTTTAAAAGATTGGCAATGAGAATTCCAATTGTTATTGAAAATTGGAACATCATGTTTAGAGCACCTCTGTACTTGGATGGTGCAACTTCTGATAGATAAATCGGCACAGACTGCAAACAATAAATCAAGAAAATCAGAACTGTACAAGGTCGAGATTCAATTCCTAATTAGAGCTAAATTTAAAAAAAAAAAAAAAGCATATTTGTACCTGATTGGCACAGCCAATGCCGGCACCAAGTAACAACCGACCAACAATAAGCATCCAGACCTTACTAGCGAAGCCATTAAATAGTGCCCCAACCGCAAAAAGCAGTCCACCCAAAAACATACTAACCCTTCTTCCCAAAATTCGAGTTATAACCGAAGCACCAATCGATGAAACAAGAGCAGCTATATATAAGGACGATGTAAACAAAGTCAATATCTGGCTATTAAACTTGCAGTACTGGTTATCCGATTGCGTAATCGATGTCTCCTTCTCATATACAGAAGGAAAAAACTTCTCCAAGAATGAATCCATCGACGTAACTCCACCTATACACCAAATTCAATTAAAAGAACAATGAAACCCATGTTAGAACAATTAGTCCGATTGATTCTTGCATTGAAAAAAAAAAAAAAGAATTAGTCGCATGATTCAAATGCTGGCAGTCTTTTCTTTTATGAAATTTGGGTGTACCTAAGTAACCTAACAATAATGTACGTATATAATGATTCTTTTTTATTGAAAACAAAAATTATAAACCATCAGTGTCTACTAGTTTCGCGTGCATACAAAAGAGATGATACTTATTTGTACCTGAAATTCCGAGATCATAACCGAAGATTAAGCCTCCAGTGGCTGCAATGATGCATGTGGTGATTACAGTTGAGGTGAGTTTACCAGGGTAGACCTTACCGGCCTTTCCAGCCGGAGCAATAACACCTCCGCCGGCCATTATTAGTTTTGCGTCAGAGAGAGATAAAACGATCGAGTGGATAACAAGTAATTACAGAATCACACTAGTACTAGTAGGTGTATATATAGAGAGAGGGAGGAAACGGAGTGTACCTGTAGTATTGTATTTTGGATATAGATATAGATATGGATATAGATTAATTAATTAATCTTATTTAAAATAAAACACTTCATCCATCAGATAATTAAACACCTCAACAATTCCATTATACTAATTAATGAAATAGACTTCTACACTAATTAGGACATCCCACTAATCCCCATAATAATAATTTTAAAAAAATGATATCTGAATATATAAAAAGATAATTATCCTGAAAAAGCTTGAGCAAAAGTAGATTAGTATAAGAATTATTATTATTATTATTATTATTATTATATTAAGTTTTCCCATTACTGATAATTAATTTATTGTATTTAGAGTTCATGCTTCTTTTGCATTCATGTAAATTATCAAAGAAATGTTCTTACCAAAAAATAAATTATCAAGAAATAATAAAATTTGGGGCTGAAATCTAGGAATTTGGTTTTGCGTGTCCGGACAATATGATATTGCCAGCACTTTTTTACGGCTCGAAATTTAATAATTGTAGTTATTGAGTTTGAAACCGATACTGACACTGTAACAATGAATTGTGGTTCGCTCGAGGTCAAGTCCGAACCCAACCGGTGTTGGCTCCCAACGACGTCGTCTTTATACAACTCAATTGCCTGCTGTTATATAATCCACCAACGACACTTCGTTCAGGTCCAAACAGAATTTGTTGTGGGCCGTCAAAATATAGAACGAACTTGGGCTTCTAATGTGTTTTTTAGCCTCGTTTGCAATGGGCTTCGCCTATATTTCTATTTTAATTATAACTATAACTAAAATTCCAACAGCTAGCACGAGTAGTTTAATTAAATGGGTGTTTTTTTTTTAAAATTTTGAAAATAATTAAATGAGTGTTTAATAATAGCTAATAGTCGCCAATAAATCTTAATCAGCTGTTGAATCTATTAACTACATTAAATTTTTTTTTTTTCATTAGCTAATAGATAATTTGTGATTTATATTATAGACTACCTTGACCTTATGAAAATAATTGGGGGGGGGGGGGGGGTAATAAGTTGGAGTAAAGGGATCTTTTTTTTTTTTTATTTTGCTACGCTGTCAGCCTGGGATGGCAGCGATCCTAAGAGGGCGGGTAAAGCAAAGCTCCTAGCTAGCTTTTAGGATAGCAGACTAGCTATAGATAGTGGAATGCGGAGCACAAGAATGAATCAGATCATATATTAAAAGGGGAAACTAATCATCAAATGCGCTTTTTGATGGAATGACCTAGAATTGAAAGAACTCCAGGATTAAGCATGCTCGCTTAACGGAAATTATAGGATGGGTGACCTCCTGCGAAGTTTCTCATTTCACCTGCACAACAAAAACCGTGCGAGTCTTGCCAATCTAGTAGGCTGGAATTAGCTTGTGTTAGATTATTTTAATAATCTGTATGTGGCCCATGTGATTAAAGGGCTGGTTCTAATTAAGGTGGCCCAAGATGATGGTTATTGGGCTTACTGAATGATGAAATCGATTCATAAATTTCATCAAATTCATGAATTCATATTCCACATTTCTAGCTAAATAAACACAAAAGGCACAAAAGAGAATTGAGTTTGTTGGATAAAAAGATTGTACAAAGAGAATTGATTTCATTGGATAAAAAGTTATTAGATACAGAAATAAAAAGAGAACATGTAACATAAAAAAATAAAAATAAATAAAAAATAAATAAATAAAAATAAGGTTTATCCTTGTTGGCTAAATATTGACCATAGGAATATGTAAATTAGCCGTCACCAAACAAAAATAAGGTTTGACCAGAAAAACAATTGTATCTGAACAAACATATCTTCACTTTTGCTTCTTGTTCCTTATGCACTTTTTATTTCAGAAAATGAAAATAGCAACAAATGTGACCCAACATAATCTACGACATGTATTGTGATTTATAACACTCTAATCTTTGTCCACGACCAATCCCATAATTAAGTTAATCAATATAAGATGCTATTAATAATGTTAGGTAAATGGATAATCAGGTGAGGATGATCGTATCTATAAAATCTGCTCACCAGTCATATCAGAATGATCTGCTGATAAATAATGCAGTAGTGTGATTAATTTGTTGCTAATCACTACTTGATTTCTATGCAGTAGTTTTTCACCGCATGTTAATTATAGGGTTAACAAAACTTTATTTAATTGGGAAAGGGTTTGAATGTGAAACCATAAGACTTTCGCAATAGGCTTGTGGCTTAGTTTGACTATCCCTATTCTTAATATTAGGAAATTCATAGGATTTAAGTAAAAAAAAGGAGAAAATTGTAATGATAGAAAATACCATCTTATAGCTTAATCCAAACATTTTTTTTATTCAATTAATCCATATATTAATTAAGTATATTTATGAATAACGCGTAAAGCAAACCCACATTTAAAAAAATATATTCAGCAGCTTGATTAATTTTTTATATGCATTAAAGCGAACGCGATATGTTTATAAAAAGAAATTCAAATCATTAAACTTTTATAACAATGTTTTTAAAAATTTCTACTAACAAAAGTTGATAGTTTTTGTAAAAACAGAACCATATACGAGTATGAGAGAACTATCTCTATACTACACCAGGTAAGTGCAAGCTAGCAAGATTGCTACCCTAATACGTGTGCGTGCACTAGTAGTAGCAACACCACACCAACTATCATCTTCTACCCAAAATCTTGAAAAAAGAAACCCTAATAGCCTCTTTACAAACCACAAGTTGTATTGCATACAGACAAAGTATTTGATTTGAGTGGACTTCCCCGCGAAATCCCCACGCATTCAACTTTTTTCAGACAAAATCACGCTTGTATATATTTGCCTTGTGTGTGCTTTACCTAATATCGTTCTTTCTAGTCTTTTTCCTTCCACTAGAATTAAACATAATTAACCCTATTTTATATATGGCTGACCCTAATATCCACAACCACACTGGTCTGCCTCAAATAAACCAAACTCACCCACCTTTTGACCCTACTTCTCCTCCTAAACCTAACCCACTTGACCCATTTGTTTCCTGGTCTAACTCTACAAACCCAGGTCAAAACCCACCTAAGTCGTCTATGGCTACCACTTCTGCTACTACTAAACGACACCCGATATATCGGGGAATTCGTAGCCGGAGCGGAAAATGGGTGTCTGAAATCCGGGAGCCACGCAAAACCACCCGTATTTGGCTTGGTACCTACCAAACACCAGAAATGGCTGCCGCGGCCTATGATGTGGCTGCGCTAGCCCTAAAAGGTGGAGATGCAGTACTGAATTTCCCTAATTCTGTTGGGTCTTATCCTGTCCCCGCTTCATCGTCGCCGACTGATATACGTAATGCAGCTGCGGCTGCTGCGGCTTTTAAAAATGCGGAAATGAACCAACGTCCGTTAATTTTGCAGGCAAGAAGTGATCATGAACTAAGTGCTAATTTTACTGCGAGTGATCAAGAATTTGTTGATGAAGAGGCACTTTTCGATATGCCCAATTTGCTGGTGGATATGGCAGAAGGAATGCTGCTTTCGCCGCCCAGAATAACCTCCTCCGATGACTCCCTGGGCACGTCCGACGGAGAAAGTCTCTGGAGTTATTTCTAATAATTAATTTAAATTAACATGAATGATAATATGAAGTCAACCTTAAAGAATGATACAAGAGGACATATATGTGGCTGCATTATCTATTGACCTGGTTTTTTTGTGCACCATTTGTCTCTCTTTTCTTTCTTTTAAGTATGAAAATTAAGATTGAATCACTGAACAGTAATTCCCAAAACGTAAATGTTTTCGAAATTGAGAATAGTGATGGTGGGAGACTTTAAGGTTTGTGATTTCTTTATTATTATGGGAATCTGTGACTGTGCATGTTGCTGTAGTATACAATTTTTGGCTTGTTTAATATTAATTTTTTATTTTTTGAGATAATGCGATAATGGTTCTCTTGTTCCTCCTTTCCCTCTCTCTCTCTATCTCCTTTTTTTTTTTTTTTTTTTTTGTTGCTGTAGTATACAATTTTTGGCTTGTTTAATAAATTAATTTTTTATTTTTTGAGATAATGCGATAATGGTTCTCTTGTTCCTCCTTTTTCCCTCTTCTCTCTCTATCTCCTTTTTTTTTTTTTTTTTTTTAATCTAATTTTTTTTTTTTTTTTTTTTTAATCTATTTTCGCTTATTTTTGTTAGGTCTATTATTATTTTAAAATAATTAATTGGATAATCCTTTAAATTAGTTAACCTATTCATTAGTGCAGAGCGTCACCATTGAAGCTTGAAGAACAAGAATTTTACCGTTTAGTTAATTAATAAATACTCCCTCAATATAAATTTAATTAAAATACTCCATAATTTAATGCATAAATAGTGGAACCATAATTCAAATCTTAATAATTTTAATTTTCTTCGCTAATTTTTGATCTTGCAGAAAAGAAAATTCACAAAAGCACTACAATCTGATATTTCAAATTTAATCATGTGGCAAAAAACCTTGACTTTGAGGATTATAGTCTAACTTGGTGTACAAAAAAGAAGAAACAAATAATAAAATCTGGACCCTTTGAAACATCTTCCAGTTCAACTCGACTCAAATTAAGCAAAAGTTGATAAGGAAAAGTAGTATTTCTTTAATGATGTCTGTCACAAGGCAATGCATAAATTTTGCATCCTTTAATTTAGAGTTTCGAGACTTTCAGTCAAAAATGTGCGGGGTTGATCGGGCTGAAGGGAGTACTAGTGTCTAGTGTCAACATCTGTGTGATGAAAGAAAGATTGAAACAAAGTAATGTCCCTTTGACACAAAAGAAATTATGACTGTTAACTTAAAAAGATGTAATGCCATTAAATTAAAGATATGTGTCTATTTGATTGAATACTTACACTGTGATAATTCATTGAATCAAGAATTTTTATGACTGATCAAGAAATAAATTTAATTGATGGGATCAATAATTAGATAAGTAAAATTGAATAATATTTTTAAATAAATTTTATTTAAAAGGTTCAAAAATATGTATGACATTTTATCTTGAATTTAAAGACACGTATACTAATTTTGAAAAAAGAAATTGATACAGTAATATAATAAAGTAGTAATAAGAATGATTTTCAATTAGTTATATTTGTTAATTACAAGGAACTAATTCAAGAAAAAGTGGGATTAAAAGCAACCCAAAAATTTAAATATCAAGAAGGTTTGAGGGGGTGTCTCATGATGAAGGCATACAAGACATTTTCTCCTATTGAAGGGGACAAACATCACTGGTCATATAGTACTAGTATATTTAAAATTGAAGTATTGATATTCAATCATTGAGTTGTTAACTATAACAAATTTAATCATATAGTACTAGTATATTTAAAATTACAACCATACTCATGTCACATTCAATCTCGATCATTTGGCTTATTTTGATTTTGAAAGATCCTGTTTTTGAATTATTGAAATATGGTGACACTATTTATCTAACTAATTGAAATGTTTATCCTAATCAGGTAAATGTTACTTGTTAATAAGTAATCACTAATTGGAACAATGTGTAAGCATTTCATGCAATATTCATTTCAATCAATAATAGTAAATTTACATGATAATATACTCATATCTTAACTCTAAGTGTAAATATGGATTCTCTTTTTCTTTATAAAAATAAAAAAGATTTACGACATAACCGAATGGAGAGTTATTTTTAGTTTATTATTTTGATTTTATGTATTTATTAGTCATTATATTTAAAAGTGTATTATAATAAATCAAATACATCAATAATAATTATATTATTTTAAAATATAATGAATAACAATCTCTTTTTCTTTTTTCTTTTTTCTTTTTTTTTTTTTTTTTTCTTTTTTTTCTTTTTTCTTTTTTTTTTTTTTTTGGCAAAAACAATTTTTTTTTTTTTTTTTGGCAAAAAACAATCTCAATTTTAGTTTCTAATAAGACCCAACTTATATTATCTCCATGCTTAAAAATGAGAGGGTCAAAGGTTAGAAGTCGGCCATGAAATCCAAAGGATGCATTGTCTTCAAATATTGAAAAGAGTGCCTTTTTATTGATAATGAAATCGAAGAAAAAAGAGAAAAAGAAACGATCTGTGTGGGGTTTTGTCTGTGTCGAATAGAAATATAAAAAAAAGAAGCCCATGTTCTCCTCCTTATGAGCAAAAAGTTTGACTGTGCAGCTATCCGTCATCCATGGCCGACATTAATCCTTTCCTTCCTTCACCTTTCAGGGTTGGTGGTGCGTCTTTCTCTCTGACACACAAACACCCATAAATGTGCAATTAGAGGACTTTATCTTTTAACAAGCCAATCCGATGTAAACAGAAATTAATCAAAATTTATAAACAGTTAAACCGATGCGGGCTTAATAAATTAATTCTTAAAAACAGTATATGATCAATGTTCATAGATGACAGTACGTATGCATGTATATTAAGCATATTGAAAGTTTCATACAGCTTTAATTGATTAATATACTATAATTTTAAATTATATAAGTCGGGACTGACTCTGGAAACTGATCGAAACCCCTTTCTTTTTGGTTTCCCTCCAGAAAAATTTGGAAGTTAAACAAAAACTGCAATTGCAGTTGCACAGTGTAAAGCTGTTACAGTTAGATGTTCTTTTACTGCAAAAAACAAAGATCTTTTCTTTTTACATCTTTAATTATAGATTAGTAAATATATGTAGTCAAAAGATGGCTGGTGAAGATCGAGCTAGTTATTATATAGGAAAAACTAAAAAGGATTACTTTACATTCACATTCTGGTTTTAATTCCAATCTTGCCATTTCAGGCAATTTGGAAACCCAAAAATTTAAAAAAGTTATCGGAAATTCTTTAACTTCGATCTCTTAAAAAATTATATATAATGGTCTTCTTCCAATAAAAATCATTGAACTTTGAAGGGGACAAGCATCCAATGTGGTTGACGCAGAAAATCTATCTCTTCTTTTATTATTCTTTCATCCTCTGTTGTTAATTTCAAGAAAGAAAAGTTTTCTTTCTTTCTCTTCTTCTTGTTCTTGTTCTTGCTGTTTGAGTTTTTGCCCCCCCCCCCCCCTTTTGAGTTTTTGCCCCCCCCCCCCCCAACCCCTTTACAAAAACAATAGGGTTTCTTTCTTTCTGGTCCCCCCCCCCCCCAACCCTTACAAAAACAATAGGGTTTCTTCTTTCTGGTAAACTGGTCCACCAAATTAAGATGTGTCTCCCCATTAATACCAATCATTATGTTCTTTACTAATCCTACTACTTCTTTTGGTTCGTTAGTTCTTCATTTGATGATCTTTTATTTGCATATGATGACTGATTCGAGTTATTTATATATAAATTAAACTTAATCAATTGGTTTGATTTCTCTCAATCTTTGTCTTTTACTGTAATAATTAATTATACATCATCATTTCATTGGAGTTATAAATTAATTGAACTTTTAATTAATTTAATAATTTCACTTTCTTGAATCCCCAAGACAAGACTAGACCAACAAGAAAGGCATGAAATGTGAATTTTTGTTTACATCATTGTGAATTTAATTAACTGCCCCTAATTTGAAATATGTCATAAATTTTCTTTTTTATATTTATTTTATTTCGTTATCAACTGTATTAACAGCGAAAACAGAAAAAAGGCATGTTTTTTATATGTACAGTGCGATGGCCGTCTGTCACTCTGTCAAATAGTCATGTTTTGCGGCTGCGTGTACATATTTTCTGGTCAATTTCCAATCTGTCTGATAGAGAACCCAACCCAAGTGCCCATATTCTCAAATGGACCACTGTGTCTTGTAGTTTTTGAAGTTCCATTTTTCAATTATTTGCTTCCACTGTGCATTAAGATAGAGTTCTTAAGAACTATGCCTAAAATTCAATCTTCATTCATAATCATTTTTAAAGAATCATATTTATTTATATAGAGGCTGAAAATATAGAAATATCATTTTTAAAAAGGGACGTGTCGTGTTTTCTGTTGATGCATGTATTTAGTGTTCTTTTTTTTTTCCAGAAACAAAAAATTATATTATCAGGCTAAGCGTATATGGTTTTGAAGTCCCATAATACTTGCATTCAGAAAAAAAAAAAAAACAAATTGTAATGCAAATATATTAATTACAGGTATGAAGATTGTTACTATTATAATAGAATGCGGCATAATTTTTCTACGTCTGGATCTACTCTATGAGTTTACTTATTATTATTTTGTTATTACTGAACGATAATACACTCATTTCAATAAAAAAATATCTTTTATTAATTTTAGTCTATAGGTAGACGGTAAATCAGATTTAAGAAAAATTTTTCTCATTTTGCTGTCCTTAAAAGAACAAAGTAGAAATTTAAAAAAAAAAAAAAGTTTTTCTTGCAACAGCAGAGTTCGCGGCCTTTAGGCCCAAATCAACATGACCAGCTCTAAGTCATGTCTGCCCATGTATACGGCCCAACTCAAGTTAATTAACCTAGAAGGAAACAATGTTTCGGACCGGGAAAAGATTGTGAAATTCAATTTTCAATATCACAACTAAAGAACCGAAAATGAGTTATTGAAAAATATTTTTCGAATATGAAGAAATCTAATATTTATTTCTTCTTCTTCTTAATATTCAAGAAAGAAATAAAAATGATGGAGAGAAAAGGAAAGGCATTCTGATATGGAGTGCGATAGAGAAACATGGCTAACGAGGCTTTACATGGTGGTTCGGGTGCGAGCTTAATGGCTCTTCCATCTCATCTGGCAAGACAATTGTTGGATTCTGATCTGTTTGAACCGATTCGATTGCGAGTTGTACCTTAAAGGGCTTGCTACCCTCCTTTATGTCTTTTATTCAGTTGTGGACTGGTCTTCTATTTAAGTAAATAAACCCATTCAAGTTTTCTAGAAGTTAGAATATGAGTGGGGGGTGCTTCTGGTTCGTATAGACCAAATTCTGTTCCCACTTCAAATCAATACATTAGCCTATAGGCTATAGCCCACGTGTTTCGTTTCCGTCACGTGCAAATATTGATATATAATAATTTATTAAACTTATCCTAATTAATAATTACTATTTCATTACTAGAAAGTTAGCTCATTCATGACCTAATTGCTTTTGTTGTGTGTTGTGACTGTGATCCCATTTAGCTTTTC
This sequence comes from Jatropha curcas, assembly GCF_014843425.1. Next base: position 3,935,497 of record NW_023590909.1, read on the forward strand.
TCCATGACGATGCTGCAATGTTGATTTTATTAAACTGTTTGCTAATTAAGAATAACTACTATTTTATTTTATTAATAACACAGTAATTATCAAATTAATCTTAGCATTTATTTAATAAAAAAAATTAATTCTTCAATAAAAAATACAATTTTCGTTAATTAATAAAACATGACATTTATTAGGCATTAGAAGGAAAAAAAGGTGATAAATAATTTAATAAGTAATCATTTAATTTGAAGAAAATAGTGAAATTGCAGCTGAAATTCTTATTGTTCTCGAATGTTGCACAAGAACCTGCAAAGGAAAGAGTAACTAAGCGAAAAATAAGATGGTACTAGAAAGTAGAAACAGGCCAGTGGGCCAGTGGCCGACAGACATCACATACAGTTCCGCGTTTATAGTTTGTTACTTTCTGGGTTAAGATCGTGTATTTCTAGGAAGATATTAAAGCAGCCACAAAGAGTACAGGTGGTATATATATGACTATGCCACCTCATCAGAAACTGTCCAGCTGGACAGAGTGACGAGTCAAACTGTAAAACGCCTAATAGAAAAATCCTAGTCAAATCCTCAGGTTGCTTAACTGGACCCACTAGTGTGAACCCTGGCTGTCTAACTGTCTCCTTCATTCTCCGCGTCCAGTTCGCGCACAAAATCCAAACTTTCTTTATAAATATTCCAAATAATCAGCAAGCTTACAAATCCAATCCAAAAACAGCGACTAATAGAAAATCAATTTAAATAATGAGCAGTCAATTTTCTGATCCTTATCCAGTATTAGAAAAGCAAGACTCCGATACTAGCACCGGCACCGCGAGCCTCCAACGCTCTGCTCACTCCGACGAAGAAGTACTGCTAGCTACAAGCTACCCGAAGAAGCGAGCAGGGCGGCGAATATTTAAGGAAACACGACATCCCATTTTTCGTGGAGTTCGAAAAAGAAACAATGAAAAATGGGTTTGTGAGCTTAGAGAACCCAATAAGAAGACACGTATATGGCTCGGTACATATCCAACACCAGAAATGGCGGCCAGAGCACATGACGTGGCTGCATTAGCGCTTAGAGGAAAATCGGCTTGTCTTAACTTTGCAGATTCTTCTTGGAGGTTGCCGGTGCCTGTTTCTAAGGAGGCGCAGGATATTAGAAGAGCTGCGCATGAGGCGGCAGAAATGTTTCGGTCTGGAGAAACGGAAAAATGTGGAGTTGAATATAGTGGTGAAGTGTCTTCAAGAAATAGTGAACTTAAGCAAGAAAACGATGTGTCGTACATCGATGAGGAGGCTGTGTTTGATATGCCAGGGTTGCTCGCTAATATGGCAGAAGGACCTTTACTTTCTCCTCCACATTATGCAGGTGGTGACGATGGAGTGAATTGGGATGAATTGGAAGCCGACGGTGAGGTGTCTTTATGGAGTTTTTCTATTTGATGATTTGTTAACGGTAAAGAATTAGTGAAGTCATAATAGGATATAGGATATAGGATATAGGATAGCAAACTAAATTATAGATGTTGAATTACAGTGATGATGATTAGATTATTAATTGATTAATTCTTTTTAATGTAATATATAATACCATTTAATTGAATTGTAAATATCATTGTTTTGTAATGCGACTAATTACACATATATGTAGAATTTTCCTTTTATCTAGTAAAATATATTAATTTTAAAAAAATTTCATGCATAGTGAGCTTTTAACTCTTTTTTTCTTTTTATAATAATGATTTTTAAATTTTAATTTCTTTTAAGTGATGAATATTAGACTAATGTAATAATTTTCTTGTTTAATTATTACTTGTGGAATTTATTCTATTTTGGTTGATTTTTTCTACCTGCATGTACACCCAATTATAAATATGATAATAGCATGTAAAATAAATATAATTAATAGCACAATCATTCATCAAAAAAGAATGTAAATAATGTCAGTTCACATTTTATTTCTTGAAGTTTTCTTAAGTGCAATTCAACTATGCTAAACTTTTTATTTCAATTATCATTAAATCTTAATTTAAATTTCAATTTTGAACTATCGACTTTATATCCGTCAATAAATAATGTTGAAAATACATAAATTGAAAAAGCTATTCGGTTATTTATAAATATCTTATACATAGTGTTATCTTTTACATAGCAAACCCACAATTATCTTAGACTTTACTCTTTTGTGATGCATAAGCGAGTACTTGATCACATTCTCTATCTAATATATAAGTTATTAAGTTCTTATGATATAGCAGTAAATACCAGACACGAAAGTGGAATTATAAATCTAAGAGAATTCATTTTCTATAAATTCAAGTGAATGGAAATCAAATCACAAATTAAAAAATATTATACTACAGGAGAGTTTTATTTAAATATCACTTCGCGCCTAAAAAAATTTACGAGATGGTGCATAAAATTTTCAAAAAATTAGTAACTCCACAATGACATATCAGAATCACTACTATCTAAGGGATTCCAATGATCATTAGAAAACTCTCCTTCAAAACGGGGAGGAGAGAGTAAAAGACCTTGAGCCATGTCCACAAGTAATCTTGGCATATCAAATATGGTGTCTTCCTCTACAAACCACAAGTTTTCTTCATAATTTTTACACTCTGAATCAGTTGAATCTACAAAACTATCATCTCGCCTTGTAATCTGCACATCATCAGATTCTTCACGCCGAAACATCTCAGCAGCTTGAGAAGCTGCCCTTCTAATCTCCTTTGCGTCTCTGGAAGCTGGCACAGGCAATCTCCAAGCTGAATCAGCAAAGTTAAGACAAGCAGACTTGCCTCTAAAAGCCAATGCAGCAACATCATGTGCCCTAGCTGCCATTTCTGGTGTAGGGTAAGTCCCAAGCCATATTCTTGTTTTCTTGTTCGGTTCTCTTAACTCACAAACCCATTTATTCCCATTTCTCTTCCTTACACCTCTGTAAACTGGATGGCGAGTCTCTTTGAATACTCTTCTTCCAGCTTTCCTTTTTGGAAGACTAGTAGCTAACAACACTTCTTCATCTGAGTGAGCTTCTCTAGTTTTATTAGTAGTACTACTGCAAGAATCAGATAGAGAAGATGACGATTCTTGCGTATTGTTATCAGATGATTGGCAACTCATGATATTAGTTTGATTTTTGAAAAATAAACTGAAGTGAAATGAAAAGAGAAAAGCTAGAAAGTGGGTTTGCTTCACTTAGTGCTTTTAAGTGTCTGAAACGAAATCCTGATACTGGTTTTGTGGGTTAGTGCTGTTCTAAAAATGTGTACATATAGTGTTTTGTGGATATTTAAGAGGGTAAGGGTTTGGACGCGGAATAAGCAGTACCCCGCTGGAGGCCCACGGTTGATACTAGGTGGTAAGTAGTGTCTTTATTTCTTTAAGGTCTCTTCTTTTCAACTATGGGGACTTTTGTTTTGTCGTTTTGTCGTTTCGGCCGCCGCAGGAAAGTGCCAAACTGTCAACACAAACGTGTGATTTAGAATGTTTCAAACAAAAAATAATAACGTTTAAATAAATAACAGGAGGAGAAATTAACACGTGGAACTTCCACATGTGCATGTTACAAATCTTTTTATGTAATGTAATTCGTCACCTTTTTACTTGTCTTCTCCTTTCCCTTATTAAACAACAAAAAACAGCTGGTAGAACGTAGAAAAAAGGGTTTTAGCTTAGTTACCAGTTTTGGGCCGCATACTCAGTAACTGCGTGAAGAGTGTGTTGCGTCCGTGTATTGGTGATTGACTTCTTCCTCCTTTTTTCACTAATTGCACATACAATGAATTTAAACTGTGTTCTAAATTATGGGACACAGTCAGAACGATTGACTTCTCAATTCTCATGGGAAAGGAATGAGTTCTGCGTTTATACTTGTTATTGTCAACCATGAATTTTTATTTTTCACTATTCAACACAAAATTCATTAATGGATTTTTTTCTTTTTAAGAATCAATGAGTTGTACTTGTCTCGAATCATGAGGTGTAAAAGTATTTTATCCATTGTGAGTTTTGAGAATCGAATTTGTATTTTCGTTCCGACACGAATTAAGGTCGCTTATTATATTAACTAATACTTTTTTAATCATTAAAGAATTAATTTAGTGTAAGCGCAAAATTATTTTATTTACGTTATAGAAATCATCGGTTCAAATTACAGGAATAATATTCTATATTAATATTTCATGTTTTGAGTCAAAGGCATATATAGATGGCCCATTAGTTTTTACAAATTAATTCAGAGTGTTTTATTTTTATATATTTAAATTCAATTTAAATTTATTCCATTCAATTTTTATTTTTTATTTTTTTTAATATAATTAGGCGTCATAGAAATTAGTTTAAAGCTTTTTCAATAATTAAAAGCTTGAAAACGACGTCGGACCCAGCATTAACGATAACCACGTGGGATGTTCAAAATGAATCCGTGGGCAAAACTAAAAGGCTCAATAGTGACACAATTACTAAAAAGGCTTGCCCTAGACATGTTTTCTTTTTGGGCTTAAAGCCCATAAAATGTCATTTCAGAAACTTTTCTTTTTGACTACCAAAGCCACAATATGCTTTTTTTTTTTTTTTTTTTAAAAAATAATTTTTGACTACCAAAGCCACAATATGCTTTTTTTTTTTTTTTTTTTAAAAAAAATAATAAATAGAATGAAAAGAATTTCCAGTCAGTTCAAACCATGTCGATTTCTGAATATCTTTTTTTTTTTTTTTTTTTAAAAAATAATAAAATAGAATGAAAAGAATCTTCCAGTCAGTTCAACCATGTCGATTTCTGAATATCATTTATATATTCTCATCAAAATAAAATATCAGGGAATGGAAAATTAACAATCACAAATTCAGGTTATGTATTGAGCAAATTTAATAACCATGCTCAAACTTGATTCATTAATTACTGATTCAAATCTCACAAATAAATCTAAAAGCGAAAAACAGAAAAACATTGACAGCGAATAATACTTAATTTGAGCATTCAGTTAAAGAATCGTTTGAGTGGGCTAAGGGAAACTCAACATAAATGGATATATTTATGGGAGGCATGTTCAGTCAGTACTTTTGGCGAGTTGATATCAACATTTTAACTAATTGTTTGGATTCAGGTGTGAAACACAATAATCACTCTCTCTTTAATACACCTAACTAATTAATTTTTTGATTTTTTACTGAGGGTGTCCTCCCACCTCTCGTTTAACAGTTAAACGAAAGATTAATTTCTTTCGAGTCAGGAACGATTATATTTTAAAGCCCACCCTAAAATGCCGATTCCACAACTCGATTCTGTGATCACCAATGTGGGATCTCACATGCCTTAACCACTAAACCAAGTTATCTTGGATAATTAATTAAATGAACTAATTATTGTTAATATTAATATCAACTACTTTAATCAGCCTTTTAACACAGAAATTGCACCATAGCAAATGACTTACAGCTGCTTCTTTATGATAGATTTGACACAAATAACAACAGAAGCCAATACGGTCAAAACATTTCTTCCTAAATTCCAAAATTTGTGGGTCTCAATTCTCAGTTATTACAAATTACGTGATTATAAATGTTTTTGGAGACCGACAAACGTGCACTTACTTCATATCTAGCTAACATACAGCCAGGAAGTTATTGTGCATGGTACCAATCAAAGGCCAGTTAATAGCCACTAGCAAGAAAATATACTGATTCGAGGTTGGTCCATCCTTTATATAAAGCTTTTCTTTTCTTTGTCATAAGAACTAATTTAATCTAATCATTAATTTTCAATGTGTATACGTACTTTGAAACTCTGTCCTACTCTTATCCTTTTATTGCAGTAGCTAATATAATTATATTAATCAACCAGCATTCGACAATTTTGTACTAAGCTTGCACATGCACTGCCACCAGACTATATATAACTTGGTGATGTTGCCTACCTAATCTATACTTTTTGGGGTTTGGGTATTTAAGGTTAGCTATATATAGTTTAGTGACAATAATGTGATGTACATAATCGTTCAATGGGTAATCGAGATTTTAAATATGACAAATTTTTAAGTAAGATCGAGCTATTTCTAGATTTATTAACACCTCTAATAATATCATTAACTAAAACTTTATTTTAAAAAATTGTTGACTCGAAGGAGTAATTTAGTGGCAAAAGCACCTGATCAAGGACTTGAGGGATCCATGAGCTTGTTGGTTTGAGCCTCTCTTAATGCAAAATCTTCATAGATCATCTCTCGTGCCTCTCGAAGTGAATATAGAGTAATCGGATTATATAAACAGTTAAACGAATATAAACCTGCACATCTCATGGTTAAAAAAAATTAATGTTAAAAAAAATTAATGTCAAAAGAAAGAAAATGCAATATTATAATTTGACACCCTACTAATGAGCTGGTACGTAGATTACTAGGTTTAACGCAATATTGATATAACTAAAAGATATAATCTTCTTTTCTCGTAAAAGTAAAAGTTTTTTACCTTTTAATAAAATGATTTTCCAATATTCAAATTTGTGTTTCGCTTAGTATCTCCATCAAACAAAACGTTTGTTGGTGATTGCTAGGTTATATTGATGCAAGTTATGTCACATTTTGTGACCTTCATGGCTTGCAATGCATGTAACAAGTTAAACAAAATGATTAATCATAAACAATTTGGAAAGTTGCATACGTTCTGGACCACTACCACGTAATGTTCCTGTTCGTGGCAGGACCATGAGCAGGTCCATACCTGGCTAGAAGCTAAAAGAGACTTTAAAATTTGTAAATGTACTCATGTTGTTTCCTCTTTGGTTTGCAAGCTCAAATCACAGTTCTATCTATCAGTATCTCAAGCACGCGTGATCTTTTCATTTTCAAATTATTACTATATTATTAATGCCTTCAAAAAGTTTACTATTATTAGAATTTAGAAGTATTTTAAATAATCTCACGAGTGTCTCGACCAAGAACCATATATTATGATAATTATGTTTTAGCTACAGTTAGGTGGAAATTAATTCGACCGCTGACCAATCACTCATCAACATCTAATTGATTGAAACATGTGGTACGTATACCTACTTGATTAATTTCATTAAGATATTGATTAGGCTTCTTAACCCTTTAATTTTTTTTTTTTAACTGAATTAATTAATTATTTTGATAGTTTTATGAATTTGACCTTTTAACTTGATTAATTCTTACACATTTGCAAGTACATGATTTTATATTACTTTTACTCTTTTCTAGGCAAAAAACTGACCGCAGGCACTTTAACTTTTTTAGAGTCCAAATATGAAATTGAACTCTTAAATGACACTATTTATTTTATAGCATCAATTTTCCACAGTAGAATTCATGTTGTTTACAGTATTTACGGAAGAAATTCATTTTTATTTATTTTTATGAATATCTCGTTTGGAGTATATAACTAATCTTATTTTAAAATTCATACATCTCCCGCATAAATATAATTTTCTCATATCAGATCGAAGACTTTGTAAATATCAAAAAAAAAAAAAAAAACAATTACCAAAATATCAGATCGAACGGACTTTGTTAAATTATCAAAAAAAAAAAAAAAAACCAATTACCAAATATAACATGTGAGAAAAAATTCGCAAATAAGGGTAGAAAATAAGTTAGATATGCCAACTTTTATGTAAAAAAAAAAAAAAAAAAAAAGAAAAAAACAAACCGGAAGAGTGATTTTATTATTAGGGATTATGAGACCCAAAATATACCCTACAAAATCTTGCCTTATTTCAATTACACTATTTCTCGAGATGTATGCGTGCTTATTATGATCCAAACCTACCAAAAATCAATGACCGATCACTAGAAAACTTGAGGACACCCTGAATTTTTATTTTTCGAAAACTTCTCGAATCTTTAATTAAATCAAAAAATTCTCTCGATTTTTTCAACTAATGGGCTATATATATACCAAACAATCTCAATTCGAGCCCAAAATTTTTACGAAGTCAGGCCCAAGCCCAAATAAAATTATCGAAGAAATTTGAATCGTTAACGGTTAGAAATTTTGAGAATAATACGAAAAACCCCGTAATTTAATTTAACCTATTATGAATATATATAAATTCATTATCCTAAAATCAAATATTGTTACTATAAATAATTTTATAATTATTGAGTAAATGGAGAAAATATTACGAAACGGAACTAAACGGTTAAAATAAATTGAATCAGGCCCGAAAATCAGTTTAATTTGTCGAGAACCACCCAAATAATCCGAAACCGAGGGAAAAACTTAAAAATCAAACGAAATGAGACCAAACCACTAAATCGGACCAAACCAGTTTGAATCGAACCGGAATGGCCTAGAGTTTGCTAGAAACCGCCTTACTTTTTTTTCTTTTCTTTCTCTTCTCCTTCTTCAGGCGCGCGACAGCCTCCCACAGCCTCCCTCCACCCTCCCCCTCCGTTTCGGCCACCGCTCGACGAAATAGCGGAGATGGCGATCGTCTCCGCTAGAGCTCCTGGGTCCGGTTTTCGACCTCCTTCCACACTGCAAGAGTCTCCAGTTGACGCGAAGCGGGACTGTTCTCCATCGGACAATTTCCTTCTTCGATTCTCCGACGAAGATCGAGCAATTCCGGCGACGTTCAACACGAAAGGCAAGGCGTCGGATCGAGGTCACCTCCACCTTTGAGTGATTTATTTTTCTCTCCACTCTCTCTCGGCTACAAAGCTTTGAAATGGCGAAATCACTATTTAATGCGGCCACCAAGCTTTACTGTCGACTAATTCAGCCAAATTGGAGGGGCCAACCTCGCACAACCGACATCAAAAACGATCCTCGATTGGAAATTTTGGACAGAGGGGTGGCGTGAAGAAAGGGTCAATTCTGGGTGGCCCCAACTTTTCGGCCACCGTTGGACGCGCTTGGCCGACGGCGGATCGGTGACCGTGCCGGACCGACACTCGGCGAGGCCCCAAGAGGCAGAATGACTCCACTTCGCCGTTTGAATCTGCGGAAATTGAGCGTCCGATCTCAAACGGTTACGGCCCTAATACCTATTTCCTAAATTTTGTTTTTAATACTCCAAATTTAAAAACTATTAATTTTGATTAGTGAAATCAAATATAAATCCCTTGCCTATGAAAATTAATTAACTGATAAAGTAGTTTACAAATTATTTTTGAACATTTTTTAATAAATTTACATGGTTATTGTTTATTAAAATAGGTGATTGAGGGGGAAACTAAATTAGAATTAGTTTAATTAGTTAATTAGATAAGTCATTAGTTAAACTAACGATTGTGCATAAGAAAGTGAGGCAATTTTAGTTGGTTAACGGTTAGATCCAAATTTTGATTAATCAAGATTTGGGAGGGCCTAGCCATTGTTGATATGATATAAAAACGAATTTAATAGGGTTAGTAGTATAAAGTTATTGGTTTAAAATATGTTTTAGCTACTTAACAAATTAGTTACGGGTAAAACTTAATAATTTAGTTAAACTAATGACAATAAAATGATCTTAATGGATCATTATTAGAATTAGTTTGTAAATTTTGATGGAGTGTTGATATGTGTTTTTTGGAAGGAGGATGGGATTTTAAATTGATTTGATTGCCCGGACGGAGGCGTGCTGCCACTGAGATAAGATATGATGACTCAATATTGTGATATTTATTGAGGCAGGTAGGATAGCCCAATTTAGGGGAGGTTTGCTGTCGAAATTTGACAGGAATTTAGACAAATTTTTAATTAGGATAACATAACAAATAAGCTTATTAGATAAATTTCTACAATTGATACATAATAAATAAAAGTGCTTTAACTACCTTGTCATTATCATAATTTTGATAGAAATTAGACTAAATTTTAATTAACAACATAATTAATAAGTTTATTTAGATTAGTTCTATAATTTGGTACATAATAAATATAGTGCTACTGATTATTTATTATCTTTAGTATTCATTTAATTATGTACATATTTATTTATTTATTTATTTATTTGCATTGATTTTGGATGTATTTGGTGTAGTACGTTGAGAGAATTGTTTGAATAATTGTGCTGTGCATATATTGTGTTTTGTTTGTGTGGAATTGGGATGAAGTGGGTCACCATGGGACTGTGAGACCGTACAGTTATATGGATCCAATATGATTACCGTTAGCCGGGTAAATGGGAGATCGGCGCCCCCGTGTGCACCTACCGTTACCGTTACCGTTAACCACGGGTTGGCTTCTCGTCGTTGCGCACCGGACAGGTCTGATTTTTTGATTGCAGCCCGCAGGGTGGCCTTCCTGTTTGTGAGCGCTGATGATCTAGATTGGATGGGAAACGACCACCGGGTTGCTCCTGTTGTATGAAAAAAGAAAAGAACGGAGAATGGGAAAAAACCAATTGAGGAGGCTGGTTCAAGTGAGATTAGACCGGTCGGCCAGTATGGGGATCGGCTCCCTTGGTGCCACACGTAGAGGATGGGCCATGTGGGGAGGACGGCTTATCGGGTTCGGGTTGACCTCCACTGAACTAATTTCCACGTTGATGTGATTATTATGAGATGTTATAATTGTTGAACTGTTGCTGGTGATATTTGCCATTTGTCGGAACTGGCTGTTGTTTGAGCCATATAACTAGTCGGAATGGACTAGAATTGATATTTCATACATTTTGTGAATGCGTGTGTGTATTGTGCAATAATTATTATTCATTAATAAACTCACATCTCTTGTTTAAATCTTCCAGGAAGTAGCATTTTCTAAATCCCAGCTATAACTCTACTCCTTCACTGTTAAAAAGAGATTCTTTAATTTTAATGTTGATATATTAAGTAGATAAATGTCTAAAGACTTATCTGTATACATCTGTTAGTGAATTCCGCAGTTGTAGAATTTGTGTGCAATTAGTCGTGTATTAACATAGACGATGTAATTATGTGAGCCTATATTAAAAATATAATGTATTGTTAATTGGGCCCGAACTGTGGAAATGTTGTAATTGATAAATTTGGGCCGAAATTTAATAGAATCTTAAGGTTTATTTTTCTATAATTATAGGCTGGCTGATGTTTTAAATGATCGTATACTTGAGATAATAGTTAGTTAGTGATTCAGGCTTTTACTACGGGCTATTGAGATAATAGTTATTAGTGATTCAGGCTTACTACGGGCCTCGGGGGCCTTAAGCTTACCTGGGCCCTAGTGCCGGTCCGGCCCATGGAAACGGGTCGTGACAAAACTTCAAGCATAAAATTAATTTCTATTCAACATCTTTTTCAATTTTCAGGAAATATTCCTCCAATCACCAAAAAGAACAAGACCCTTCTAGTTCTTGGAATAAAAAACTTAAGTAATTGTAATAATAATTGATTTGATTTACGGAACATAAAATCTATAGATTTCACATTCAATTAAATTTTACATTCCAATTATTTAGTTGAAAATAAAATATATGAATTTGAAAAGTATTTTTAAAAATAATAAAATATTTTAATTCTAAATTTATATTATAAAATGGTAGAAGTAAGTTCGTAATAAAATTCATCAACGATGACTATTTTTCAACCAATAAAAAGGAATTGTTGAATAATTAAATTTCAACGCTCAAATTCCATCTATCTAAATTTTAAACCCTCTACCTTATAATTAATTCCACATATTTCATTCTGAGCTTCTTACACAACTATATTTATTAACAATTAATTATTAATATTAGTACTGATCATGATATAAACAAAGGTTAATCTAACAGTACATCATTTTTCACGCTTACACTGGGACACTGTATAGAAATCTCAACGACAAGCACACGACAAGCACACGTGCCAAAGCGCGTGAACAGTGCACAGTCAAGTTTGCATGGAAGAGGAGGACACACACGCACCCATATCATTTTCAAGATTTTTCAAAGGTCAACTACTAGTCTTAGCGAGTCTCACTCTCCTCTTGTAATAAAACTCGCGTATAATTATTCTTTTTTTTTTTTTGACATTTCGTATTATTGTTCTTTTATTAAATAACCAAATTTGCTTTTTATGTTTTTTTAAATAAGAAATGACAGAATTCAAAAAATGTACTGACTAGTGACTAAACTATACAAACGCAAAATATGAAATAATAATAAAATAATTAAACTTGAGATTCAAAAACTGCACCAAAAGAAGCATCTAAGCTTCTTCTACCTCTCCTCAATCCCTGTAACTCTCTCTCTCTCTCTCTCTCTCTCTTGTTGTCTCTCCTTTTGAGATCTTAACTATGGATTCTCTATAAAAACCTTCTTTTTATCTCTGTATCTCTTCCTGTAAGTTCTTAATGAGCTTTGTACCTAAAGCTGTTCTTTAATGTTTTAAATGCCTCTCTGTTTCTTTTACAGCTTTTTCACAATCTCTGTAATTTCTGCTTCCTTTCATTATTTCATTTCCTTTACTTATCACTGTGCCATTAGGTCTTGATTTAAATTTTTAAACCTTTATTTATATCTTTCTTCCTCCCTTGCTTTTTTCTGTCTTCTCGTCAAATTTCAAAACTATATGGCTTCAACCATAAATCAAACACCTTATTTGATTGAGAAAAGGCCATTGACACTCAAGGATTACCTTAGGGATGATCTCAGTTCATGTTCATCCAACGGCTTCAAATCTTTCCCTCGCCGACAATGCTGCAACACCGTCAGATTTCTTCTCGAGACCGATCTCAACACCAACGCGAAACAGCGACGTCGTCGTGATCAACAAATTTTCAAAAGAAGTAGATCATCTAAAGCAGCTTCATCAACAATTTCCGCTCTTCAAAAGGCATCAGAGGCCGTCATTAATGCTGTTAAGTTACTTCCATTTCCTTCCTCTTCTTCTATCAAGACTCCATCACCATCCGTACAAACTAGAACCAGAAAGGGAGGGATTCTGCTTCCTCGAAGCCTTTCGAGAAAGCTGTTCAAGAAAAGTTTCTGGAGGAAAGATAGTCATACAGAAAGACAAGATATAGAGATCAAACGGTGGAGATTGTTTCGTGAGTTCCTTGCGGAACGAGATAAACCGTCCGGTCACTCCAGCTCCACTGTTACAACCGCATTTACCACCACCGGACTCTCAAGGAGTTCAAGCAGTAACAGCTGGACAGAGAGCGAATTTACTCGTCACAGCGGTAATTCCGAGAGTTACAGCTGCCGAAATGCCGCCGCAGAAGGTGAAAAAGATTTACCGAGCGAGAAGAAAGTCAGCGGGGGAGTAGGCGTAGCAGTCGGTGAGGATGCGATCACCCACTCGGTCGAAAATACAAAGGTGAGTCAGTAGATTGAGTTAAGAGTTGTTATTCAGTACTTCGCGTTTAAATTTAATATTATCACCTGTCCGTTGTTGGCCCTCTCCGATTGGCTCATAGAATCACATTACTCGATTTGCTCTCTCCATTTTCCACTCAAAAAAAAAAAAACAACGCAGTGACTGGACGGGGATACGTTGGGAATTTTGAAAATTGTTGAAACATAAGGACCTATGAGGCTGCATGAATTTCACGTGTGGGGTATAAATTGGAAACTGGATACAGTAGGTCTCAAGCCTATGAAATTAAATACAATCGAGCCCTTCGAGACCTACGATCCCGCTACGTGTTGTCTAATATGCGGGATCTACGGCGGTAAAACTCGAGGGAGTATTTAGTTTCATGGAATACGAGACATACCTCCAATTCTTTTTAATATTTTCGAATTTTTACTTTTTCAAATTTCTCTTTCTCTCTTTTTTTTTTTTTTTTTTTTTTTTTTTTTTTTTTTTTTTTGTCGGCGCATTTTTTTTTTTTTTTTTTTTTTGTCGGCGGCATACCAGTTTTGGTGTGTGTTATATAAATAAAAAAAATAATATAGGACTTAATTTTTCCGTGTTTGTTGTTTAATTATAGCATATATAACTACCAATAAATAATTGTGACTAAACAAATGTACAGGCGTGATGCGTTTTGGCAAGTACTGGGTTGACTTAGCCAACTAATACAGCTGATCTTTGTTTGTGTTTTATTTAAATAAAAATATTTTTCAAGCATTTAAATAAAACATCTATCAAATAAATATTTAAATAAAACATTTATCAAATAAATGTTCAAGGCATAGGTGACGACTCGAGATTAGGTTGGGAAAAAAAAAAAGAAAAAAAGACTAGTCGGTATTCAAAAACAATGGGCTTGGTGTTTACTGCCATGAGCTAGAACTAGAAAATGACTAGACAAAGCACAGTGAATTATCTACACCTAGAAGGCTATGAACCATAATGTAGGATTGACATATATATTATTATGTTGCTTTCAAAATCTTTATCAAAGCCAATCCAATAGTTTATCCGAATTGGCTTTTAGTGGATTTTACGTGATTAGATGAGTTTTTGGTGCATGTATATTTTAACAGGAGTGGCCCAATGAGGAGGAGAAGGAACAATTTAGTCCAGTTTCTGTGCTGGACTGTCCTTTCCAAGATGAAGAAGAGATTAGCTCTCCTTTCCACACTAGTCTTGTCCGCATGGAAGGTGTGCCTCTGGTTCTTTTCTTTACATGTTCAAAAAATTGATCAAATTGAAGCATCTCCTTAAAATGAATTTAATCTAATAAATCCAAGTTATTAATTAGATGTGATCAAACGTACAGGAGCTAAAAAGAAACTCATGGCAAAGATCAGAACATTTGAGAGCCTTGATCAGCTAAAACCATTGAATTTGGAAAAGCAAATTGAATTGGCAGATTTAGAAGATGACTCGCTTGACAAATTCTCCACACAAGCTTGTTCATTGTCCAATGAAGTAGAAAAATGTACAGAAAGAGAAGCTGATGAGCTCCTTAAGCTTGTCAAGGCAACAACACCATCAAATTCAAAGGCAGATACTATGTTGCTCGACTTCTTCAAAGAGAAAATTCTTGAAAACAATACAAATGATAATAAGATTTTGGGATACAAAGAATTCAAGAAAGAATTAGAGGCAGCCCAAGACTGGATAAATGGGGACCCAAAAGAAATGATTTTAGGATGGGAAGTGAAGGATAACAGACACATCTATATTAAAGATATGGAGAGAAATGGGAAATGGAGAAATTTTGGTGAAGAAAAAGAAGAGTTAGTTTTAGAGTTGGAGCTAGAGGTTTTTACTTCTTTGGTGGATGAAGCCTTACTTGATCTTCTAATTAGTTAATTAATCTCAGTTGTAGTGGATAGTTCAATAAATAATATTTTTGTTAAATATTAGATGAACTCAAGGTTGTTTTACTCATTTGGAGGCAGGAATTTAGCTTGAATGATTAAAGCCACCTTGAAGCATATGCACTAAAGAGAGAATCAAATTTTTGTTTTCTTATTAGTTTTTGTAGCAGTAAGACAAAAGATGGGCAAGGTTTGATACTAGAAATATCATATATATGTAATGTATGTATATTTCTTACATTTTTATGACAATTATTTCGTTGATAAAAAAGAAAATCTTAACTTGCTGAGATGTGTTTTTCCATTTAAAAAAAAAAATTGCAAACCATCGTAGATTGCTCGCAGAACTCTAAGCCCAACAGAGATATTAATTTACAAGTCTTGGCCCAACCCCAAAACCGAAAGGCCACTCTTCCAATTGGGCCCTTTATTATAGTTTCAAAGGCTTCGTCAGCTACCTACTAGTTCTATTCCTTGTAAAACAATGAATAAATTACTGCCGCTTTCGCTTTGTACGCACGTTTGATTTTTTCCGGCAATAAAATATATAATAAAGTAAAAAGAAAAGGAAATTAGTCTTGCTTAATTTTTTTTTATTTTTTGCTTTTTGTGGAATTTGCCTAGAAGAAAGTCAAGAAAAACAAAACGAAAGAGAGAGGAGAGGAAAAAGAAAAGAGTGTTTAAAATTAAAATAATAACTTTGTTTAGTTGATGATTAGTTCACTACCTCAAGATTAACCCAAGAGATGATTATTTAAGTAACGATGATTATTTAAGTGACAATGAAAAAGCATTGTATCAATACAAAATATTTTATTTGGATTAGATGGGAAAGAAAAAAAAAAAAGATAAAGAAAAATAAGATGTGAAGGAAAATATAATCTTTCTTTTTCTTAAAAAAAAAAAAAAATTTCTTCCATACATTTGAATGCAAGAAGATAATATGTTTTCTTTATTTATTTTATTTCTCCTTCTAATTTGAAGAGGAAAATTTGTAAATAAAACAAGAGTTTTTCCTTTCCTTTTCCAAGTAAGATTCCAATTAAGCCCCTTTGAGTTTTGCTCTCAAAATTGGAAATTCAAGGGGCAGGTATTTAATATTTTTACCTTTTTAGCTTTTCAGAAAGGGAAAATTAACAGCATATATATATCTTCGTTTGCCAGGTCATATAGTCAAATTACACGTGGCATGTTATGAGCGCAAAGTTTAAGTCTTTGCATGAGGTTAGTAGGGCACCGCTCCTAGTCCCAATATCTCGCGATATTTATCATGGCCATTATCGGTTTTTCCGCTATCTATGCTTTTAAGCTTTGTATATATAATCGGTTTGGTTCAGTTGATTTGATTATAAAGAGTTTAGTTTTTTGGTTTACTTTGATTCACATTGAAACTTTTTTTAGTTGAATTTGATTTTATAAAAATTAATTAATTAAATTTAATTGAATCAATTTAGTTTGATTCAATTTAATTCTAATAATAACTTCAGTTTGATTCAATTTTAAATTAAACCTACGGTTTATTCACACCTTAATATCAGTATTACTTACTATCTACTGTTTAGAAGCTAAATATGTTCCTGACAACTTTTACATTGATGGATTATTAACCAAAATTTCCTAGTTCCCATATATGCCTGATCTCATATATATCGCGATTAAATATCGGGTTTTCCTCTCGCGAGAAAACGTTTTCTTGAAACCTGAAACTGTCCTAAATCTTAATTCCCTAACGCGTCCAGACGTATGACTTGTAACCAAACTCTCTGTTTATATTCCATTTTTCGTTTTCTATTCCCTCAAAAATCAAAATTCTCCTCTATTTTTCCAATCGCCCAAACCCCCAAATAAACCCAGATAACGCGCTCTCTCTCTATCTCTTCTTGTTGCAGGGAGAGAAGAGAAGAGAGTCTCTATTGTAGGGGCCTTTTTCAACTTCGCCTTCGATACTTTTCTTCTGCGTTTCAACAACCAATCCGTTATAGTGTTTGGTCTCGCTTTCGCAGCTAAAAAGCGATCAGGAGTTTGGGAGAAGTAGAGAAAAGAAATGAAGAGTGAGGATCAGTCCAGGTCTCTGTTTGGAATTTCTCTCTCTGATCGACCCACATGGCAGCAATTCCTCATTTGCTCCTCTGGTTTCTTCTTTGGTTATCTCGTTAATGGAATTTGCGAGGTTTGTTTTTTCATTTGTTTTATTTGCTGCTTTTATTTTTCCTTTGACTTTAATGAGCTGTGCTTATGTGTTTTTGTTTGGATTAATTGTTATACTCTGTTTGGTAGCTGAGAATATGTCCGATTTTTGGATCTTATCTCTATTGTTATTTTGATTTTTTTTAAAAAAAAGTTGAAAATTAAAACGTTTTAGAGAATGATTTTAGATTGTTAATATTTCTTATGATTCCTCTTTTCTCTTTGCATTTTTTTTCTCACCAACCAAACAGAGGTGTGTTGACTCACTCAGCGAATTCTTAGGCTCATTGTGGCGCTAAAGAGAGGGTGCACTTTTATTGTTCTTTGTGCACTGTTTCATTGGTTTTGAATTCTTCTTTTGACCTTAAGCATATAAATGTTAAGATCCAACTCTTTCTAAAATGTTGAGTTTGCCATTTCATCACAAATGTTCTACTACTCTGACCCCATTAATTCAAAATATAAATTCAAATTAAAATTCAATACTTATGAATGTTTTTAAGTTTGATAATCCTCTCTTCTTTCTTGATTAATTCCAGGAATATGTGTATAACCGGCTCCAGTTCAGGTGCATTGCCATTCCCAAAACAAATATAACTGTTCTTTTTTTTTTTTTTTAAACTGTTATTCAGGGTTTAATCAGAATTTTGATTTTCAGCTATGGCTGGTATTTCACCTTTGTGCAAGGATTTGTCTACCTGGTTCTCATATACTTTCAGGGTTTCACCACTAAGCAAATGGTAAATCCATGGAAAACTTATGTGAAACTCTCTGCTGTTCTTATGGGTTCTCATGGGTTGACCAAGGGTTCTTTGGCCTTCCTTAACTATCCAGCCCAAATTATGTTCAAATCCACCAAGGTAAGTAACCCTTTTCTTTTCTCCTGATTTTGTTGAAAAATGTTACTCTCTTTTTATTGGCTTTTTAATTGTGTGAAATGAACAATTTTAGGTGCTACCTGTCATGATAATGGGTGCCTTTATTCCGGGCTTGAGAAGGAAATATCCATTTCATGAATACATATCTGCTCTGCTGCTAGTTGTTGGTTTGATCCTTTTCACCTTAGCAGATGCCCAAACTTCTCCAAATTTTAGCATAATCGGTGTTCTGATGATATGTGGTGCCTTGGTTATGGATTCTTTAATGGGGAACTTGCAAGAGGCCATTTTTACCATGAATCCTGACACAACACAGGTGAGCATGATTTTCTCGTAGGTAATTGAATCAATTGCTGATTTGACAGAATTTGCTTTCTGTTATTAATTTTTGCACATTTTATTTTCTAACAGATTGAGGTGCTGTTCTGCTCAACAGTAGTAGGATTGCCTTTATTGCTTCCACCAATGATCTTGACAGGAGAGCTGTTCAAGGCTTGGAGTTCTTGTTCACAAGTAAAGAATTCTGCGTAATTTTTAACATCAATGTCTACGTCTATATATAACGTATTTTTATATATGCCTATGTCATTTGTTTTAAAAAGACATATAACGTATGATTTCAAATAAAGATGGTTTTGAAGTTGTGTCTCACTAGCTTGCGGGCAATAATTTCTTAGGTGGAATTAATAATTTGGTAGTTGGTATCCACTGCTTTAATAGTATATTTATTCGAATACAATATTCTAACTTTACCAAACTTAAAGTGGCATTTTGTCAAATTGAAGGTTCTAGCTCAGGAATAGACCTGGCAACAAGATATTGGAAATATATAATAAAATATTGTAAAAAATTATATGAAAATCTCTGGACTGAAAGATGTACAATTGTTTTATGTTAAATAGATGAATGAGAGCATTGATGGAAGACGAGAAAGTACGGGCTCTAAATTGATGCGTCGAACATAAACATATTAAGGTCATTTCATACGTATTTGGAAGCTTCGTTCTTCTGGTTTCACCTAGACTAAAATCAAGGCCAATAATACAAGACATTCTAATTCTCCTTTTCAGCTTGTGTTGGATTCTTAGACGTGACGATGTTTATTTACATTTCTGGATTCATGTTTTTACTGTTTTGTGTCAATTGTAGCATCCATATGTGTACGGGGTGCTAGTATTTGAAGCTATGGCGACATTCATTGGGCAAGTATCTGTTTTATCCCTCATTGCTATATTTGGGGCTGCCACCACTGCAATGGTATGCACGTTTTTGTTGAACATAAATCCTCCCATAGCTTGCTGCTATAACACTTGTGCTTCATTTATAATTTTGAATTATTGTCTACTACTGTAATACCCCACTTGGAGGACCAGTGGGGCATTCCACTGCTTTATAAATGGGGTTTGAAATGATGCATTGTGTTTTGGGAAGTACATCCATTTCTTAAGAAAGGTGCATCCATCATTAGGATTTGAGCATTGGGTTTGAATCTCACATGGGTTTCACAGATAATGAAATAATAGTAGCGGAGATAAACTGTACAACCCGCTATCATTCTTTTATTGTGTTCAAAATTAGGGCACTTCATGCACCTGATATTAATTAAACTATCTACTGTGTTTTCTCATTCTTCGCTTTCTATTTTTGATGTCTGACGATGTGGCAGATATTTACTGTCAGGTATTTAATTTAATATGCGTACAGTATTCTAAGTGTTGGTTTGATATGATTTATAATGTTCTGCAGATAACAACTGCTAGAAAAGCAGTCACCTTGTTGCTGTCATACATGATATTTACAAAGCCATTAACAGAGCAGCACGGGACAGGACTGCTGCTCATAGCCATGGGAATTATATTGAAGATGTTGCCAGATAACAAACCTCCCAGTAGGAATGCACCCAAGCAGAAGGGCAAATCTCATTTGAAAGAAGAGAAAAGTCTTGTTCGTAATGCAGAAGGTGAAGAAGTTGAGGAGAAAAGCCCCTTGGTATGAAGGAGGAGGTGGGAAGAGGTCTTTTTAATTTTTATTGTTGTGAAGAAGACCAAGCTCATTGTTTATTGGTTCATTTCTTATTACGCCTAGGTAAAGGGTAAGGGTAGAAATAAGTGACAGAAGTATACATGGAAGAAGAGAAAAATAGAGATGGTAGCAAGAAACTAGTCGTGATGTAAATTTCTCCAGTGAAAATGACCTTTCTAAATTCCAAGGATTTGGAAGTTGAATTTTATTTATCTGTGAATAGTGCAATATATTTTTAATTGCATATAAATTAGTTAATTGATAACTATGGGTTAAAAAGTTATATTTCGCACGATAAGTCTAACGAAATAAATCAATAGCAGATAAGCACAACACTGCGATCGGATTCACAGTGAAAAAGAAAAAGAATCACAATTTTCTCAGCATTCCAATACAAAAAGCAGCGACCTTTTACCTTTTGAGAATTAGAAATGGCCGAGAGGACCTCTACGAAGAGCAGCAACAGAATTCTGATGCCTAAATCTAGCCTCATCCCAATAATGGCAACACCAGAGCCGCCACCGTCCAAGTGGTGGCCTCCATCAGAAGCAACATAGCCATTATAGTAATCGGTGAAGTTGTGCTTGTATTTATAGTAGAAGAATTGGCGGAGGATGTTGTTGACCATAAACGAGGGTCGCATAGCTCGTCGTTCATGGAAGAAGGTATCTGGTAAGCAGCTTGGATTGTTTCTTCGAGATGCTTTTGGCCTTCTAGTGCAAGCTCATGAGTCGTTTTGGAGAGTGTTATTGAACTCATTACGTTGTCCTCCATTTCTATATTTCTGATCGATTAATCTTTACTAGGAAGTTCTATTTCACGAGGAAGACAAAGAAAACCCTAACATGAAATTGAATCGATTCCTACTTGTATACAGACAATAGATTGATAGATTATTTTGCCTAAAATTATTTTAGTTTTGAGAAAATTATGGAGTATTATTATTTTTTTTAATTTTATTATTTTCTCTATTAAGCAGAATAATTATAATTTGCAATTTCAAACTCAAGCAATTTTATTATAATTTAAATAATCCAATCATATTTGCAATCGCATGATTTAAAATTGTAAAAATTTAATTTTTAAAATTGAATTTAATCGATAATTCCAGATCAAGACAAACCGACGATTTTGGTCAACTTTCCACATCTGAGTCTGAGTCCTAAGCAGTAAGCGGTAAAGCACAGGCCATAGCCCCAAAGACCTTCAGAATGAGATACCAATGGTGGACCCCGTAATAGCAATGGGCACGTGCCGCACGTGCTTGTGTAACCAGATGAGAGCCAGCCGATGAACCCTAATTAACGTGCACATCCGGCAGTCCCAATTGAAAGTTTGTTCCCCACCTGATCGGACGGCCGAAATCAATTCCAATTCTAATTAAATTAAATTATTTCTAAATTTAAAAAAAAAAAGTTTCTACTTTCGTTAGCATTATTAGCCCGAGCCAAAAGCCAAACAAATTTTTCGAAAGGTGAAATCCTAAAATTTTTAGCACTGTCTGGCGTCTGCAACTTTTCGAAAAGGAAAATATCATGAAAGAAGCGAAACGTTTCGCCGTCTCTGATTCGGCGCCGGGAACCAACGACACGGCCGTGAGTATCTTTCTCTGGAGCTCCAAAAACCCTAATTTTGTTCAACTGTTCCATCTGTTTGATATATTTTGTAGCTGCGTTGTTGGAGTTGAAAGTCATGGATATCAATTAAGGTTAAACTAATGTGATTTTAAAAAAAAAAAAAAAAAAAAAAAAAAAAAAAAAAAACCAAGTTGGGGGCTTTACTTGCCTGAATTTTGGATTTTGATTGATATTGGAATGAAATCAAGTCGAAGTATTTTGATTTTTTAATTTTTATAGGAAAAAAAAAAAAAAAAAAAAAAAAAAACAAGTTGGGGGCTTTACTGCCTGAATTTTGGTTTTGATGATATGAATGAAATCAAGTCGAAGTATTTGATTTTTAATTTTTATAGGGCTGCTAGATTGAGGGGATTTTTATGTCATTTAGTGCATTTGTTTCGGTTGGTTAAGTTTTTGGATTGAGCTTTTAGTTTACATCAGGTCTGCTTTTAGTTTGGCTTTGTTCTTGAGACTTTGAGCTATACTGAAGGAAGTGAGGTAAGAGAAGAGAAGCTTGTATAGATTCTCAGTGGGATTGTATGCATTAGTTTTGTAGAAAAATTTAGTGGTACTTTCGAACAAACAAATTAGCAAGCTTTTCTTTGCCAGAATGTGGTAAAGTTAATGGATTTTTTAAGAGAAGAAATTTTGAAAAGAACTAGAGATACATCATTCATGTTTAGTGATTTATATTAAGAGAGAACTTCCTTTGTTCATGTTATTACTTTGTTAGTATATTGTCATAGACCTCTCAAATTGAGTATAGTGCCATAAAACGTGGAATTCATGGTGTTTTAGTTTTGTAAAAAGCTATAATCTATATGTGTATATTTGGATCTTTAAAAAAGAGGTTTCAGTCATGTTCTAGAAACTGACATGAATTTCAATGACATTGCAGTTCAGGAATAAAAGAATAATGGCAGGATCCTCTTTTGATGTTCATAGGGCAGAACCATCTCAACAGCAGTCAACTGCGATGCCAGTGTTGGATGTGCACCGGGCTGAATCTTCTCGACAGCATGTGAGAGCTCTCAACACTCAATTTGCCAGGTCCACTTTCTTTAGTATCAAGACAACTTTAATGTCATAATTTATTACCTTTAAAGTCTTACCTTCTACTTTGTGATTAATGTTGACTGGATTATTTTATCGTCTGTTCATATATTATTTCTTTTATTATGTATTCTTTTATTGTCTCCTGTGGATTTTCAAATTCTACAGAAGGGTCTTTAGAATGATAAGGAGTATCTGCCTCACTTCAAATATGCATGTTTTTTTAACAAAATCTTATATATTTTCCTAAATTTGTTATTTTTCTTATATTTTTAATAGCTGGGTGCAAGCTCAACTGAAGAATCACCCTGATGAACTTTGGGAAGATGGGATTCGAGACTACTTGGCTCATGCTTCAAACATTATGGTATTTTATAACAGTTTGTAATCTACTTTAAGATGGCAAATATTGGTCATAAATTTTTGTTTGTAGTTGCTCACTATCTCTCTTCTCTTGTGGCAGGAGAAGTTCAGTGATGTCGTGAACTGGCTCAAAGCAAATGCTTCAAAAGGAGGACCTCCTGCTGATTCTCTTGCTACTGAAAAGAAGCTAGTGCCTGAAACAAAGAACAATGAAAGTAAGTTATTTCTAGGGAAAACTGGTTTGGTTCCACCGACCTCAAATACAAGCACTAAAATGTCATGGAGCTCTGGTGTATTCTCCAACAATCAAAGTTCTGGAGGATTATTATCTAATAGCCAAAGTTCTGGTATGTTTTCCAACAATCAAAGCAGTGGCTTCTTTTCCAATAGTCAAAGCACAGGCTTATTCACCAAGAACCAGAGTTCTAGTTTCAGTCAAAGCACTGGCTCATTCTCGAAGAGTGAGCTTTCTGGATTATTCTCTAACAGTCAGACTTCAGCAGCATCTTCTCCTAATCAAAGTTCTGGATTGTCCTCCAACAGTCAAAACACCGCCTTATTCTCCAAGAGCCATAATACTGGATTGTTCTCCAATAGTCAGAACTCCATAGTTTCTTCTGTTAACCAAAGTTCTGGGTTGTTCTCTAATAGTCAGAGCGCTGGAGTTGCTTTTACTAATCAAAGCTCTGGTTTGTTCCCCAACAGTCAGAGCTCTGGAGTTTCTTCGGCTAATCAAAGCTCTGGAATGGTTTCCAGCAACCAAAGTGCACCTGTGTTTTTCAAAACTCCAACCCCTTTTGTTTTTGGTAGGTATTATATTGCGTTGCTTCAATTTCTGTTGGTAATGACTCGTGAATTAGTGACTGTTAAAATAGTAGCTGGAACATTTGCCTGTTAAAATGAGCAAAATAAATTGGCACTAAATTGGTTGCGTGCTTAATAAAGGACCTCCTTGAAGATAGTTTTAGTTTTAAATTTTTAATGATTGTGGATGTTGAACTCTTTTATTATACGTTATGGAACATGATATACAAGTATATTATAACTAATAACTTCTACTAAATATATCAATCAACTTTGACAGAACTGACTATGTTGCTTATGTGAGAGAAATGTGAAGTCTGATCACTGCTTTCGATTATTCTATTTCAGGCCAAAACTCTGCTTCTGCAAATCATAACACTTCAGACGATGTCGATGATGGTGAGATGATGGAAGTTTGTCTCTGCCTTTTGGAAATTGTGAATATATTTAATGCCATTACTCATTGAACTTAACCTTGTCTGCATCATCTTATCTGGATGAGATACAACTGCATTTCGTAAGGATTCATGTATTAACTATATTTGAAACTATGAAGCTCTGAAATTGGTAGTATTGGTCTATCTTCATTTGTGCTTTTGTGGTATTGGTTCACTTTTCCATTCCAAGAACTTGTGCCAGTTGAAGCTTAATTAAGCAACTTTCTTGCATGTTGTTAGAACTTAAAAAAGATACATATGCGAGAAAAGGAGGCAGTTTACATTGATATCGAATTGAGAATTGTTCCTTTTACCAGAAAATGAACCAGAGCAACCTGGCAGCCCATCAATCAAGAAGTCTGAAGAGAAGGGTATTGTTGTAGTCCATGAAGTCAAGTGCAAGCTGTATGTTAAGGTAAATTACATCATTCTTATGCTTATTGGTGTCATTTGAAGACCTGTTTTTGGCATTAAGGCTTTCACTTTACCCATTTTCAGTAGAACAGCATTGGCTTAAAAAATGCAAACTGCAATCAGGTTGATAATCTATTGGAAGAGATATAATAAAGCGAGTTCCATCTTGATTCTTACTTAAAACAAGGCGCAAGATCATGTTTCTCCATGTCAATTTATTTACATGCACAGTTTACTTGCATGTTTGTATTTCATGTCATGTTGCATGGTGTTTGCACTTTTTCATGTCTTTGTTGATTCCCTTTTATGTATTGTGTCTCATGAGATATTTTAGTATGTTATTGGTCTGATCCGCCTCTGGCCAACTCCGCATCCCTTTGTCAACTTTGACATGGATGACCAAAATGGGCTTGACAACTTGGTCGTCACTTCGTACATGAGTTTCTTGGTTTGCTGACGGGGCTTGGCATTCTGTTAATTAACTTTGTTGCTTCTTCCTTTTGGTTTTTGTTTGTAATCAGTTCATCAAGGATTTTTGATGTAATATTTCTCTTATGTGCTATGGCTTTTGATGTTTTCTTGTTTTATTTTGAACCCTTTAATTATTTGGTTTTGCTCTTTGATGTTTCCAGTCAAGTGATCCTGCGGATAAAGATACATGGAAAGACAAAGGTACAGGCCAGCTTTCTATCAAATGCAAAGAGGATGCCACCAAGGGTACAAAAGAATCAAAACCAACAATAATTGTTCGAAATGATGTACGTTCCATTAGACTTTTCTTGATTTTAAATTATTTTATTAGTGGTCTAGTCATTAACAGATTTGCTTCTTCCTCCCCACCCGCTCCTGCTTTTTCTGGTTGATTGTGTAATTTTGCGTTGTATTCGTTATTACATGCACTATAAAGGTTTATATTCCAATCAATTACTATTAAAAATATAAATATTTTGCAGTAGGTGCATTTGTTTATTTTTATATTTGTGTTGTTTTGCTGATGGCAGGCAGGAAGAGTGTTACTAAATGCTTTGCTATATCCAGGAATCAAGACAAATTCACAAAAAAATTCCATCGTTGCGATATTTCATACTGCGGTAACACTTGTTATGCTGAATATTTAAACATCTATGAACTATTATTCTGATGGACTTGCATGGCATGTACTCACAGTTTAGGATAAACAATTAAAGCTTGAAAGTGTTCTTTTTCTGTTTTCCTGTTGAAAGTTGTTAATATAACATGCATTAGACATCTTCAGGGTAGATACTAGGGGTGTTGGGAACTGGCAAACTGCTAAACTTCTGTAGGCCGTTAACTCTATCAATTTCAAACATGGGGTTGATTGTTTATCCTATTGAATTATAAGAACCTGGACCTTTCAAATTTATGGCTTTTTTAATACATCCATAATATGTTGTTTCCTAGTGAAACTTAAAACAAGCTATTTTACTTTCTTTTTTTTTTTTTCTTTTTTTTTTCTTTTTTTTTTTTTTTTTTTTCTTTTTTTTTTTTTTTTTGAAGGCAACTGTTGTGATGATGTGAGAGGAGGATGAGTCTAAGAGCAACTAGTTCAGGAAGTTAGTCACCTTATCTCTATCATCATGTGTGTTTTAAATCTCAATAGCTGGAGTAAGAATTCATCTCCCCCAGGCTGTATATACATCTTATCCATTATTTTTTTTTTTCTTTTTTTTTTCTTTTTTTTTTTTTTTATGAAAAGGCATACTGTTTGTATGGTTATAATAGATGAGTCTAAGAAGCAAACTAAAAGTTACGGAAGTTAGTCCTTATCTCTTATCATCATGTGTTTTAAATCTCATAGCTGTAGAATTCATCTCTCCCAGCTGTATAACTTATCCATTAACTTCATTGATTATGTAAAGCTGTAACCTTCTCAACAATTAATGAGAAAACGCTTCTCTTCAGTTTCTATAATGGATAACTAATGATTTCTAGTTGCACTTGGTGGTTGTCATTTTCCATTAACAGAATTTTATATATTGTGTTCTACGTCATGAAACTTAAAGCTGGCTTTTGCAGGGAGATGATGGTGGCAATAATGATAATGTCGTGGCACGAACCTTCTTGATTAGGATGAAAACAGAGGAGGATCGGAGTAAGTTAGCAACAGCAATACAAGAGTATGCTCCTGCTCATGAAAGTAAATGTACTATGTAATTCTTAAATTTTGCAGTGATCAGCTTGTTAGGAACTAGGCTACAAGAGGAGCCAAAAATAACTGGGTCAATTTTCATGATTTGGACCCTGTGAATCAGTTGTATTTAAATTACATGTACCATGAGAAGGGAAAAAAATGTTGACGTCTTTACTCCAATCTTAAAATAACTCATGTTTTCACGTGCAATGTTGGATAGCAGTTTTTTTATGTAATTTCGATGAATTGTTGTGTTATGGTATGATCAGTATGGTTTATAAAAGAGTGAAAACTGGTTATCTATGTTTCATGGAAACTGGAAACTGAAATGAAGAAATGCAGAAACAATACGGAAAACGACATTTAAAATATAATTTTTCATGAAAAATGGTATTTAATGTTGGGAAACGGACAGAAATGTTTCTGAAACGCAGGATCGCCATGGCTAAAAGTTTTCATGTATTATAACTGATTATGGTTTTTGTAATTAACATGTTGATTAGAATTAAAATATTGTACATCCACATGAATGTGAGACTTTCGAGTTTATTCAGGACAGTTAAGCATCTGCATGCATTTCCCTTTACTATAAGTTAAGAAAAACTGAACATTAACTCAGATTCAAGTTGGTTTATGACTCGTCATAATTACATTTAACTAACGAAAAAAAAATCCAGAAAAAGAAACTCTGATTACAATCCATAAATTAAGTCCTATCGTCAGACTTGAGCTCCATACATTGGCAAATCTCTTCCAGTGTCCAGCTCTAGCAAACAAGTGATAATCTAAGTGATGGCGCAGTAGGAATTTGTGTGCAGGATGCCCAGCGGATGATTGACTCAGTTACTATGATGTTGAGTTGATCGAGCTCACCGAGTCCAATGGTGTGATTCCTTCTGCTATGGATGCTAGAAACTCTAGACCCACTGGTCCCTTCCCGTCGAATTTCCGTTCTTTGAAGTATTTCCCCTACTGCCCGCTTTACAAATAGAGAAGTATTTGGCAACACAAATGGCTTTTGTGAAGTTGCCTCTGCATCTGCCGACAGCAGCTTAAATTAGAGATTTTAATGCCAGAAATGCTTTAGATATTAGAAAAGTAGAATAGCTCCATTATTATCTTATGTGGTTGATTACTTCAATAGCTACTATATATTGTAAGTGTATGATCTTACATACCTCCATGAATCGAACCCATTCCGGACCCGATTGCACTAAATTGGAATGAAATCTCTTCTTTCTGAAACACAGAACTTGGACTAAAGAAGGTAAAGCTTTGCATCGATGGAAATTCTATTTCACCGGATTCACTGCAGTTGCTAAAAGAGAAATCTCCAGATGCAGCCCGAGGAGAAACGTTATCAGCTACCATTGAAGAAAATGAACAAGTGACTGTAGGAGATTGCTCCTGTTGACTTTTGGAAAATACGGATGATCCATAGTTGAAACTATAGTCCTGGCCTCTCGTAATAGACAAACAGCTTCCATCCGTTTCTAGTTGTTCAATGTCATGGCTGTTGTGCTTGTAGGATTCTTGCGCTGCCTCTGCACAATCCTGCATCCAGGAGTGAGCTGTACAAGAAAGTAACCCCTATGATAAGAGAAACTTCAAGCCTTGTAGATTAATATTCAACCAAATGTAAAAGGAAAAAAGGAGCGAGTCCTACAAGTGATTATCCTAAAAAGCTAGAGATGCTATCTTATAGCCTCAATGGCCTAATAAAGGTGGATGAAGAGCCATCTAAGAATATATTAAGTTCTAAATTTTGATGCAACACCAATCATATTAAGCAACCACGGTGGATTCAGCTTTGCAAAAGGATAGACAGTGCGTCTAAGTAACATACTAAAAAAAGACTTATCTAGTGAACCTTCACATGCATGCATTTAGATACCTAAAACCTGTGCAGCACTAAGCCTCTTTGAAGGATCGACACAAAGCATTCCCATGATTAAATCCTTTGCAGATGCTGATATTTGATTCCAAGGATCATGAGGGAACCGTAGATCTGCAGCCCTAACTGCATCAAAGATCCTTGATTTAGTTTTCCCCCAAAATGGAGGCATTCCACTAAGAAGAATGTAAAGAATTACACCAGCACTCCACACATCAGCAGTCTGGTTATATCCTCCAGCCAGTACCTCAGGGGCAATGTAAAATGGACTTCCAACTGTTCCATGCAAATTATGCCCTGTAAGTGGAAAAACAAGTCTTATAGTAGAAAATTTATTTGACAACTCGTTATCAATAACATGTGCTAAAAAGAAAAGAATGGCAAAAAGTTAAAAAAACTTACCTGGTTTGATATAGGTTGCAAGACCAAAGTCTGCCAATTTGATTGGTGATGATGATGATTTGGTGGCTAAGAGAATGTTCTCTGGCTTCAGATCTCTATGAACAATTCCATTCTCATGACAATATCGCACAACTTGCATCAGATGCCTAAAAGTAAGCCGGGCATCATATTCTGAGAATCTCCCATGCTTCTCAAGCCGGTGAAAAAGCTCTCCTCCTGCACACAACTCCATCAACAAATGTACATAATTATCCTCCTCATACACTGCCTGAAGATTTACAACATTTGGATGCCCACATAGCCTAGTCATTATTTCAATCTCAAGCTTCACGCTTCGAACATCATCAAGTGTGACCAATCTATCTTTAGCAATAGACTTGCATGCTAAAACCTCACCAGTCACCTTATCTGAGCATGCCCTTATAACACCAAATCGGCCCCATCCCAACTGTTCTCCAAGAACATATCGATCTTTCAAATTAGATATTTCAGTAGCATCAATAATGGTCTGAGTCAATTTTGATACTTTATAACGTTTGCAATATGTTATTGTCCGGTCAGTGCTGTAGATATTGGAAACATCCATACCAACAAGGCACAACGCTAGTTATGAGAAAAACAATAATCAAAACCTCAATTTATTTCCAACTTTATCACACAACTAACTAAGTTGATCTTGACCACATTGTAGCATTTGGATTATCTCAATTTGAGGCCAAAGTTGAAATCGATCTTATAAACACCCATTTGCTGAACTTAATCGACATCCAAAGGACCTTCCCTCGTAGCATAGTTAAATAAGCTAATCTTCCATCATGAGAAACATTCTCGTACAGAGCAAGCCCTTCAATTTCCAAAGACGATTTTCTGGAAAGCATCAAAGCACCATCAATCACCTAGAACATGATGATTATGTAAATTTCGAGTAGCCTACCCAAATCTATGAACACACACGGGCTTGTGTATATGATAAAGCAGATACCAAGAATAATCCACATTTCTAATTCGCATCTTATATAACATATCCAAAACAGAACTAAAATTCAGAATAAAAAACAAAATTGACCAAGAAGATTCAAAGTCACAAAGTAAGAATAAAGCTGGAACTTCTAAAATTCTTAAAGCTCGCTGACCACAAAGCTACCTGGAACATATGGAAACACACATACAATAAGAAAAGGAAAACCATCAAACAACCATAAATGCTCACTAAAAAGATCAAAATTCAATGCCAATCCCACACAACTACACAAAATAAACAAAACATAAAAGTTCACACCTTTGTCAAGGAAGCCAACAAATAATGCACCAAAAGAATACGCCTGTTGTAATCAGAGAAAGAAGAAGAAGCAGGAAGAGGAGGAGATGGAGGCGCTGACATGTTCATAGAAAAAGAATGAAAGAGGTCCGCTAAAGCAGAGTCTAAATCTATGGAGTCCAAAACGAGTCATTGGCTCTCTCTCTCTCTTTCACACTTGCATAGTTGCATTAGTTTAAAAACCATTTCTCTCCGGGACCGGAAACCGGAAGAAACTGTTTCAATCTTCCACTACTATTTATGTTAATTAATAGAGAGAGAATCTTCACGTTCACTCAAATAATGTGCAAAAAGGGGAAGTATACCTTCACCAGTTATTTTCTGCCACGTGTCCCAAGATGTCGATTTGGTTATAAACACAATCAACCTGCGGTAGCTTAATTACAAATATACCCGCACAAATATGCTCAAAATATGTACAAGTGTTGCAACTTATGAAATCTAAAGACAATCAACTTTTAATTCTGGAATCTTCTCACGATAAATACAGGTTAGTGGGTAATTGTGGTACCAATGAGAGAAAGCATTAGTAGGATAGACGGTCATGATCATGCCACTATAAATTCTCCTGTCTAGGGACAAAGGATAATGAGTTTGTGCCACGTGGGCCACGATGAGTGGCTGTGATTAGTTTAATTAGGTGTACCTTTTTTTATGTTGTAATAATTATATATTATAGCCAGATATAAAAGAGTGAGGAGAAAGCAGAGGTTAGCTAGCTGCAATCTGTCCTGTTATTCATTCATTATTATACTTATTAGCTGTACTGTACTGTATTTTTTTTGGCTTTACTTTACATTTTTAAACTTATATCCATAAATAGTTGACTTTAATATGTTACGCTTTGATTATTATTATTTTGGCTTTCTATGTTCCATTTTGTCGGTTTCTGACCTTGTTGAGAATGCTGAAATAAATTATACTAGTTTTTTCCAGGTGGAAAATCATTAGAATTTTAATTTTTTTTCTTTTTACACGTATATTTTAAATTTTAAACTCTCTTTTACATATAAAACTCATCAATAAATACAATCTATTTCCACATGCATATACATGAAAAGAGAAATATGACAACTTTCGTTAAAATCGCAGTACGTAATTTTGATAAAAACATGTTAATCGTATGTTTCTCTAATTGGTTGCATTAAGAAATAATATCTTTTCACCAAAAATTCGATAACAAATACTTTATTTATTATATATAAAATATAGTTTAATAATAAATACATATATTCTATTAATAAATTCATGTTAAAATCTTTCTCACTAGATATTTAAAAAAAAAAAAAAATCATCCATTTTACATACCCTGTCGTGGTCAAAGCTTAAATAAGGTATTCAGTTTTTACATTTTGTATGATAAAATAAACATTCCACCACTAATTATTAATGTCGCATGATTAAGCTTTTTTCTTTATGGTATATCAGAACATGGGAAGTGGGAAAAACAGAGAAATGCATTGCATTTGCATAGACAAGGGAGGAAAATATCTATTTGTAAGAGACAGGAGGACAAAAGATGTTTTCCTCCTATGTAAGACATAGTAGATATTGTATAGAGAATGTTTGAAAATGAACGAAAAAAAAAGCATCAAAAGCATAATTTCCTCCACCCTTTGAAGGTTTTTTAATTGTTCTAAATTCCAATATTATATTGAATTTAATTACTATCATTAAATTTTGTAATTAATAAACACAACTTTGAAAACAAATTAATTTGAAATAAATTATAAATAATGTTCAATTCATTAAATTTATAAATGAGTGCTTCCCTTTTAAGGACTTAATGCGATACAAACAAAATTAGACATAACTCAATAGATCAAGGACATCTACCCAAAAAAAAAAAAAAAAAAAAAAAAAAAAAGCAAATCAAAAAGCAAATAATTATCCTTGCCCAACCCTTTGAAGGTTTTTTTAATTGTTCCTAAATTCTCAATAGTTAAGTTGAATTTTAATTACTGATCATTAAATTGTTGTAATTAATAAACACAACTTTTGAATAACAAATTAATTTGAAATAAATTATAAATAATGTTCAAAGTTCATGTAAATTTTAATAGAATGGAGTGCTTCCCTTTTAAAGGACTTAATGGCGATACAAACAAAATTAAACATAACCCAATAGAAATCAAGGAAAAAAAAAAAAAAAAAAAAAAAACACGCAAAAGGGTGAATTTGATGGGCAACGTTGTGGCTGTAGAACAGGCAGTAATTTAGGCAGGACACGTAGCACTACTTCTATTTTTTAATTGTATATAAAAAATTAAAAAAAAAAAAGTTTGATTGCAACATTTTTGGCCCCACACTCACCCGTGACAAAGATCTTCTCAATGAGGATGAAATTCAATCATGAATTTAGAATATTTCCCTTTGCTTCCTCAACACTGTACAAGATATTAGTTCAAAGCTTCACTTATTGTTTAGTTAGGGCAAGAGAATTACTGGCTTCTAAGTTCTAATTTATGGGCTTCTTGTTTGCATCTGGCCCATTCCAACTGATTTTTAGTATTTTTTTTTTTATTTTTAAACGTAAATATCAAACGTGGATTTTACTACTTCTGAAATAATAATTTTAATATTTATTAATTAATTAATAATTTAAGTGTTTAATTGATTTAATTTTATAAATTGAAATATTTTATATAAAAATTATGCAAGTGGAAATAATTAATTATTGCAATTTTATAAATTAAAAATTTTAATAAATTAAATTAAAAGTGGAAGGTGTTAAAAAAAATTTACATAGTTAATTTATGTATTTAGTCAAAAAAAACAGTTTTTTTATTTTTGAAAGTTAGTAAAAAAAAACACAGTTAAGAAAGGTAATTTAACTTAAAAAAATAAAGAATTAAACTATATATATTTTTTTAATTCTGACATGTCATTGTCAATGCCAAAAGGTAGTACGACCAATTATTCGAGCCCGTGCACAAAATGATTGTTGAAAAATATAAAATGAATGGAAATTGGGAAGGAAAATAAATAAATTCTAAAACTTTTTTCACTTGTTTGAAGAGGTAAAAAAATATGGAAGGAAAATAAATATTAGGTCCACATGCTGTTTTTTCTTTCAATTTAGGAGAAAAGTTGTTGGAAAATAATTAATATTACAATTTTACACTAATTTATTGAAACAATCCGAAAATTTAATTTCATAGAATTTTCATTTAAAAATAAAATTTTTATTTCAACCAATAAGATTACACCAGCTAGTTTTTGGATTTCATATCTTAATGAGAGGCATACTAAGCGTTGGGATTTTCCGCCGAGAGACTAAATCATATTATTATTAGTATTGTTATTATTATTACTATTATTATGACTATTTAGTAAATTAGGGAAATATTGTAGAACCTAACTAAAGAGTCAAAATAAATCAAATCGAATCAGACCAAATCGGTTCGAATCGAACCGGAATAATCTAGAAACCGACCCACTTTCTTTCTTTTTCTCTCCTTTCTTCTTCTCCCAGCAGCGTCGATCTCACCCTCGCCCTTCACCTCCCCTCGTTTTTCCGACAACCAGAGACCCGCGCTGCGCCTCCTCGCCGTCGACTCCTCGCCGTAGCAGCCCGCCTTCCTTCCCTTCTCTCCGTTTCCATTTCTGGTGAGCACAAGAGTCACAGCGAAGCTGGGGACCTTAGCGCGATCGAGACAGTCGCGTCTCCGTCCTTCCCTCCGAGCAACTCCCTCCGACTATACTCTCCGGCGAGGTAAGTTGATTGTCCTCCCATTTCACTCCTTTAGAAATCATTAATCCATTTTGCATAGATTAAGGCGATAACGCAGGAAATAGAATCAAATGGGACTTAGGGATTAAGAAATAAAATTGGGAATTTGTAGATATTGACATGATCAAAATGGGACTTAGGGATTTAAGAAATAAAAATTGGGATTTTGTTAGATATTGACATAAATTGTAGTAGTTGGCTATAGAACTGAGTTCTATATGAAATTTGCTGCGTCTTGGCGTAAGAATTACGGTGACCGGAATTCCTCATAGACAGTATATTCCAATTTTTACATAGAATCTAGTTTTGCAATTAGTTTTGCACTTTGATATTGTATAGTGTTCGAAGCATTAGACGACAGAAATCGAAAATTAGGCTTCTAAGCCGTAAATATCACAGAAAGTTAAATTAAGGAGGGGTTGGTAGAAATACAGTAGCTAAGTTATTGGGTATTCTAATCACATGAATAAATTGGTTGTTAGCTTATTTTGTTAGCATGACTTGAGATTAAATTGAAGTTATAGTTTTATAATAAGAAAACTTTTAGTGTTATTGATTTCATATACAGATTATGATATAAGGATAAATAGACACGTGTTTACAATTAGTAACGGGTAAAAATATTTAGTTTTCTACGCCAAGACGAAGTTGAATTCATAAAACATGAATTAAAGTATGCTTAGGAAATGGGTATGTATATAAATAAGACTTATTGATTCAATTAAAGAAATTATTTTGTTTTTACTTATTAAGTAATTCATAGTAAATTATGGATTCAAGATATTGATTTGATAATTACTGTATAACGAAGAATGGTGGGTTGATAATGATAGGAGGATGGGGATTTTATTTAAAGTTCTTTGCCTGGTGGATGGGCTGCCGATTGTTTTACGGTAATTTAAACTAGATGTTGAGTATGATTAAGGAGAGATGCTGCCGGGTGTTCGGCGGAATATTTAAAAGCTAATAGGCCAAGTGTATTATTAGAAATCATTAGTTGACTAATAGAGTTATAATAGGATACGAGTTACTATTGATTTATTGATTAAATTTGTGGATGCAAATAGGTGTAATACAAAAATTGAGTAATTGTTAATAATTATGCTAAAATAAGATAAATAATTATCCTAGTAATAAATCAAATAGATTATAAGTTAGAACTCAAATCTTGATCAAGAAACCTTAAACATATAACTTCAATTGGGAAAATTCGATAATTGCATTTAAGTTAGTATACCATTGTTTGAACTATAATATGGTTTATAAGCATGTTTTTAAAAGATTTGAATATTATTACAGCAAGTAGCATTGTAATTGGAACATAAGATGGTAACATCTGTGATTGAGTTCTTATATATATATATATATATATATATAAAGATGTTTCATTTATTTGTCAATTAGCTAAAGAAGCTGATTATATTTATGTGAAGCAAAGAATGTTCAGTAATATTATTGGAACACGTTTGAAGGTTATTATACGTTGTGAATTAATAGTTGAATGTTGACATTATTATTTGGATGGAGGAAGGAAAATTTAACTGTTTGATCGCCCGACGGATGGGCTGTATGCATTGAATGATTAATATATATATTATTGTGATATTTGAGTAGGTAAATAGCCCAATTTTTAGGGGAGGTGTTGCCGAAATTTCGATAGAACTTAGACTAGTTTTAGTTAACAATATAAAGTAATAAGTTTATTTAGAATAATTCTATAACATTTAGAAAAATAATTCTATAACTTAATACATAGTAAATAAAGTG
The DNA here is from genome assembly GCF_014843425.1 of Jatropha curcas. The sequence goes on from NW_023590909.1 coordinate 3,971,652, forward strand.
CTCTAATTATTTTACTATCTTCATTATTTATTTAATTATTCAATTACTTATTTATTTTCATTATTATTGTTTATTATTATTGTTATTTGTTCTATCATTGTTGTTTATTGTTAATATTACTTATTTAATTGCATTTGAGTATGAATGTTTAAATTGTGCGTTGCATTCCGATGTTTAACTGTTCAATATGTCTGCATTTAATTGCAATGCTTGATTAGTTGTGATGTGACAATGCTTGCCATGTTTGTGTGGGATTGGGATGAAGTGGGTCATCATGGGTTTGTGAGACTGTTTCTGTTATACATCCTGATTCTGATTCTGTTATATCCTGATTTCTTTATATGGATTCCCTGATTCTGTTTCTGTTCAGCCGGGTAAATGGGAAGATCGGCGCCCCCGTGTGCACCTACCGTTACCGTTATATGGTTAACCACAGGCTGGGCTTCCTTTATTGGGCGCACCGATTAATCTAGATCTTGACGCAGCCCGCAGGGTGGCCCTCCTGTTGTGAGCGCCCTGATGATCTAGATTTGATGGAGACGACCCGGGTTCATCCTGTTGGTATGGAAAAGAAAAGAGAGAATGGAAAAATTAATGAGGAGGCTTGGTCAAGTTGAGGATTAGACCGGTTCGGCCAGTATGGGGGATCGGCTCCCTGGTGCACATTGTGAGAGGATGAGCCATGTTGGGAGGACGGCTCATCGGGGTTCGGGTGACTCCACCTGACTAATTTCCACGTTGATGTTGATTTAATTATGGAAGATGTTAAATAATTGTGACTAGTCTTAGTTAACAATATAAAGTAATAGGTTTATTTAGAATAATTCTATAACTTAATACATAGTAAATAAAGTATTCTAATTATTTTACTATCATCACTATTTACTTTATATTGTTAACTATTATTATTCATTAATAAACTCACATCTCTTTTGTTCAAATCTTTCAGGAAGTAGCATTTTCTAAATCCTAGCTATAACTCTGCTCTTTGCCCTTAAAAAAGAAATTCGCTAATTTTAGTATTGATCAATTAAATAGATAAATGTCCGAAGACTTATATGTATACATCCGTCAGTAAACTCCGCAGTTATAGGAACTTTGGTATACTTTTTAAGTTGTGTATTATTATTAGATGAATAATTCTGTGAGCCTGTTATTATAACTATAGTGTATTGTAATCAAGTATCAGAGCTTAGGTTAGGGTTTTAGGACATAACTGCGGAGTATAGGACCATTTCTTTATGTTGGGATCGGCCGTAACCAACATAAGGAAGGAAACTTTGTGATTTCCCTCTCTGGGGATGGTGGACGCACTAGACTCTATGAGGTGGGAAAACCCACACCTATTGTATATAAATCAATAAACTATAGAAGAATTAATTGAGGAATAGAGTGAAAGTAGTGGGTAGTAGGATGAACCCATCCCTATACCCTTAGGTTAGGGAATAGAGTAATACCTGATAGTAGTGGATTGGCCTGATCACCCAGTACACTACTTTTCATGTGAACTCTATTCCTATTAGTGAACAGGATAGTGTAGAGAATAAATAGGTTTTCCAATTGTATGGTGGATTGATGAATTTTGGGTGATTAGGAATCGGTATTTTAGTATTCAGTTCGGCTACTAAATTTCTTTAGAATTTCTTTTTATTGTTTTATTTACTTGATATTTGATATTTAAACTTAAAACCCCATTTCAATTTTGAATTCAAATTGTGTTATGATAAATAATTTGAAATTGATTATTTATATAGAAAATTATTTTTGAAAGTTGTCTATTTATATCACGGGGCCAATTATTTATATCACAAGGCCAGTTAGGTGAAATAACAAGGTGAGTTGATCATGAGTGTGGTTAGAACTTAAAAAGAAAGTTTGAGGAGAACAAGATAAAAGATAGTAATGAGAAATGGTGATGTTAATAAGAAGTAAGTAGACAATTAGTAGTTGAATTAAGGACACAAATGTTGGAAAAGTTTGAGGAGACGACTTTAGTTTAGAAGCTAAGTTGCAAAATAAATGGAAGGAATAACATTAGGAATGGACTTGAATGGTTTAAGGGTATAGAAATGGTATATATAACAAAGTGTAATATATGTTAGGAGCAAGTGGTAGACAAATCAAAGTAATTTATAAATATCTTACTCGACTTGAATAAGAGAATATTGTTTGATTAAGGATAAATGAGATAGGTAAGTTAACTATAAAGTTGACTCGAGTTAGTGATAGGTAGACGTATGGCTAATTAAGACTTTTAATTAAATGTTAAGACTATAGTTTAGAAAATTCTAGTCCATGATATGGACAGAAAAGTGATGCAGCAGAAGTTATTTAGTATATATGCATTAGGGCGATAAAAGCTTTAATGAGATTGATTTGATGTTGATATTTGGGTTTAAGATAGCATTTAGGTCCCAGGACTTTTAAGAAATTTTATAGAAGACATTTGTATTGATGTGTAATTGATTGAAAGCGTTATAGTTAGAGTAAATAATAAAGTTAGTATTTGAAAAGTTTTAGATTGAAATGTTGGTGATTAGATAGATCACGATTAACAATGATTAATAGACGAAATAACTAATAAGAATAATCTAATATATCTAGAATGGCTTAATAGGCAACATAAGCACAATGGAAGGTTATCAAATGAGATTTGGTTTATTAACTGAAATTCGAACTATTAAAAGATGTTATTATGAAAGTTGATTGTAGTGGTAAGTATTAAGATAACTTAAGGAATAAGTACCAGGAAGAGACGCCGGCGGTTAAGTGGAAGGAGTGAAAATTTTTATAGGAGTGAAATAACTAGGGGCTGCAGTGATCTAGGAGTAATATAACAGATTAACTAGAACTAGTCTATGGTAAAGATATCATAGGGACAATCGAATTGGTATAGATGAGAAACAAAGACAGTTATTTCGAAGTGCCCTATGATATAATAGACAACAGAAGTAACAGACAATTTTTCTTAAAGTTTTGAATTAAAGTAATAAGTTTTTGAATATTTGATCAATAAGAGTTTTAGTAAGTATATATGTAAATTAAATGATATAATTTTTATCACTATATATAAAATCAAATTTCAATTAATCGCTTTTTGTAAAATTATATGCTTGGTTTTCATGAAGGAATGTTTAAATTTTCAAATGAATCATATAATCTTGAATATATATATATACACATATAAATGTGCAACTTACTGCTAAACCGGTTTTAAGATAATATATTATTCAAAGAAAAATTTTCTAAAGATTTCAGTAGCTGTCTGAAACTAGTAATTGGAGATTTGGGTAATAAATTTAAGGTTCTTGTAAGTTTTAGCTAGGTGGAATGAAACCTTTTTTGTTTTGCTAGTTTAACGGGGTTTGAGTTTATAATGAAACCATCCATTCATTTATTCTTGGATTCAATCAAATGATAATTGTTTTGTTAAATATCCTTACATGCTCTTTTCTGTTGCATTCCTATGTTTCTCATTCTCTAAAATTCGAGGACGAAGTTTTTTTTATAAGGTTGGGGAGATTGAAACAATTCCGAAAATTTTAATGTTCATAGGAATTTTCATTTAAAAATAAAATTTTTATTTCAACCATAAGATTACAGCCAGCAGTATTTTTATTATTGCTAAACTGACCCGTAAAGAACCAATTTGATTTTTTCGAAAACCAAAGCTAATTGAGCCAAAATCATAGAATAGACCAAACCGTTCCGAATCGAACCGGATTGGTCGGTTCGAATCGAACCGGAATGATCTAGAAACCGACCCACTTTCTTTCTTTCTTTTTCTCTCCTTTCTTCTTCTTCCTGCAGCGTCGATCTCACCCTTGCCCTTCACCTCCCCTCGTTTTTCCGACAACCAGAGACCCGCGCTGCGCCTCCTCGCCGTCGACTCCTCGCCGCGGCAGCCCGCCTTCCTTCCCTTCTCTCCGTTTCCGTTTCTGGTGAGCGCAAGAGGCACAGCGAAGCTGGGGACCTTAGCGCGATCAAGACAGTCGCGTCTCTGTCCTTCCCTCCGAGCAACTCCGACTATACTCTCCGGCGAGGTAAGTTGATTGTCCTCCCATTTCACTCCTTTAGAAATCATTCTTTAGAAATCCATTTTGATAAGATTAGGCGATTTAAAACGCAGGAATTGATCAAAATGGGGACTTAGGGATTTGAAGAAATAAAAATTGGGAATTTTGTTAGATAATTGACATAAAATTGCAGTAGTTGGCTATAGGAACTGAGTTTATAATGAAATTTGCTGCGTCTTGGCGTAAGAATTGGCAAGATTTAGGACCAAGGGTACTCCGGCCACCCAGTAGACGGCGGCGATCGGTGACCGGAATTCCTCATAGACAGTATATTCCAATTTTTACATAGAATCTAGTTTTGCAATTAGTTTTGCACTTTGATATTGTATAGTGTTCGAAGCATTAGACGACAGAAATCGAAAATTAGGCTTCTAAGCCGTAAATATCACAGAAAGTTAAATTAAGGAGGGGTTGGTAGAAATACAGTAGCTAAGTTATTGGGTATTCTAATCACATGAATAAATTGGTTGTTAGCTTATTTTGTTAGCATGACTTGAGATTAAATTGAAGTTATAGTTTTATAATAAGAAAACTTTTAGTGTTATTGATTTCATATACAGATTATGATATAAGGATAAATAGACACGTGTTTACAATTAGTAACGGGTAAAAATATTTAGTTTTCTACGCCAAGACGAAGTTGAATTCATAAAACATGAATTAAAGTATGCTTAGGAAAGCATATAAATAAGACATTATTGATTCAATTTAAGAAAATTTTATTTTGTTTTTAAACTTCTATTAAGTAATCATAGAAATTGATGCGAATTCAAGATATTGATTTTATAATTACTGTATAGACGAAGAATGAGGTGGGTTGATAATGATGAGGAGGATGGGATTTTATTTAAAGTTTCTTTTGCCATGGTGGATGGGCTGCCGATTCGTTCTACCGGTAATGTTAACGAAGATGTTTGAGTATGATTAATGGAGAGATGTGTCCGGGTGTTTCGGCGGTAATACTTAAAAGCTATGAGGCCAAAGTGTATTATTAAGAAATCAAATTAGTCTGACTATATAGTTGACTAATAGAGTTATAATAGGATACAAAGTTACTATTGATTAAATTTGTGGATGCAAATAGGTGTAATACAAAAATTGAGTAATTGTTAATAATTATGCTAAAATAAGATAAATAATTATCCTAGTAATAAATCAAATAGATTATAAGTTAGAACTCAAATCTTGATCAAGAAACCTTAAACATATAACTTCAATTGGGAAAATTCGATAATTGCATTTAAGTTAGTATACCATTGTTTGAACTATAATATGGTTTATAAGCATGTTTTTAAAAGATTTGAATATTATTACAGCAAGTAGCATTGTAATTGGAACATAAGATGGTAACATCTGTGATTGAGTTCTTATATATATATATATATATATACGTAAAGAACTTATAGTAAAGATTTCCATTTAATTTGTCAATTAGCTAAGAAGCCTGATTATATTTTATGTGAAGGCAAAGAATGTTCAGTAATAGTTATATTGGATACCACGTTGAAAAGATTATTACTAAGGAGTTGGATGCACATTAATATTTGAATGTTTTTGAGCATGAATATTTGGATGCGGCAAGAAGGGAAATTTTAACTGTTTGATTCGCCCCACCGGATGGGCTGTGTGCATTGAATGAGTTAATATATATATTATTGTGATATTTGATAGTTAAAGAGCCCAATTTTTAGGGGAAGGTGCTGCCCCGGAATTTCCGATATAGGCTAGTCTTAGTTAACAATATAAAGTAATAGGTTTATTTAGAATAATTCTATAACTTAATACATAGTAAATAAAGTATTCTAATTATTTTACTATCATCACTATTTACTTTATATTGTTAACTATTATTATTCATTAATAAACTCACATCTCTTTTGTTCAAATCTTTCAGGAAGTAGCATTTTCTAAATCCTAGCTATAACTCTGCTCTTTGCCCTTAAAAAAGAAATTCGCTAATTTTAGTATTGATCAATTAAATAGATAAATGTCCGAAGACTTATATGTATACATCCGTCAGTAAACTCCGCAGTTATAGGATGTGACAATGCCTTGCTTTGTTTTGTGTGGAATTGGGATGACAGTGGGTCACCATGGTTTTTTATTTTTTTTTTTTTTTTTTTTTTTTCTTTTTTGTGAGACTGTTTCCTGTTATAAACGGATCCTGATTCTGATTCTTGTATATCCTGATTCTGTTTATAATGGATCCTGATTCTGTTTCTGTTAGCCGGGTAAATGGGAGAATCGGCGCCCCCTGGTGTTCATCCGGAGTCCGGTTGGTGCAACCTACCGTTACCGTTAAATTGTTAACCACATGGCCTGGCTTCTTTATTGGCCGCACCGGCATAATCTAGATTTGATGCGCGATGCCCGCAGGGTGCCTCCTGTTGTGAGCGCCTGATGGATCTAGATTTGATGGACGACGACCGGTTGCTACTGTGGTAATGGAAAAGAAAAAGAGAGAATGGAAAAAGATAATGAAGAAGGGCTTTGGTCAAGGTGAGGATTAGAACGCGGTCGGCCAGTTGGGGATCGGCTACCCTGGTGCACATTGAGAGGATGAGTCATGTGGGAAGGACGCTCATCGGGGGTTCGTGACTCACACTGACTATAATTTCCGTCCCCACGTGAATGTTGATTATATGAAGAATTTAATAAATTGTGAGTGCTGGGTGATAATGACAAATTTGTGTGACTGGCTGTGTGAGCATATAACCTAGTCCGGATTGACTAAGTTGATATATTTATACAATTGTGTTGAAATGTGTGTGTTTGTGCAATAATTATTATCATTAATAAACTCACAATCTCTTGTTCAAATCTTTCAGAAGTTAGCACTTTTCTAAATCCCAGCTATAAAACTCTGCTCTTCGGCCGTTATAAAGAAATTCCGCTAATTTTAGTATTGGATCAATTAAATAGATAAATGTTCCGAAGACTTATATGTATACACCGTCAGTAAACTCCGCAGTTAATAGAACTTGTATACTTTTTAAGGTTTGTGTAATTATTAATAGAGTGGAATAATTCTTGAGCCTGTATAATAACTATATGTATTGTAAGCAAGGGAATTTGTAAAATGTTTAAATTTTATATTGAGATAAGCAAATTTGTAGTGTTTTTACAGGCTTACTACGGGCCTCGGAGACGGGCCTCGGGAGCCTTAAGCTTACCTGGACCCTAGTGCCGGTCTGGTCCATGGAAATGGGTCGTGACATTTATTGTACTTTCAATAATAAAAAGTAAATGTTAAATTTATAATTTCATTGTTTATGAAATTACTTTTTCCTCCCCATTTTTCCTCTCACACATCCAAATATCAAGAGGGAATTTTTGTTACATTTTTGTGAAACAAATGAAATTTCATATTCCGCCATTTAATTGGAAAAACAAAATACATGGATTTAAAAAATATTTTTTAAATAAAATTAAATTATTAATAAAAAAAAGATGGAATTGAGCGTTGCTGAAAGTTATTAAATTTATAGATTATAATCTATTTTTTCTAAATTAAATTAAAGAATTTGAAAAGCTCACGAAAGGTATATATTTCATAGTTTAAATTCTATTAATTCAAACCATCTCTTAGATATTTTTTCTATATTATAAATTAATTTAATTTTAATAATATTTATATTTTATGCGGAATTATGATCCATTCTATGCTCAATCTTTTCTGCCGGATACTCATTGTACCAAAAATTATGTACTCATTGACTTGTGTACAGGCAAATGTTTTTCAGCACGTAAGTTTTACTGACCAATTTTTTCCCTGCCCTTCCAGTGCATGCGTGCCACGTGGTTGCCATCTTCGACCCCACTTGTTTTTTTTATTTTTTATTTTATAAAATTTCATTTATTTCAAACCGGAAAAATAATGAATTATTCTTTATGTCTCAAAAAATCATGTTAAGCATTTTAAAAAATAATGAATATTTTTTTTAATTTACTCTTAGTTATATTAAATTATTTTAATGAGTTATCATTCATTGGAAGTTAAAGAATAATACGATCAAATTATAATTAATTTTATATAATTTAATGATATTAGTTCTTTTTTTTTTTTTTTAATCTTTTTTAATCTTCATATAACAGCTTCTATTAAATGAAAGATACATAGCTAATATTAAAAATTTCAATGTTTTTTTTTTTTTTTAATCTTCATATAACAGCTTCTATTTTGAAATGAAAAGAATACATAGCTAATATTTAAAAATTTCAATGCATTACTGCATGTCCATGAATTGATTTTTTTAATTGCAAATCATCACCTACATTGGTGGTAGGGTCATGCTCGGGACATGGTCCCATGTTCAATCCTTAATATTATAACAATTAATTTCAATTTGTATCGTTTTCGCGTAGTGGATTTCATTATTTTTAATGGGCTTTGTAATGAAATGTATACTACATATTCATTGTATATAATATCGAATAAAAAATTGATTTTTTTAATTCATTAAATTAAAAAAAATACAAAATTTCATATAAGAGATAATATTTTTTTGAAAAAATAATTTTGATTTTGATTATATTCCGAGTATAAAGTTTTTAACTTCGAAGATGGTTTTTAATAGTATTTTTGGGAGAAAAAGCTCCTTCTTTTGGACTTCACTGAACTCACTTTTCGAAATAAAAAGAATAAACTAAAAACATATTCCCGATAATCAATATCTTTATATCATTTTTCTTTTTGTTTTATTTATTAAAAAGTGGATTCTATCCTAATAGCTCCAAATAAATTAAATACACACATTAAAATACAAAAGTTTCTTTTGGCTCAACAACTAAAGCACATTTCTTCTGTACAATAGGAATTTTCACTTGAAAAAAACAATTATTGAGCAGCAAATGCTAAGGTGCTATTATGAAAAAAAATAAATAAATAAATAAAATCTTTAAAAAATAGTCTAGGGCTTTGTTTGGTAAGAGCGTATGGAGCGGTGCTTCTTAGTAGTTTAATTGAGTTAAATACTATTATAATTAATTATTGTGTTTGATAATATCACATTTATCATAACATTTAAAGTTTGAGACAGTATTTTATAAACGTTTAGCGTCACATCTATTCTTATTAACATTTAGCTTATATACATCACTTGTCTTTGTTTTATCCTTTATGACCTTATCTTTTTTGTCTTTTTATATTAAATAGTTATTCAAACATTATTCTTACCGAATATTTTTATTTTAAACCGATATATAAATAATTAACAACTAACATCTACTAGAACAGCTCAAATTGCGGAACAAAGTTTAGATAGGAGTGTAAAATCAATCGGTTTGATTTAAGCTCACCGATGCTTAAGCGGCATTCAGTCTATTTGAATAATATTTTTAATAGAGCTACATTGCCTTTTTTTTTTTCTACTCAACTAAACTTAAGTAACTCACTAAAAATTATATTTTTTTAACCGAATTATTAATTGATTAGTTTTTCATGGAATCGATTTAACTAAATTGATTAAACCGAATGCCCAACCGACCGGTCACCTCATTGGTTGTCAATGTCGTATACATTTTCGTGTTTGTTTATTTATTTAATTTTTTTAAGGGATTTATTTATTTATTTTGAAAGCTATGTTTTGAGCACAAGCGATAATGTACTCGTGAATCTTTGTTATTGTTTGGTACAGTCATATCTATCACGATTGCAATGTTGATTTGACGATTAAATGCGTTCGAATGGTTAATCCATGTCATCACGGCTCCCACACCGAAATCAACGGCTGTAATCGCATTTGCGTTTGTTGTATTAGCACAATACAACACCTAAGGCGGTTACAGTTCTGCATTTAACCAACCACTACGTAGCCACTGTCGTCTCTAACCTCGATGTTATGTTTTTATTTTTACTCTATTGCCCTTTGACTCTTGTTTTACCTCCCTCTGGAAATTAAACGATAACTAAATACTCGCATCTGTATTAAAATGCCCCTCGACCGATAGCATTAACTACAAAATTACCCCTTCCATCAAAATAATACTCTCTTCTGTGTTTAAATGTGCCTGTACTTGTATACTATTCATAACTTTCATATTTAATTCGAATATTCTCATTCAACTTTTAGAAATCTTTTTTTCTTTGCGGTTTTCCCCAAATGGTAATAAAAGAACACCTTTTCATAATTCCATTATCATACTACTTGCCTCTATTTTATAATACTTATCACATTTGAAATTCTACGTTTTTTAAGAAAATTATTAAATTTATCTAAATTTCAATAAATTATTAAATAAATTGACTATATTACCCTTAATTTAGTACTAATTCTCAAAGAAAACTATTAAATTGAAATAATAATTATTTGTCATATACAAAAGTTAAACATAAAAAAAATATTTATTACTCCTTGGAACCATAAATGTTACAAGTATTTTAGAACAAATTATTTTCTCAGATGTGACAAATATTATAGAACAGAGATAATAATTTTTCCGTAGAAATTAAAATGAACAATATGCAATGGCTTAAACTAATACTTAAACTTAGCCATAAGACACAACTTTAAAGAGATTTTAACAAGCTAATTTGGTATGTCTTTGCTAAACTAAATCAACAAAATTATAGTTCCAAAGACTTTATTTCCTTCTTTACATTTTCTTTGGAACAGATGAATTTTACAAAATTTTATGAAATTTATTCAGATTTTTTTTTTTTTTTGTGTGTTGGAATGGAAAAAATATAGAATTGAATGTAACTAAACCAAATTCCACCAAAATATGTGAAATTTCTAAATGAATTTTACAAAATTAAGTAATCCAATATTTTATAACAAAATTATCCTACTCCTTCTACAAAGTAAAATTTTCAATTTTTTATTTATTTAACTTATTCATTTTATCAAAATTATTTGAACATTAATGTTTTTATAAAATGCTAAACATTAATGAGGATAACATTTCATGAAACACTGTATCAAATTCTAAACGTTAAGACATATGTGATTTTACCAAACATAATCATTTATTAAAACGGTGTTTTAACTCAATTAAAACATTAAACACTACTCCAAATACTCTTACTGAACAGAGCCGAAACGCTAAAAGCTAAACATTACAGGAGTTAACTTTTCATATTCTAATATCTGAAAGTTAGTTCAAACGCTAAGTTACGGAATAGCTTTTTAAGTACCTTTTATCGTTTTGACAAATCAAAATACTAAAAGTTACTTAAAAAGTTATTGCACCTTAATAATAGCTCTATGATATAATTTTGTAGAGGTTTTGACAAGCTAATTTAGTTAGTTTTTTTTTTTTAAAAAAAAAAGTTTATTTTAAATATTTTTGCTAAATATAACTAGCAACTCGAATCAATTAAATTATAATTCCAAAATATTAAATTGTAATTTCAAAATACTAAATTGTAATCCTAAAATACATCGAATGTATTATATTCTTATTCTTATTCTTTTTTTTCACTGTACTTATTATGCCAAACTGTTTGTTCGGTTAGTTTATTCAATTAATAATTTTGTTAAAAAAGCTTATTCTTTAAGATAATTGTATGATTAACTTTAATATTTCCAAATAATAATAGAACTATTTTTTAATTTATAATTCTTATTCCTAATTTTTTCTAAAAAATAATATTCACATGAGTATATTTTGGCAAAATCAATGGGACAAATTCATTATTGTAATTCGAGTGTATACAATATTTATATATATATAAAAAATCAATAAATGACATTCAAAACAAGTGTAGATATGATATTTTATAAAAAATAACCATCATAATAATTACATATCAATTTCCACATTTATTATCTATTACGCAATTCTATTTGCTACTAAATAAAGGAAGAAGGAATAAGAATTATATTTCGCTAAAAATGACCTAAATGTTTTATTATAAAACCATTAATTGATTTACTTACTGCTTAAGTAAAAGTAGCTTATTGCTTTCTTAGACTTATTTGGATAGAATCAAAAAGTTTGATCCAATAAAAATAAAGTAAAATAAAATAAGGTATGGTGTTTTATATTTGACAAGAAAATAAAATAAAATAATGTTTAATTATATTAAATTGTTTTTTATTTGAGAATATTGAAAGATAAAATTAAATATAAAAACTATACCAATACCCTTGTTTTTCATAAGCTAATTTTTCGAAGGACATTAAAAAAAAAAGCACTATTAACTAGTATTAAGAAACAAAAATTAAAAATTAGGTAGAGGCAATTTTGAATTTTTAGAAAATAATTATGGATATTATAGGAAATCAACATTCTTAAACCTTTCAATTCCCAATTAGCTGATTGAAGGAGAAACGATTAACAGGTTTGAGGGCTTTAAACCCCTCCAATACCCACAAGGAAAACCTCCCCTCCTTCAAAACCTTCTTCTCTGACAATTAATTTAACCCTACTTTACCTACCATCAAAACCCCCCAAGAGAAAAGAAAAAAACAAGTTCCAGCCAAACAATCCGTTAGTATACAATGGGTGTTCTTCTCGGCATTATAAGCTATTAAACTTCATCAGTCAATTTGATGCTCTGTCTGTGTTTATGGTTTCTTCTCCGTGCATTCTCCCTTGGATGGCTTTTCAATGAATGTCAGTTGATTATCTAGTGGAAATCTTTTCTGCTTGTCGACTATTGTATGCGATCTGATACTATTTGCAGGGTGCTGGATTAGTTGCAAATAAGCTCAAAGTTCACCAAGTTCAATGGAGACTGATTTTTCTGACGAGCAGCAAGTGCCATCTGCTCTGTTAACTGCCCTTTCGTTTGGTATTTCGACTGAGGCAGAAAAGGTGAGTTCTTTTTTAAGTATATTGTGCAGGAAAACGACATTCGAAGAAATACATTGATTCATTATGTCAAATTGATTGCATGGTCGATAATTAGTCCGCACAATGATTAAGAAAGCACGAATGCATTGTGAAAACGAGATCTTTACCGTTGGATTGGAACTTTTATATTCAAAAGTTCAGTTTTTACCGGTAGAAATTTCTGTGTATGACTGAAATTGTCTCCAAAGCTTGGTCTATGCTCAGGTTTTTTATTTTAAAAAACTTATGACATGTTGATTACAGGAAAATAGGTTATGTTGAAGATACTCAGGATAACCAGCATGAATTTAATAATGAAGTATGCCAGCTTAATAATATTCTATAAAATATAAATATTAAATGCTTTTGCCTTCTTAATCTATAACCCTAAACATGGTAATTTTTGCTCTGCTTATAGTAGGGCAGATTATTGACATAGGCTGGTTTTGGACAAAGTAACATGCATGTGTGTGTGTGTGTGTGTGTATTTATTAAACTTTAATTGCTCTTCATTCTTTTGATGATTCTGTAGGTGAGAAATTAGAGGTGACCTGGACCTTAATATTCTTTAAGGAGAATTTCAGTGCAGTGGCTATTTGATCTTTATTTAAGTTTGAGATACTGCTTAACATAATAAGCTTAATAGCATTTTAGTGCACTCAATATCAAACAGTATATATAAAGTTTTTGTACTGTAACAGGAAAAACTTTCAGTTCTAGCAATTGATGCAGTTGGTGAGGTCACTGATCCCAAGTTGGGATTGCCAAATCCATCTTTTCGATGCTCCACTTGCGGATCCAAAGATTCAAAATTTTGTGAAGGTGTGGAAGAAAGTTTATGTGTATCTTGTTGGCTATTGATCTTTTGTTGTTGAAAATTGTACTAATATGCTAAGTTTCAGGTCATTTTGGGGTTATTAAATTTCCATTCACGATAGTTCATCCTTATTACCTGTCCGAAGTTGTAAAGATTTTGAACAAAGTTTGCCCAGGATGTAAATCCATCCGGAAAGAGTCCAAGGTCAGGTGATTTGATTCTTGTGATGAACTGTTTTTAATGGTTTTTAGAAAGAATTAGAGTGCCTTACTTGTGACTAAATAAATTTAACCATGATAAATATTAACATATTATTCCAATTAAATACTTGAGAGAGCTAGTTTTCTATAAAATGAAATATTTTTCATTATCGATTTATTTTTTTTGTCTACATCTAATCATTAATGGAAACTTCTCCTTTTAATTTTGTTAAATGCATTAAATCATTGATCATGATTTGTTTTCAAACTGGGAAAATCACTGAGTTTTCAATTTGAATTCTTTTCTTGTCAATGTCATCGCTCATGCCTTATTAGATTAATGCAGGTCAGCCTATTTTCATATGATGATTAGGGACATATATGGGTTAATCCGTTTGTTATATTATTTTAGTATTTAATATCTTTTTTCTGGGTGTGCATGTTGGTGAACTTTTCTTTTCATATCTTGTGCATGTATCAGCGGACTGATTCAAAATCTAAAGAAAATCTGCATAAGGGTTGCAAATATTGCGTTGTAAGTCCGTTGCTACTCTTTTTCATTGACCTTTTTTCTTGACCTGTATGATTCAGAATGGTCATTTATGCTACAAACAGGGAAATACAATAGGTGGGTATCCTACTATGAAGTTTTCTGTTTCTTCTGAAGAAATCTTCAGGAAAAATGTAATCATAGCAAAAATCAGTGAAAGGCCACCGCAAAACTCTCACAAGAGAGGTCGAAAGAAAAGGTTGGCTGCTGATTATTGGGATATAATTCCAAAGGACGAACAACAAGAAGAAAACACTTTGAGACCAAACCAAAGAGTTCTGACGCATGCACAGGTAGCATAAATGGCCGTATCATAGTACATGTTTTTCTGTTGCAATGTTTCTAGTTGACTATTGTTGTAATACTCAATGCACTATAGTATTTCATTCGATCTTTTAATTATGTTTTCTTATTTAAATATGGTTTGTTTCTTTAATGTGTTGATTAAAAGCATAATTTGACAATCTAGGTTTGCAATTGTATGACTTCTATTTTTAAATAAGGACAGAAAAGGAGGAGCTAACTTGCTTTACTTACATTTCACATCTAATCATCTAGGCATGCCACATATGTTTGGGCTTGGCAATTTTACCGATTTATTGTTAGTCCATTATGCTAATCTAGTTTCTCCATAGACCAAAAATTTCAAATACTCAAAAAGTCATTTCATGCATTCCAAATATGCAAAGTGTTAAGGCTTCTTTTGTACTGATGGACTAGGGTGAAACTCTCCGCATTGGATGCTTTTGTAGTTTAACATTGATGACCCTCCAATGAAGGTGCAAAATTGCAACTTTATTAATATATTCTTTATAGGTGATGCTCAATCAGCGAGACGACTTTTTTGCTTCGATACTCATCAATTTGGAGTTTCTGCAATCTCTTTCGTGGAAAGCCTGAGTTCTTGGCAAAAAAAAAAAAAAAAAAAAAAAACAGAAGTGTTACAGAGGCTTCTCTGTAGCTGATGGACTAGGTGACACTCTCTGCGGCATTGGATGCTTTTGTTAGTTTAAACATTTGATGACCCTCCGCAATGAAAGGTGGGGCAAATTGCAAGCTTTAATTGAATAATATTCTTTATAGGTGACTGCTCCAATCAGCGAAGACGACTTTTTGCTTCGATACTCATCAATAGTTGGAGTTTCGGGCAATCTCTTTTCGTGGAAAGTCCTGAAGTTCTTGGCAAAAAAAAAAAAAAAAAAAAAAAAAAAAACTCCTTTTATTGTTGCAAAGGAATGAATGTCATGTCTGGCAATATAATTAGTTACTTGATGTACTGTAACTTGTATTCAGAATTTAAAATGGCTTAAGAAAATTACGAAACGACTATAGAATCAAGGTCAAGCTTTTATGTTTGAGGCTTTCTCTTTAAGCCCATTACACTGCTGGTTCTTTCTATCAACCTAGTTCTATCTTTTGCTCTTTTTCTTCTAAAAATTTTGCTTCTGTATCTGCTCATGTTAGTTCTTTCATATGCCATCTTATATGTATATGGTGAATGCATTTTGTTTTTAGGTTCGTCATCTGTTGAAGGATGTGGATCCAAATTTCATAAAAAAGTTTGTTTTAAAGACAGATTCAATTTTCCTTAACTGTTTCCCAGTAACACCAAATTGTCATCGTGTGACAGAAGTTACTCATGCATTTTCTAATGGCCAGCGCTTGGTCTTTGTAAGTATAAATTCTAGAAGTGCTTTTTTTTTTTTTTTTTTCTAATGGCCCCAGGCGCTTGGTCTTTGTAAGTTACAATTCTAGAGAGTTGCTTTTTTTTTTTTTTTGGTTGGATTTTTATTATAGTAAGCTACTTGCAAATTGACTTACAGTATCCCTCTATTGTTCTTGGTGCTGCGTTGAATATATCAATGTAAGGAATGAACGGACTAGGGCTTACAAAAAATGTTGAATTTCAGAGGGACAGCAAAAGAAGACTGGTTTTCGTGTTCTGGACTGCCTGAAAACTTCTAAGGCAAATACAAGCACTTTTTCTTCTTTTTTTTTTTTTTTTTGTTGGATTTTTTATTATAGTAACTTGCATGACTTACAGTATCCTCTTTGTTCTTGTGCTGCTTGAATATGATCAATGGTAGGATGAACGGACTAGGGCTTACAAAAAATTGGTTGATTTCAGAGGGACAGCAAAAGAACTGAGTTTTCGTGTTCTGGACTGCCTGAAAACTTCTAAGGCAAATACAACACTTTTTCTTCCTCCTATTTGTATTTAAATCAATATCCTTAAGAAAGATAATCTTTTATTCTTATTGTTAGTCTTTTAATTTGCAGCTAAACCCAGACAATTCAGTAAATAATGATGATATGTATGCGCTGCAAAGGAAGATCAATGATTCTGCCTCCAATTCATCTGGTTTAAGATGGGTTAAAGACGTTGTTCTTGGAAAACGAAATGATAATTCATTCCGTATGGTGGTTGTTGGTGATCCTAATATTAAGCTCAGTGAAATTGGTATTCCCTGTCACATTGCAGAAAGGTTGCAAGTTTCAGAACATCTGACAAAATGGAACCGGGAGAGGTTGACTACTTGTTGCGAAGTACGTCTTCTTGAGAAGGGTGAGATGCATGTCCGCAGAGAAGGAAATCTGGTTCGGGTTCGTCGTACTAAGGATCTCCGCATTGGGGACATCATTTATAGGCCTCTAAATGATGGAGATACTGTTTTGATTAATAGGCCTCCTTCTATACATCAACACTCCCTCATTGCACTCTCTGTTAAAGTTCTCCCGGCGGCCGCAGCTCTTGCTATCAATCCACTTTGTTGTCCCCCATTTCGTGGAGATTTTGATGGTGATTGCCTACATGGTTATGTTCCTCAATCGGTTGACACGAGAGCTGAGCTCTGTGAGCTTGTTGCGTTAGATAAGCAATTAACTAACGTACAGAGTGGCAGGAATCTTCTTTCTCTCAATCAAGATAGTTTAGTTGCTGCTCACTTGGTCATGGAGGATGGAGTATTCTTAAGCCTGTTCGAAATGCAGCAACTGCAAATGTTTTGTCCTCGGCAATTGCTGTCTCCTGCTATTGTGAAAGCTCCATTGCCTAATGACTGTGCTTGGACTGGAAAGCAATTGGTTAGCATGCTCCTACCTCGAGGTTTTGATCATGATTTTCCTTCAAATAATGTTTACATTCGAGATGGAGAACTTATTTCTTCTGAAGGTTCTTTTTGGCTACGTGACACTGATGGAAACCTCTTTCAAAGCCTCATAAAACACTGCCAGAGTCAAGTTCTTGACTTTTTGTGTACTGCTCAAGAAGTTCTTTGTGAGTGGTTGTCAATGAGGGGCTTGAGTGTTTCGCTCTCTGATTTATACCTCTGCCCTGACTCATATGCATGGAAAAACATGATGTGTGAAGTTTCATATGGACTACAAGATGCAGATCATACATGTAACATAAAACAGTTCATGGTGGATTCTTGCCGAGATTTCCTTGCTGGAAATGGTGAAGATGATGAGCATCCCATGGGTTTGGATGTAGAGCACTTGTGTTATGAGAAACAGAGATCTGCTGCACTCAGTCAAGCTTCTGTTGATGCTTTCAAGCACGTATTTCGTGATATTCAAATTTTAGCCTACAAATATGCTAGTAAGGACAATGCATTGATGACCATGTTTAAGGCAGGAAGTAAGGGTAATCTGCTGAAATTAGTGCAGCATAGCATGTGTCTAGGGCTGCAACATTCACTTGTTCCATTATCCTTTAGAATGCCTCACCAACTCTCTTGTGATGCTTGGAACAAGCAAAAGGATGACAATGCTACTGAATGTGCCAAGTGTTATATCCCATCTGCCGTGGTTAAAAGTTCTTTTCTAACAGGTTTGAATCCCTTAGAATGTTTTGTCCATTCAGTAACAAGTCGAGATAGCTCTTTCAGTGACAATGCTGATCTTCCTGGGACTTTAACTCGGAGACTTATGTTCTTCATGCGTGATATACATGCTGCATATGATGGAACGATAAGAAATGCATATGGGAATCAGCTTGTTCAGTTCTCTTATTATAATCGTGAGGAAACATCTTGTCCGACTAATTGCAGTGGCCAGATCATTGATACTTTTGATGGGATAGGTGGCCGACCTGTGGGTTCATTAGCTGCTTGTGCCATCTCTGAAGCAGCGTATAGTGCTTTGGATCAACCAATCAGTCTACTTGAAAAATCACCTCTGCTAAATCTAAAGGTACTCCTTTCCCCCTTTCTCGTCCTCAAATGATAACATGTGTATAGAGGCTCCAGGCTTCATAACCATGTTCTGGCAAATAAGTAGGTTACTCGTGAATGGCAAGGATAAATGTATTCATCAATCACTGAAGTCTCTCTGTGTGCACATGTGATGTTCATTACTTCTTCTGATTCTATAATGAATCCAAAATTTTCAAGGCACTAAGCATTTTCTGTTACTTAGATGTGGATGCTTCACAAACCTGGAAACTGAACTGCTAGAAAGCAGTTGACACTTGCTCTGAGAAGGTCTATGAAATTGGATGAGAAATAGTTATATAGTTGGCCTCATGGAAAAATGCTGTTTTTCGTCTTTGCTGAGAAACTAGATACATTTCTTTGGGATTTTTCTAATTTCTGCTACAATTGCTAACTGCATCCTCGCACAATTTAACTGAATTTTCCATGATAACCTAGTTAATTGAATGCCTTTATTGCCCTTGATTTCCTAACAAGTTTTTCATGATTTGAATAAATTGCTCAGAATGTACTAGAGTGTGGTCTGAAAAAGAGTAATGCTCACAAATCTGTGACTCTATTTTTATCTGACAAACTTGGAAGACGGAGACATGGTTTTGAGTATGGTGCCTTAGAAGTTCAAAACCACTTGGAGAGACTACTGTTTTCAGATATTGTTTCTATTTCAAGGATAATGTGAGATTCTATCTTCTTTTATTACATGTTTTCAGATATTGTCGCTTGAGCCATTGTATCTTTTGATTTCTGTTTCCTATCCTTTTTATGTTTACTATAGTATAATTTACTATAGTATAATGTTTATGCTGTAATAATCAATGTGTTCTGTCAACATCAGTCATTCTCCACAGTCTGACAGCAAAACGCGTTTCAGTCCTTGGGTTTGCCATTTCCATGTGGACAAGGTGATAAAAAATGTGAATATTTAGTCCTTCTCTATGTACATGTTGAATTCTATTTGTGAAACAAAGTTGTCTTTTCAGGAAATTATGAAGAAGAGAAGTCTAAGTATTCATTCCATAATTGATGCTCTGTATAAGCAGTGTAAATCACAAACAATTCTGCCCAATGTGCAAATTACATGCAAGTAAGCTATTCCTCATGCTTTACCATCACCTGTGCATGATTAAAGATAGTTCTGTTTTATTTTAAGCTGTGTAATGGAATTTATTTGCCCTAAGAATAGAGAATCTATAATTTTTCCTATGAGTTAGATTCTTTATTTCTGGTGGTAGGGGATTTGCCATTCATTTTGCTCAGTAAAAACGCCCTTTACATGGTCCTTATCCACTGGATAAGCTATGCTAAACTGAATTTGAATATTGTCTTGCTTGTCTGCCTAGCACTTCCCTAGATTATCTGAAGTACAACTGCAGCCAGCTGTTAACTCTGCATCAGCTCACCATTTGGCAGGCTGGATGATATCTGTTCCATGTTTGAATTCAGTTCTATCACTCAAGAGAATGAGTTTTTGCTAGTATTTTTAAGTTTATAGATCCAACATTTAAGTAATAATGTCTTTAAAATGCCACTGATACAGCGCATCACAACCAGAAGTTAATAGTTAATGCATCAAAGTACAAAATATAAAATGGAAAGGGTGCAACCATTGCAGTACTGCATAATACATGTCTGTTCTGCGAATGTGTTAGATTCCAAAGTAAAGCAATCTAAAATATACTGGGTGGTGGAGCTTTTTCTAAGAAAGATTGGATGCTACTTTATCTTATATCAAAAATTTACTTTCTTTTCTCTCTCTCTCTCTCTCTCTCTCTCTCTCATGTTTGACATACTCAGTTCTATCATCAAGAGAATGAGTTTTTGGCTAGTATTGAGTTTAATTTAGTAGATCCTGACAGACATTGTAAGTAATTGAAATGCTCTTTTAAAAAAATGCCACACTGCGATAGCCAGCGGGACATCACAACCAAAGTTAATAGTTATCAGCATCAACAGGATAGCAAAATAATAGAGGTGAAATGGAAAGGTGGGTCAACCATTGCACTAGCTGCATCAACATACTACTGTCTGTTCGGGGCTTCGAATGTGTTCAGATTAGCGTAATCCAAAGGTAATAGGCAAGTCTAGAGAGAGGATACTGGTTGGCTGGAGGCACTTTTTCCTAAGAATAGATTGGATGCCTACTTTAGTCTTTATACCAGTACTTCAAACAATTTAACTTTTCCTTTTCTCCTCTCTGTCTCTCCACGTTCCTCTCCAACATCGTCTTCTCTCCATCATCTCCTTCCCTCTCGCTCAGACCTCCCTCTTCTCTCTCTCTCTCTTTTGTTTTTCTTTTTTTTGATTCGGTTTCCTGAAGCGTATATAGTGTAATTGGCTGCACCAGTTGAGATTAAAAATTTTTTATCATTCATCCACATCACAATCTCTTTTGGGTTTTTTTTTTTTTTTTTTTGTTGGTTTCCTGAAGTATCATAGTTAATATGGCTGCACACAGTTGAGATTTAAAATTTTTATCATTCATCACATCCAATTCTTTTGGGGATGTTTGCATCATAAACTGTATAAAAACTTTTTCTACATTTCTTATATTGAGTGTACTCTTTTTCTTTACTTGGTTGATTGATTTTCAGGGACTGTTCTGTAGCCGACAATCACAGGGAAATAGAAGATACACTATGTATTACTGTTACTGTAATTGAGAAGGCCAAGAACTCATCTATAAAATTGGACACAATTCGAGACCTGATTATTCCTTTTCTTCTTGAAACAGTTTTAAAAGGTTGGTGGTGCACAGAAGTTTTTCTTGTTTAGGTTTTCACATTGCAGGGTTTTTGATAGCTGAAATTTTGATTTGCATGTCTTTTCTAAGTGAATTATTTTAATTTTTAGGCTCCATTTGTTTCTTAAAAATAACTTCACTCTGCAAAATATTTTCCAAACAATTTATTTCTATTGTTTGGTTGTAATATTGAAAATTGTTAAAAAGATATTAAAATTATCGATTTATGAGAGTATAAAAATATTTAGAATTATAGAAATTTTATATTTTAAAAATTTATTATTAGACATGCCAAAAAAATACATAGAAATGATAAATTGTGTTAGTTGTCGATGACTGATGGTGGTGGTGGTCAGTGGTTGATGATGATTAGCGGTGATTGGTGACTCCCATTAATCGGTAGATTCATAAGTGTGTGTTTATAAGGTTGTAGTAAGTTTGTAAATGTCCAGAAAATGACTTGCCCTTTTCAATGTTTTCCTCTCTTGTGAAAAAGGGAAGTTATTTTCTTTTGAAATGACTTAAAAATATTTCCCACTTATTGATTTTCCTAAGCCCCCCTTAACATAACAAAATCTGGTAAATGTTTTCCAAGTTATTTTCTACAAACAAATGAAGTTCTAGAGTGTGCATTTTTTTCCCTTACTAATAAGTAATTAAAGATTTTTGGTGTTATAGTGGACATGATGTTTGCTCTGGGTTTCTTATTTGATGGCTAGGATTAATGGAGATAGAGAAGGTGGATATTCTATGGAATGAAAGACCAAGGATACAGAAGTCGCATAATCGTTCCTATGGTGAGCTCTACTTAAGGGTTTCAATGTCAGGAAGATCTGACAAAACAAGACTCTGGAACTTACTTGTGGATCACTGTCTCCCAATAATGGATATGATTGATTGGACACGCAGTCATTCAGATAATATACGCGATTTTTGTTTGGCCTATGGAATAGATGCTGGATGGGAATTTTTCCTTAATGTGCGTTACTTGAGACTTTTTAATGTTCTTTGCATGTGATACTTATTGTCAATTGATACATAGCTTACCTGCTAACGCAATTTCTAACACAGAATTTGAAGTCTGCAATATCTGATGTTGGCAAGAGCGTACTTCCCGAACATTTGATTCTTGTTGCAAATTGCCTATCAGTTACAGGCGAGTTTGTTGGTCTAAATGCAAAAGGCTGGAAACGGCAAAGAGAACATGCATCAGTCCTTTCACCATTTGTGCAAGCATGCTTTTCTGTTAGTTTTTACACACTTGCCTCTATCTTCATATTATCTTGATTGGTCGTGTCAAGTGCGGGTGATGGTTATATTCTGAAATTTGTTGCAGAGTCCTGGTAGTTGCTTCATCAAAGCTGCCAAGGGAGGAGTCATGGATGATCTTCGAGGGAGCTTGGATGCTTTGGCATGGGGGAAGACTCCTCCTGTTGGGACTGGACAGTTTGATATTATCTACTCTGGGAAGGTAAACTTACATTGTTTTCCCTAAACAAAGTAGTTAGCCAAAGATTAAACTTAAACATTCTCCAAGTTTTGGGTCTTAAAAGTACTTGAAATCCTTTGTTTGGTTTAGAAAGGAGGAAGCCTGAGGCACATCAGCTACTATTTGAAATCCCTAGAGCTGATTTTTGTTTTCGAATGGTCTAATCTTCTGTTTATATTCATCTTCACTCGTCAGGGTTTTGAACTTTCAAAGCCAGTAGATGTCTACGACCTGCTGGGTAGCCAAATGAGTGCTGAGAAGCAGAATTATGAGTTCGAAGTACCTTTTACTCGGGGCTGCAAATCTGACAAATATGGTCCCCAGTTTGTGTACAATACTGATGATTATGTCCCAAAAGGAACATTGGAAAGGTTAAGAAGGTTGTTGACATATAATGATATCCATAGACTCTCCCAGGCTCTCAGCAAAATATTGAATAAGTAAGTAACTCCTAGCTAGTGTTAAAAGGGTTTACTAATGTTGCAGTTATGATAGTTCTATAGCTTGTGTATCATGTTGGATTGTCTTGTTATATCTGGTGGCATTTTCAGAGAGGAGCTTCAAAGCTATTATTGAACTCGTGTGCTTCTCTGCATCTTCAACTTAACTTTACATAATAATGTAAAAGAGAACATAAATAATTTTCTTTTGGGATCATGCTTGAATTTTGGAGCATTATTTATTTAACTTTTTTCATTCACTCTTTTGTTAGTTGTGATGTACATTCTGTTCCATTTCCATTCTTTTGGCACTTCTCATATCTTCATTTATGTTTGTTGCATTAAACTGATATATTTTCGGCATAAATGTATTCTATTTGTGGTTTGCTATAACGAATATGATGCTTACTTTCAAGCTGCTTTTGTCTGCATTGCTTTTAGCTCATTGAACTTTTTATTTCTATTATTTCTTTCTGAAACAACATTTATAGATTGGACTCAATCTTTAAACTGCTATGAATAAAGGTACCCGGTAGATCAACAATTAAATGAAGCTGACAAATGTACCTTGATGAGTGCTTTATATTTTCATCCTCGGAGAGATGAGAAAATTGGATCTGGAGCACAAGATATCAAGGTGTGTGAAAATCAAACAGGAAGTTGATTTGCTGCAAATGTTAAACATTCCAAAGGGATATTAAAAATCTATGTATCTATCTAAATGTGACGATGCTTTTGCAGAGTTCATAATTTAAAGCTGTTCTCTTTGCTTATTTTATATTAGTGTAATTTCCGTAAAAAACTTATAATGCTTTCCTTTCCCATTCTTTACAGGTTGTAAATCATCCAGAATATCAAGGTTCACGCTGCTTTTCAGTGGTTAGAACAGATGGGACAATTGAGGACTTCTCATATCGCAAATGTGTCCATGGTGCTCTTGAGATCATTGCCCCTCAAAAGGCTAGAAGGTACCGCGAAAAACATCTGCAAAGCCGCAATCCATAATGTATATGATAAGATCAGCTGTGTGAAATGGCTGCAATTTGGACTGAATAAATAACATGTACGATTGCAAAAAGAAAGCGCTCATGCTGACTTCATAATGGATAACTAAAACCAATAATCTGGAGGAGTTAAGCTACTAACATCGGCTGCTGCACATCAACTGAATATAGTTTTTGAAGCTTTTATACCCCTTTTGAAAGCTGTACATTTTCTGTAGAAGTAGATTGTGCATGAGAAGAAAGTAAGATAAACAGCAAGTTATCATCCTTTTGTTTTCAGTAAGTGACTTTATTATTGTTTCTTCCCTGAGAAGTAGGGAAGTCCTCTTCCCAAGCTTCTTTTTGCTCCTTTCACTATAACTTGTTTGCCTTCCATTATATAATGGCAGAAAAGGTCTAGTGAAAGCAGCAAAGAGAAGCTTGCGCGAAGCATTCATTTTCCTGATGTATTCATAAATACATTTATCAATGGAAAAAAAAAAAAGAAAGAAAAAAGAAAAGATTTTCCTGCCTTTTTTTTTATAAAAATTGTTATTTATTGTACTGGGTTTTTAGCCAATATTTTGACCTAACGTTGCTTCCATAACCATTGTAGTCTGTTTGGAGTTTGGTAAAGTCAGTGGCAGAGAAGGGTTCATGCAACCCAATCCAACAGTTTTGAAGTAGCTTAATGTCTTCAAGTTCTTGTAGTGATCCAATTAATATACTCTTTTTAGATATATAGTCTCAGTATGTTTCACGGAATAGAATACGAATCGAATAAAATGATTATTTCATGGTCTGGAATACCTATTTTGTACTACATGCAATGTGTTCTATAAATTTGAAAAATATTTATTACATGAATTAAAAAAATATACATATTTAAATTTGTCTAAATTCAATTAAGGTTATAAATTTGTTGAAATAATTATTCGATATTCAAATTTAAATCAATGTTAAGAATGGATATTTATATGTAAATTTCTATTTTTTTTCTTCATTGCATGTTATTCAATGAATAAAGCAGTTTAACATGGTGGGGCTATATAACACAGGTAACGCTCTTGACTCACAAATTGATTAAAGATTTTATAGTCGAGAGAATTTGAATTCAAAATTTTACACGGTTTACAATAATAAAAAATTAATCAGACCAATAGAGTTCATATACTCTCTTTTCCCTAAAAATAATATTTGATAGTTCTGTAAAGTACAAATTTTAAAAAATTTGTACATACCTATGGTAGACAAATTGTCTCAAATGTGCCAAAAAAATTGCATAAAGTAGTTGATGCCAACTTAATTATTACCCACAGAGAGCCGAATGAAAAAAAAAAAAAAAAAATACTTCTTCCCTAAAATAGAATATTTGGTAGCTTTCTGTCAAGGTAGTAATTTTAAAAAAAATTTGTACTACCTACTGGTAGAACCAAATTGTCTCAAATGTGCCAAAAAAATTTGCATAAAGTAGTTGATGCACTAATTATTACGCGCGACAACAGAGAGCGAATGAAAAAAAAAAAAAATAAGATTCTTAAATAACCAATCTCAACAAAATTTTTAGGTTAGGATTTTATATGTTAAGCCGAAAGAAAAAAAAAAAAAAAAAGATTCTTATAACCAATCTCAACAAATTTAGGTTAGGATTTTATAGTTACAGTAGTCGACTAGTCGTCGCCCCTGTCTTAATCCTGTAGTGAGGTCAGCGCGGCACTTTCATTAGAGTTCTGTTAGTTAATACTACTAACTGACATTTTGAAGCACTAATGGGCTAAATGGATTGGATCAACGCGGCCTTGGTCTCTGTCGTTGAGCCCACCTTTGAATAATTTAATTTTTCGTTTTTCTTTTAATTTGGGTGTGGGGTTTCGTGAATTGAGTTCGAAACCTATTATTACCACAAAATCCTAATCTTTAATCGATTAATACTTTGCTTTCTTCTCTACCACATGCACTGAATTTGAATATCATTTAACATTTCATGTAATTCAAATGAAATGAAAATAAATATATTTATTTACGAGATAATTAGGGATTCAAAACATATTTCTTTTTTAATTTTAATCTTAT
This sequence comes from Jatropha curcas, assembly GCF_014843425.1. The sequence goes on from NW_023590909.1 coordinate 3,998,012, forward strand.
TTTGATACTACTAGTTTTCTTTGCTAAAAATATCATTTTAAAATTTGTACACCAAAATATAGTTTAGTAGAAAGTGCACGTATAACTTGATAATAGATTCAGATTCGAATCTCTCTCCTTCAACTCAAAAAAAGAAAAAAAATTAAACTTATTACGAGATATTAAATTCTCGTTATTTCACTATTTAAATTTTAAATTTGGCATAACATTTGTTATTGATTTCATATATCATTTAAAAATTATGCTATACATGAGAAAATAAAATAAGGAATTATCTTAATAAAATGGACGATATTATGTTTTGAAAATAAATTCATGCGTTTAATTGATCTCGCGCCAAAATTTAGTAGCGTGGATTTCTACTCTTCTAGTCAAAAAATTAGCTTAAATCTTATAATGATAATCCGCATGAATCATGATGGACTCTTATGGGCTGCAAATACCTACCACAAGACTTCTACATTGTCAATGGGCCCACAATTATAATTAGTTGTATTCCAATTGGACTTTCACGCAGCCTTCCAGACCCCTCAGAAATTGTCAATTCTCTCGTTTCTTAATTTTTATTTCTTTTAAAAAAAAAAAAATTTATTGTTGCAAAACCTTTTACATCCAAGCCTAATATAAATTATTTCGTTTATCACCTTAAATTTTATTATTTTATTTTTAATATATTCTTGTATTTTTTTTTTTTTTAAAGTAATATATTCTCGTATTAGGATCTTCAAATTATTATATAATATATTCTAGTAAAAGAGTTTTGGTAGGGTGGCTACCATGTCGGTATTTCGGAAAAGAATGTCGTCATTGTTAACATTATGTTCCGCCCAATTGTGAATTTTCAAAAAATAAAAAATAAATAAAAAGTTTCGCCCAATTGGAAACGTCATTGTTAAATGTCGTTTCATTAAGGGCCCATTTATAATACCAACAGAAATTCTACTCTCCCTTGCCCACATCTTAATAACACAATCGCACATGTTTTTCTTTTTTTTGTCCTAATTGGCGTAAGATATTTTCTTTTTTGTATCAGCTGTCAGCATAATACGTACTGCGATTTAGACGTATCAAAAACTCAAAACCTGGAGGATTTAGATCGTCGGATTGATAAGGAAAACGAATAAACATAATTAAAGTGAAAAAACTATAGTAAAATAAATTTAAATTAAGCTAATTATATACAATAAAAACGTAAAAAAAATAATTATCTATCTCCACCGTAAATCCACTGGTGCTCAAACGAGAAATTATGCAAAAAAATTAAACCCTAATTGCATTTAACATAAATTAAATATGATTGGGCACTAATGGAGAATCAGAAAAAAGAAAAAAAAAGAAAAGATAAGTGCCCACTTGTCTTCCATTAGAGAGGCTGCCACTGCAAGGTTACTATTCAGATCTTTGTTTTGTAATGTTTTGATTCCATTATTTCACTGTTTGTGGTATGGACGCACAGAAGAGCCAGTCCTTCCCTTCCTATTTACTGCTCAGTTTTCTCTCCCGTGTTTTGAATGTGAAGTTTTGATTAGTGTCTTTCTAACCATTCTTATCTTGAATTTAATTATTCAAATCTTTAATTACGTAAAAGGACCTAATTATTAGGTAAAAGTAATGACATTGAAGACTAAATTGTCTCAAAACTTTCTTTACTTGAAAAGTTATCGGATTATTTTGAATTTCGTAAATTTTTTTTCTTTTCTTATCTATCCTTAATTTAATTATAATACACGTTTATAAACTGATTTTCATTTACAAATTAAATATTTTCATTTACAATTTAGTAAGAATAGGTAAAGGAATATAAATATTTATCTTTTTAGAATGAAAACATTGAATAATTTTATTTATAAAACATCAATCGAAATTCATATTTATAGTGGAACTCTTAAGGATAACAATTTTACTTATCGTTGGATATTTTTTAAATATATTAATATATAATTACAGGTTTTATTTTTTTTTTTCTTTTAAATTTTTGGTGTCAATTTATGCATATTCTGGAGTTTATGCATTTGACCTTTGCGCGCCGAATTGGGAATTATATGGTAAGACGGCTGTAAAGAGAAAGCATTCATCTGTCTTTCTTTAAATAAAAAGCTTCAAGACAATGGTGATTGAAGCTATTCACATTTTGGTAGGGCTGGCCATATTACGGTTCCGAAAACTAGAACCGGTGGTTCGAACCGGTTTCGAACTGTAACCGTAACTGGAATTGGTCCGAACCGGAATCGAAACCTGAGATTTTCGGTTCGTTTTCGGCTCCAATTTTGTTGGAACCGCAAACCGGTCAGAACCGGATGGAACCGCCAGTTCTCCGGCCGGTTAGAACCACCGGTTCGAACTGGCAATTCTAGCCGTTAGAAACTGTCAGTTTTTTTTTAAAATTTTGTTGTAAACAAAAAATAAATTCAATTGAAGACTTTTTTTTTAAATAAATAAGTTCAAGTCTTTTAAAAAATAAATTTAATTAAGCATTTTTAAATTTTTTAGGTGTATTTTTTTTAGAAATAACTTTTACAAATTTTTTAAATTTTGAAAACCGGTCTTCAAAATTTAAAATTTAAAATTATGCGATTTGTCGAAAAACCGATCGAAACCGTCGGTTTTGAAACCGTCGACGAACCGAAATCAGAACCAAAATCGCAACCGTTCGATTCTAAACCGAAATCAGAACCGGAACCGTTCGGTTTTAAATTAGAACCAAAATGAAAAATTTTTGGTTCAGTTTCGGTTTCAAAACCGTGGCCACCCTTACATTTTAGCCTGTATTTCCTTTTTGTTATTTTTTCTTTTTTAAAATTTGATGGGATGATATCGAATTAAAAACTGGTGATAAAATGTCTAGAAAGTAGGTGCTGTCCTTTACGTGGAGAGTGTGAAATGTCTGTCTTGCTGTGGTTGGTGCTATTTATTACCATCAAAGGCCATTGAAATTTTTACCATTTGCCTCTTGTTATATCAATCAATCCGCTTGTGGCAGGGGAATGGATTTTGCCATATAGCTTATCCGTTGTTTATTATTAAATTTGACGAAAACAGATATTTACAGCTAAAAAAACTCGAATTTGATATTTATTATTTTTTATATAAGTGAAAAGACTAATCAGATCATATGATTGATGTTGATTAATTAATTATATAGAAATAATATCACTTGATATTTATATTTTATGGATTATCCTATTAAGTTAAACGACTTAGATTCTTCTTAATATTGCCTCTGTAGTTTATTATAGATATTATTGGTAATTTTTATTTCTTAAAAAAAATGCTTAAATTAAAATTTTTAATTTTTTTAATGATAATTTAGAACAATATTTTAAATTAATTAATGTAACAGGCAAATGTATGCAGACGTGGAGCAAAACTCCCAAGTTTGTTTGTTGTTAGCCATTATCAGACATCGATTGTTGGGAAAGAAAAAAAAAAATAAAGTGGTGTCAAAAAGGCATAGGGACAGTTGTCCTGAGCACACAAAGCATGAATGGTATGTGCTAGATCCTTATATATAACAATTATCCCTCCTCCTTCTTTTTCCTTTCACCAGTTATGGGTCTTCAAATAATAAAATTCAATCCCCAAAAAGATGCATCAATTGTTAGTTTATAAATCTACTTCTATATTCATCAGGTATTTCCATTTATAGATGACAAATGAGTGTTTTTAATTTATTGGATATCTAAATAAATATTTATGTCCATTTACATTTAATAATAATGTTTTTACTTTATACTTTGTGTCTGGAATCATTTCATCTAACAAAAAATAGCGTATTTCATTATAAAAAAAAAAAAGCATTTGACTAATGGTTAAGAACTCGCTTTTTAGATAGAATAATTCAATGATAAAATGAAAATATCACATTTATTTCTCAATCATATGGAGACTTAAATATTAATTTAAATATAATTTAGAGACTTCGTTGTACTTTTCCGTTTCTATATAGTGCGTGGTATTTCCAATAAAAAATAAAGCTACAAAATAAACTGAACATACTTGAAAGTGCTCATGCAAATTAAATATACATATATGTATATTGGGCGGAAATCTGAATCTAGATTTATTGTTAAACTATGTATATACATGTTGTCACTATGTTATTCTTTATTGTGCAGTGCTACTACATTTTGATCATAAATTTTATTTTATTTTAGAAAAGTTTTCGTTCTTATCGGACGCAAATTCAAATATTTTTATCGGCCACTTCATTAACAGCTACCAACAAAGTTAATAGAATAAAATAACTTATTAAAACAAATAACAACTAATAAAACAATTAATATTACAGTTTCGCCAAACATCAAAACGTTTGATCCAACTAATTCATGTAGTAGCTATAGTTGATTTATATCAATAATAAGCTAATTTGTAAATGTTTGATAAGTTTTTTGATTAATAACCGACAGTTGATAGAAATTAAAATATTTTTGAATACTATTTTATGAAAAATAATAAGTTAGTCATTGAGTTATGGTTAAATTAATACATGAGTACCTCTATTTTCAAAAGCTAACTATAAGTTCTTTAACTTATAGCTTCTGTCTTTCATTCGAAATAACCTATTTCAATGAGTAGTTCTCTAATAAACTGGTCTCTAAATTATGGTTAAACTAATAAAAATGTCTTTAATTTATAATTGTCGGTAACACTTTAGTCCTTACCCTTGTGAGTTTTGCTAACATTTTGGTCCCTCTTTTTTTGAATGAAAAGATTAAATTATTAATAAAATTATAATTCAAGAAATTCATAATTATAATTAAAAATAGATATGCCATATACTAATTTGACCATAACTTAAGGACAAATTTAATATTTTTAACTATTTTATTTAGATTTCATTATCTCATAAAAATAAATATTAAAAAAATTAAGTACCTAATTTTCATAAAATTCTCGGGACCCTCCAACATATTTCGATAGTCGCACCATAAAGGCCAAACTGAGCTGACACGAGAGCTAGCAAGCAGTCCGGGTCAGCCAGGTACAATACGGCAAACAGAACCGTAATCGTGTAAGTTTCATCCTCTCACTCGAACCATGATTTATGGATTTTACGTATGAATAAAGAAATATAATTAGAGATTTGAATCTGCTTAGAGATTTCGATTTTGGACCTCTCAATTAACACTCCAAGATATCTGCAACCTCTAATTAAGCACTCCAACTCGGATTGGATTCCACTTTTCCTCCATTGCCAACCTTCATTTTCAACAATTCCCATTCAGTCCCGGAATAATCCAAATCATTGGAAATTTGGAATATAAAGATCCGTTTTTCTCTGCGACGCAAGAGACTTCTTTTCAAGCTTTCTCACCATTTACATGTTAAGGTAAATCTTTTTTGCTTTTCGTAATTTCTTCTCTCTGTTCTTCTTCTTAATATTCTTATTAATTATTAATATTTTGTTTAAATAAATGAATCCTTCTGTGTTGTAGAGGTACTTGTTGATGGTCATCTAAGCTCGTTACGGTTTGAGAATTTCAATCTGGTAATGCTTTTTCTATTTTAGTTTTGTTTTTGTTTTGAATCTATTCTCTGGTTTGGTTGCTGAAAAATAAAGAAGAAACGTGAAGGTGGAGTATTGTCGCTTGCTTAATTACGTAGTGTCGTTGCTTGCTGAAGTTGTATTAGCTCCTTTTGTTTTTTGTTTTTTTTTGAGTTTGTTTCTTTCCTTCTGTAGTTTTCTCCGCAACCAAACAGAACATTGTTTGCTGGTATAAATTGTAAACCACTATTTGGTTGCTGAGGAATCTTAGAAAAGAAAAAGAAAATGAGAGTACGAAGTTGGAAAATTATCTTTTATGAGCTGCGCAGATAAAGTTCAGTTTCCAAAGGTGAATGAATTTCGATTTTCGAGTCTGTTTCTCTTTCTCTGCGCAGCCAAACAGAGTACAGTATAGCTCATAAACGGCCGTGCTATTTTATTTTTTTGTGTGCATTTCCTAGAAGGGCGAGAATGTTAGTATCGCGATTAACATTCTTTATTATTTAGCATAGCTCATGTTAATTCCTACTGGTAGATTGTCAATTCTTTATGATTCAGTACTTTATTTTATTTCCTGAAGTTTCAGGATGGTAGAGGCTAACGGAGTTGTATGCTAATGCCTGAAAATGGATTGACTTGGTCTAATTTGGTGGCTTTATAATGAAATGATAAGCACGGTTGCGTATGATTATATGAGAGTTTTATACAAAAGTCTTAGGCCTGGCCTACATCCCTAATTGACATTCTGTAAGTGAAACGTTTGGTGAAAGTAATTGGAAGGAAATTATGCAATTCTCTGACCAGCACATTTGGAAATGAACTTCAGTTTTCTGGTTTCTCTCTTCCTGCTGAATATTCCCAATCCAAATGGCGATGCAGCAGTAGTAGCAGTTTAGGAAGTTGTGGCTTGAGTATAGTTGTTCTAATTTTAACTAAATGTGAAAAGTGACTGATAATATCAGTTGGGATTGGGGGATGAGAAAATGTGATATTTCCAACTGTATCTGTGTGCCTGTAAATATGTTTGAACATACATTGACCTTGTGCGCGTCTGTGTCTTTGTATATACTTCTATTTTTACCTTTCTGGTTGTTGAAACGTGACTTTTTCTTAAAGCTATCAATAAAAGCATTCATTCTTGGACAGTTGATCTTAAATGCTTTTTATCTGGGCCAGGTAATATTTGTGGGGGTGTGGATTTCTGTCCGAATCTCTAGGTGGTGGAATATTTATATACTGAGCGAAAAGGAATTATTCAAATTGTAATATTGCATTTTATCTTCTAGTATTTATTTTTGTGGAATTGAACTCTTCATCTTATAGCTTGTCCAAAACAAAGATATCTATCAAGTTAAACCATCAACAGCTGAATATTTTTATTTACAGATTCTAGTAATAAAGTAGGTTGTCATATTTGCCTTCTGGGAATATGTCTCAGCTTGGTCAAGTCTGATACAAATTCCATAGCCTTCACCATGTTGTTTGTGTCTTAAATAGTTTGTATACTCCTTTTTCATTTTTTTTGCACTCTATACATGCATTGGTCCTTGTTTGCAATTTTACCTGCATGAAAAAAATGTTTGCTTAATATTTATAATTAAACCAGCAGAAGAAGTTGTCAGTTATAGTTACTATTATTTGTTTTTGGCTTGTGTATGGCTTTGTGGACTAATATGATAAAATTAGCTGTAGTTTTAAATGTCACCTGTATCTGTTATGTTTTCCTCTGAAGTGCACTTTAAGGCTCAAAGAGAGAGCAGTACATGCATCTATACATGCACTGATTCTTGTTTGCAATTTACCTGCATAAAGAAAATGTTTGCTTAATATCTATAATTAAACAAGCAGAAGAAGTTTGTCAGTTATAGTTGCTATGGTTTTGTTTTTGGCTTGTTTATGGTTTTGTGCTCTAATATGGTAAAGTTAGTCATAGTTTTAAATGTCATCTTTATCGATTATGCTTCCTGTAAGGCTTAAAGAGAGAGCAGTAGCTCTTTTTTGGATTTCATGGTGAACAATGTACAGCGTTCTTTTTTTTCTCTTTTTAATTTTTAACATTAAAACAAATAGTGGTATCTTTTGCTTAACTGGAGTTATGGTGATTATGCTTTTTGTTGGTTTTCCTGCTCTCTTGTAAGTTTCTTATAATGCTTTCTTATTGTAGTGAAAGATGGTTGCCTTTGGGAAAAAGTTGAAGGAACGACAAATTCAAGAATGGGAAGGGTATGTGTCAAATATCAATGTACATTCTAGCAAGCACTTCCTACTTTAAACAAAGTTTTAATGAGTACTGGCATTGTGAGAGAAAAACACTCTTTGACATGCATCATATTTGAGTATCAGGGAGGGGAACCTTTTCTTTTTTTTACATTGTGAAATTCAAACCTTGGTGCATTATTTGGGGACAAGACTCCTGTATTTAATAGTTTTACCTCATTGCTTTTCTTAAATATTTCATTGTTGGATTGGTAATCTTCGGAGGTGGCTAAATGACTTCTGGTAGATTTATCATCGAACACGGTTTTCTTCAACATTGGGACTAAATAAAAAGTTTGGATTCATTGAAAATAAACATGCATAGGTACATATGGATGTCAGAAATAGATAGATTCCAAGGGAAGAGAAGTTGGGATAATTGTTTCAAGTCCAACTATTGCACTGTGGTATATACTTGAAAAATATTCTCTTTATGCTCCCTTGAGATATTTTATGTTTTGTTTCAGATATTATATTAATTATAAGCTAATGAAGAAGAAAGTGAGACAATACGCTCAACAAATTGAAGTTGGAACACAAGATCGCAGGCATGTCCTCAAGGATTTCTCAAAGATGCTAGATAATCAGGTTTGTTTTCACTCTATCTGTGTGTGCTTGCATGCATGTTTGTGCACATTTATGAAGTTGGGCATATTTCTTCATGGATAAAACTTGATAACATTGCATTATGCATGTACAAGCATTTGCATGCTTCAATACTTGCAGTCATCTAACAAATTAGTCATTGAATGTCAGACTGATTTTGCATTAATTTTGACCAAGAATTTCCAATTTTAATAACCTTAATAGGTTTTTACTTGTAGATGCTTTCTCTGGAGTTGGTTTTTCGACAGGCATTGTGCTTGCCATTACATTTGTTTATCTGTTGAAATTATTCAAGTATTGATTTATTGGTTAAGTAATTGGAGCGTTTTGTTGATGTAAATATTCCTGCCTTCCTGGAACATGATCCTAAATTATGTTTTTGAAATGCCATGGTAGAGCTTTCAAAGCATTAAACTGGTAGGAAGAGTTCCTAGACCCCTTTGACAAGGAATAAAATGGATGCTGATATAAGGAGGGGTTGACTATTTTCTTGCAGAAAAATATCGAAAAGTGGGACAACATTGGTATGCAGTTGGAATGACATGTATGCATATTGATAATTGCTTTTTACATGGGTGATCACACTTGAATATGACCATTATTTCTCAATTGTATATCAGTCCAAACTTTTAGGCAAATGAAGATACTTTGTCTATTTTCATAAAGTAATCCAATTTCAATAATTAATTTGAGTTTAAACATAGCATATTAAATTATTTTATGTGATAATAATTCAGATCGAGAAGATTGTTCTTTTTCTGTTGGAACAACAAGGGTTGCTTGCAAGTAGGCTTGCCAAACTCAATGAACGGCAGGAGGCTCTTGAGCAACAGCCAGATATAGCCCTAATAACCCAATTACGAGAAGACTATAGAGCAGTGGGGCATGATTTGTTAAAGCTACTCTTTTTTGTTGAGATAAATGCAATCGGTCTACGTAAGATATTGAAGAAGTTTGATAAACGCCTTGGATATAGATTCACCGATTACTATGTCAAAACTCGTGCTAATCATCCTTACTCCCTTTTGCAGCAAGTGTTCAAGCATGTGGTAATATGTCATTCTTATTCTTGATAGATATGTAGTCTACATGATTATGAATTTTTAATGAATAATATATGAAATTGCAGGGTTTAGGAGCTGTTATTGGAGCCATATCTCGCAATCTTCATGAACTTCAGGAACACCAGGGTAGCTACTTATCCATCTATGATCAGCCAGTTCTTCCCTTCCAGGTCTCTGTTATTTCACTTTACATACAATTTGGCTCCACTTCCTTTCTTTCTTGAAGTTTCCTGGAACCCTGTTGCAGTTGATAATGCATGGTGTTTCATGTTTTTATCCTGCAGGATCCTGTCGTTGATTCATTAAAAGCAGCTGTAGACAGACTATCTAACTCAACAAATTTCCTTAACTTTCTGGCACAACATGCACTCATTATGCATGAAGAGCTACCTACTCCTGCTGAGGAACGTGCTGATGATGAAAGATATCATTTTATGTCACTTCTTTTGAACTTAGTGAACACTTTCCTTTATATGGTCAACACATATATAATTGTCCCTACAGCAGATGACTATTCCACAATGCTTGGTGCTGCAGCAACAGTTTGTGGTATTGTGATTGGGGCAATGGCCGTCGCTCAAGTGTTTTCCTCAGTGTATTTTAGTGCTTGGTCTAACAAATCATATTTCAAACCTCTAGTGTTTAGCAGTATTGTTCTTCTTGTGGGAAATCTCATGTATGCAATGGCGTTAGATTATCAGTCAATAGCACTTCTTTTAATTGGGCGTCTCTTATGTGGGTAAGCACTTTCCTTTCTCTTCGTATCTTCATGTCTATTAGCATGATGAGAATAGTTTAAAGTTTGTGTTTTAGTTAATTTTTTATTCAGATGGAATGTTATATCTTCCCAATCATATTATAAGCAAATTTGAGTTATTGGGAATTTAAAATGGACTCAACGGATCATGAAAGGAAAGTAATTGCATACTGAATAAGATAGTCCTTGAACCAAACCGCAGTTGTACACAAACTTGGAACTTGTCTTACTTGCCTTATATCAAACTCATAGAGAATTCACTATTTATAACTCATCATACATGCTAAAACTATTATACTTTATTCAATGCAGGTTTGGTTCTGCTAGAGCTGTTAACCGGCGTTATATCAGTGATTGTGTGCCTCTTCGAATTCGTATGCAGGCATCAGCAGGTTTCGTCAGTGCCAGTGCTCTTGGAATGGCATGTGGTCCTGCTCTTGCTGGCTTGCTTCAAACTAATTTCAAAATTTACAAGTTTACATTCAACCAAGTCACTTTGCCAGGTTGGGTTATGGCTGTGGGTTGGCTTATATATCTCGTATTTTTGTGGTTCACATTTAAAGAACCTTCTCATTTCAGTGAAGAAAGCAATGTAGTACAGGAATCTAATGCTGGTATGCTGACTTCTCTTACTATTTCTTTGTCCTGGTTCTGCACATAGTCCATAAGATTTCACTTTAATCCATAATTTTAGTGGTTCTTATGTTTGACTATTTATTAGAATGAATAAAAACTGCTTGCTTTTGACCATAACATCACTACCTTTGCAGTACCATTTCTTTTCCGATTTGTCTTTTGTATGTTACATATACAGAAAAAGGTTAATAGTTTTTTTAATGAATTCCTGGAGCTTTAGACTTAGGAAATCATACAAGGTTAACTGATGTTCAATTTATGATAAAAGCATATAAAATTTTGACAATGGTTTCTCTTATTCAATTAGGTTAGAAATAAGTTTATGGTTTGGACATCTCAACAGCAGCCTTTAACTCATTTAGGAGTTATTCTAGGAGTGATATGCATTTTTCACCCTTTAGAACCCCATTTTATGCTGTTTTTAAGAGTTCAATAAGGAGGAAACTTCCCTCAATGAATTCTAGGCTGAATGCATAGATTCATTCATATACCATTTGTCAAAAATCTTATGGCATCTACCTTCAACTTTTACTTTAATCTGTTAAAAATTTCAGCTTATAAAACTATATCTATTAAACGCTTCATCTTACATGATCATTACACCATTGAAATGCTGGACCAAAGATCCCAAAGTTGTTAAACTTTAGCCAGAAGGTAAGCTTAAAGAGCTTTAGTTGTAGATGATCATATGGCTGGATTTTCCGAAGCACACTATTGTTAATGCTGCTTTTTTACCTGCATAAGTCATTTCCTTCAGCATTATAAAAACATTTTGACCAATAGGTCTCATAATGGCAGGACTGAGGGAAAATGATGTGCTTGAGAAGGGTCTTAAACAACCATTACTGTTGAGTTCAGAAAGCAAACAAGAAGATGAAAATGGTGAAGGAGAATGCGATGGCAGTGATGAAGCTCCTGAGGAATCTCGGCGACCTGCCACTTCAATTGTTTCAGCATACAGGCTGCTTACACCCTCTGTAAAGGTATGTGAAAATATTCAATCTAGTCAGCATTACTAAGGAATGGGATTTTGGAGAGCCCTCGTATCACATAGGCATAGGTGTTGATTTCACACATAGAAATTCAACTGTCAATTCGCTCTACAAAGACAATATCTCTCACAGTCACGTGCACAATTTAAATATTCACAAAGTTTCTTAATAATGAAGAACTCCATGTCAGTTCAAGCCACATATAACTTGTGTCTAAACTTGCTTTTAACCTACTAGCCTTATTCTTGGGTTTCCTACCAATGAATTACTCTATGCAATGTAAACTCTAACATGCAATATCCAGCCCTCAAAATTCTCACAGCAGCACTATGTGTAAAAACAAATCAAAGCTGTTGCTTTGGAAATTAGTTGCTGGGAGCAAACAGAAAGGTTGCGTTATTCTACACTGGCAGTACTAGAATTGTGATAGTTCAGGTGGCTGATTGGCTTAATAGACAAACTGCTACAGTTCTAGGAATTCATCTTTTTGGGCGTCTTTTAAAGACATGGTATGTGCAGCTTGCTGCACCAAGAGGCTTTCTTAAGGAGATGGTATAGTACTTTGTACTGATATTTGTGCACATATATATTTTATTCTGTGGATTGTGAATGGAATTTCACTTTTATAATGCCTTGATTAATAAGTCAAGATTATGCCTGACATCTTAGGTTCAGATAGGAAGAGTAGACACTGTTGGAAACTTACTGAGAAGTTCTATTTCCTCTGATTTTACCTGCTTAACATCAGAGTTACAGAGCTAGGTTTAATACATTAATATGATGAGTACATGATTATCCATCCAAATACCCTTTTTTGTGTCATCAGGTTCAGTTGTTGATATATTTCATGCTGAAATACGCAATGGAGATTTTACTCTCAGAATCCAGTGTTGTTACCTCATACTACTTCGGTTGGTCAACAAGCTCGGTGGCTATTTTCCTTGCGTGTCTAGGGCTAACAGTTCTTCCAGTAAATATTATTGTTGGAAGCTACATTAGTAACATGTTCGAAGACAGGTAAATCTTCATGCAGGAAGCATGCTTTTGGCTCTGCTTTTTGTATATCATTTTATTATACTTGTGTTTCTGATATAAATCTCTGAAATTTTTTATTAGATCCTACTGATGCAGCTCTTCCTTACTGATTCAATGCAGGCAAATTTTATTGGCATCAGAAATCGTGGTTTGCTTAGGAATACTGCTAAGCTTCAAAATCATAAATCCATACACTGTTCCACAATATGTCTGCTCAGGATTAATCATGTTTGTTTCTGCCGAAGTGCTTGAAGGTGAGAAATTATCCCATTAATATGAGTTTTGCAGGTTCTGGTATGATAATAAATCTTCTTGACCAGCAACAACTTTTCTATTACAGGTGTTAACTTGTCACTGCTGTCTCGAGTCATGTCATCCAGGCTCTCTCGTGGAACCTACAATGGAGGACTACTCTCAACTGAAGCTGGGACGATAGCACGTGTGATCGCAGATGGCACAATTACCCTGGCTGGGTACTTGGGTGAGAGTAAGCTGTTGAATGTCACCCTTCTTCCTTCTCTCCTCATTTCTGTAGTCTCCATTGTTGCTACCTGCTGTACCTACAACTCGCTCTATTAGTTTGTAAGTTGTACAAATTAGTTGTTTGACTGGTAAGTTCTAATTTTTCAATTTTTGTTACTTTGATTCCTATTTGTTTCTGTTCATATTTGTATTTCATGTGTAACTGTTCCATATTATAGACAAACTAGCTCATTGATTCTACAATTCAATTGGAATTTAATAAACTCAATTTTTTGGAATTTCATATCTAAATTATTCCCTCAGAAAAATGATACACTTATATATTATTTTATATTTTTTGAGGGGATTTTTAAACCAATATTTCCATCTTTTTTTTGTTCATGAGACTGATCTCGTTTTAGGATTTATGACTGTTCTTCCATTTAAATTTTTTTTTTTCTATTTTCTCATTGAATCCCGACTTCGCTGTACATATTATTTTTCATTTGTATCATGCAAGCTCCACTTTAATTTGAGGCTGCAGACTTGTTGCTTTGGAGTAAATGTAATTCTCATGTTGTTTATTTTCATTTGCGTTGATATATCAGAATATTCTAAATTTCACAGGTTTTAGCATTTTCACTATATTTTAATCTTTTTATCAAATTTATTCCAATTTTGACTTTTTATAGATAGCATCTTCAATTGCAATTAAAAATGAAATTATAAATAGAAAGTTTTTTTATCATTTTTAAATCATCATATGCCTTTGATAAAAATTTTAAAAATAAAAATTGAAAAAATTCATTAGTATAAATAAATAATGTTGCGCACAAACTAAATTTTAATTTTTTTTAAAAATAAACCTGTTAATTAATAATTTAAATAATATAAAATTTTATAATTTACCATAAAAACATCCAAGAGTATGGCGTAACAATCAACTTGATAAAATTTACCTATTAATTATGTACTTTATTTATATTATCTATATTTTAAGGACAAAAATATTAATAATAGTAATCTTTTAAATTGATATTATAGTCAAATTACTATTCATTTAATAAAAATGAATAATAAATTTTAATTATTTTAATTTAATTGCAATTGTCTCAAATATGATATTTCTAAATCTATAGATGTAAATATAATTTAATTATTATTATTAATTTTTTAAAGAAAGAACAAATATATTTTCTATTTACAATTTCATTTTTAATTGTAATGAAATTGCGGTAACTTGACATAAACATCAAAAGTAGAGTGAAATTTAAAACTTTCAAAATTTGGAGTATTTCAGTAGACTTTTTATTTTTGGCACAATCTCGAACGTTTTGCTTAATATTATTTATTATCATTCTTATGCACAAATAAATTAGTATTAGCTAGCAGCTTTAATATAAATTAATAGAAATATACTAATATCACCTCAAATTGGATACGGAAACAATACAAAAATCTTGAAATCATAATAACTTGGCATATGCAAACAAGTAAAGTACCATACATTATGCCTCTCTTTAATCACCGAAAAGGATGGTACCCATTAAATTATGCACAGTACAACTCTTTATTATGGGCGAAGCAATCATAAATGGATAAATGAAAAATAAATAAACCAAAACTGTACAGTTTCAGTTGAGAAACAATCAAAACTTGTGTGTTTCTGCAACAACATTGAGGGAGGCTGTTTGGCTTTGTGGAATGACACTTCGTAATTCTCCAAAAAAAAAAAAAAGAAGAAGAAGAAGAAGACTGAAGGACAATTTTGCGTTTGGGACTTGGAAGCATTAATTTGAGGATAATATCTAACTACTTCCTACTCTCAATCATCTCACGGGTTCAAAAATATTAATTTGGTTGGCAAGAAATTCAAAGCCAATTAATTAAAGCTGCTAGAAGTTAGCCTCAGATATCTTTTTTTGCGGTGTAAAGACAATTTCTTCAATTTCTTTTTCTGTTTTTTTTTTTTTTAATTAAAAATCGTAATTTGGGTTTTCATTTCATTTTTTTCGTATATAAATAAACCAAATAAACCTGCTGGATGACCAAAGTATTTCTTTTTTTTTTCTAGTATATGGAGGCACAAAATGCATTTTCTTCATTCTTGAATTTCTGGTTTGCATAAGCTTAATCATTGTCACATTTAGTAACACTTTTTTGTCGCCGACAAAATGAGCAAGATATCTTTGCACCCACATAACTTGTAGCCGTCGAGATTGTTGCCTTCCCACTCCCATCAATTTATATAAACAAAGATCTGTTGCTCTTGTTTTGTACACCAAAGACCCATACCAAATTGCTCTTTGTTATTTCAAAAAATGGCTTTCTTTTGGAGATTCTTTGGTGCTCTGTTTCTTGCTTTTCTCTTTTCTGGTTATGGTTTCTCTGCCTCCTATCATAAAGGTATCATCTTCTTCTTCTTTTGACTCATCATTCTTGTTATAAAATACATATACGTGTATAATAATATATATGTATTGTTTGCAATTTTATCTTTTTTACTGCTTAATTATAGACTTATTTACGAGTTTGACAAATTTTAATTTGTGAAAGAAATTATGAACTAGATGAATCAAAGTTTTGAAAAAATAAAATATTATCTTTTCTCCCACTATAAGTGTTGCTTAAGATAATTACACTTGA
Source organism: Jatropha curcas (assembly GCF_014843425.1). Next base: position 4,013,951 of record NW_023590909.1, read on the forward strand.
TGATAAATTTCATGCACTTGATGATAAATTAATTTTTACTCTAAGAGCATGCAAATTACTCTTATTTTTTATTTAGAATTAATATGAAATTTAAGTAATTACTACTAATTATTATAAGTCTTAAATCAAAAAGGTTCATTGCCTTACCAATTGGGTTGTCCTCTACATGCGCATAGGTCATTTCACATATAAATAGCCTTTAATTAGGAGGATAGGAGAGATAAGAAATTAACATAATTAAATCATCCAACTAAAAACATTGGCATAATTATTATATTAATTACTGATTTTGGCCAAGCGTTATCTACCACCAACTCCATTTTTAACTTTCTCCGTTAAATTCCAGACTTCGATTTCATTTACAATGCGGTTTCGGCTCCTGCGACATCGTACTATGACTACATTATTGTTGGTGGCGGAACCGCTGGCTGCCCATTTGCTGCCACTCTATCCCAAAACGCCCACGTTTTGCTCCTTGAACGAGGCGGCTCGCCTTATGGCAACCCTAACATCACCAATTTGGCGAGTTTCGGTGCTGCATTATCTGATCTGTCTCCTACATCACCGTCTCAAAGATTTATCTCCGAAGATGGCGTCATCAATGCTCGCGCGCGGGTGTTGGGTGGCGGGAGTTGCCTAAACGCTGGTTTCTATTCACGCGCTAGCACTCAATACGTAAGGTATATGAGTTTGACTGGTAAATTACAAAAAGGTCCTCCTGTATTTTATCAAATTATAACATTTTACTCGACTGATTTTAATTTATCATGGCAGGCACTGACGGAGCCAGGGGTGGCTCCACACTCCTAACTAATTTTTTTAAAACAAAAATTATCGTATAAAATTTTAACATTTTTTTTATCGTAAATTTTTTTCAATTTCATCCTTTTTAATTCTTGAAATTATTTTTTAGCTTTCTTAATTTTAATTCTGGTTCCATCACTTATAACAGAAATGTGGGGTGGGATGGACGGTTAGTGAACGAGTCATACCAGTGGGTGGAGAAAGAAGTTGCGTTCGAGCCACGGATAGGGCAGTGGCAATCGGCTGTGAGGGATGGGTTGCTGGAGGCTGGTGTGGTGCCTAATAATGGGTTTACTTATGACCATATTTATGGGACTAAAGTTGGAGGAACCATATTTGATCAAAATGGGCATAGGCATTCTGCTGCTGATTTATTAGAATATGCCAATCCAAATGGACTTACTGTCCTTTTACATGCGACAGTACATAAAATTTTGTTTAGAACTAAAGGTGAGTTTTTTTTTTTTTTTTTGCTTGTATTTAAAACAATAAAATAAAATAGATTTCTGAAAATCAAACATTAATTTGTAATTTGGGCAGGGAAAACGAGGCCATTAGCCCATGGAGTGGTGTATAGAGATGCTTCAGGGGCTAAACACAAAGCTTATTTAAAAAGAGGGTCTAAAAATGAAATTATCATATCAGCCGGAGCACTAGGAAGCCCGCAACTTTTGATGCTGAGTGGAGTGGGCCCTAGAACTCAACTTATGTCCCGTAATATTTCAGTTGTTTTGGACCAACCCATGGTTGGACAACTCATGTCCGATAATCCCATGAACGCTGTTTTTATCCCCTCGCCGATTCCGGTGGAGGTTTCGCTGATTCAAGTGGCCGGAATCACTCACTTTGGGAGCTACATTGAAGCTGCAAGTGGTGCAAACTTCGGCGGTTCACCCCAGAGAGATTATGGAATGTTCTCTCCTAAGGTAAAAATTATCCAACTGCTAAATTTTCTTATTAGGCTGAAACTACAAAACCCATAATATATATTTGGTTGATCTTTTTTAGCCAAAAAATCCCTAGTTTGCACCTAAGTAACAATTCTTTGGGGAGTGCAGATTGGTCAGCTTTCAACAGTGCCACCAAAACAAAGGACCCCAGAAGCCATAGCTAAAGCAATTGAGCTAATGAGTAATCTTGATCAAGCAGCTTTTAGAGGAGGCTTCATTCTTGAAAAAATAATGGGTCCAATTTCAACTGGTCATTTGGAGCTAATAACAAGAAACCCTAATGATAATCCATCAGTCACATTCAACTATTTTAAAGAACCTCAAGACTTGCAGAGATGTATGGAGGGAATTTCAACAATAGAGAAAGTAATTGATTCCCAACCATTCGCTAAGTTTAGAAATATGTCAGTTCCTCAACTCCTAAATTTGACAGCAAATTTCCCAGTAAATTTATTACCTAAACACTATAATACTTCAATGTCCTTAGAACAATTCTGTAAGGATACTGTAATGACGATATGGCATTATCATGGAGGTTGCCAAGTAGGTAGTGTTGTGGACACTAATTACAAGGTTATTGGTGTGGATGCCCTAAGAGTCATAGATGGATCCACATTTAATGCCTCTCCTGGGACCAATCCTCAAGCCACTGTTATGATGCTTGGCAGGTAATTAATTGAATTTTAAAAAATGATTTACAATTCTCATTTTAATAATCTATAATGCTTATTCATTTGATGAATGAACTTTTTTTTTTTTTTTTTTTTTTTTTAGCCTAAAGGCAATTGAGCTAATGAGTAATCTTGATCAAGCAGCTTTTAGAGAGGCTCATTCCTTTAGAAAAAAATAATGGGGTCCCAATTTCAAACTGGTCATTTGGAGCTAATAACAAGAAACCCTAAGATAATCCATCAGTCACATTACAACATATTTTAAAGAACCTCAAAGAACTTGCAGAGATGTATGAGGGAAATTTCAACAATAGAGAAAGTTAATTGATTCCCAACCATTCCGCATAAGTTTTAGAAAATATGTTCAGTCCTCAACTCTAAATTGACAGCAAATTTTCCCAGTAAATTTATTACCTAAACACTATTAATCTTCAATGTCCTTAGAGACAATTCTGTTAAGGACTACTGTAATGACGCGATATGGCATTATCATGGAGCGTTGCCAAGTAGGTAGTGTGTGACACTAATTACAAGGGTTATTGGGTGGATGCCCTAAGAGTCAGAGAGGATCCACATTTAATGCCTCTCCTGGGAGCCAATCCTCAAGCCCACTGTTATGATGCTTGGCAGGTAATTAATTGAATTTTTAAAAAAATTGAATTTACAATTCTTCATTTTAATAATCTATACTGACTATTCATTTGATGAATGAAACTTTTTTTTTTTTTTTTTTTTTTTTTTGCAGGTATATGGGAGTTAAGATACTAAGTGAGAGGTTGCCAAGTAATGAAGCATCAAATTAGTTTATCTTAATTAGCTAAACCGTTGAAACAGTTTTTGTTAATTACGTACAAAGAAGTCAATCCACAAGAAAATTGAGATAATTTCTTGTCAATAATTATTCTGATATACATATATCTTTGTGTTTTCACACTATTTTATCTATTTAATTTAATTTAAGGTATTAGTTAGTTCAACAAATTGTTGACCGGCTAGTAGTTAATTTATTTATTAGCCACTTTACTTAGTATAGCTTTTAATGATTGGAGGACCAAATAGTAATAGGTAGAAATATTAAATATTTTCATTATTAGTGGTCAATTGTAAAATTTTGAAACGTGATTGCAAAATCTTCGAGCTTTAAAAAACCAGTAAAATATCAATAAGCATTTTGATTTTATAGTGTCATTAAACTGTGAACTATAGATTACAAATTTAAGGTAATAAGAAGTAAGAATGTTGATGTCCTAAAAGTACTCGGACTACAAAATAAATAAACAATTCTAATTGGATACAAGAAAAAAATCTCAACAAATTAGGGTTTTCAAATTTCAAGAAACCCTCAACAAAAAAAGGATAAGGAAAGGAAAAAAAAAAAATCATAAAGCAAATAAGAATGAGAGAATATGACATAGGATATACCTCTCCTTCTGCCACCTTAGCTTAAGCAAGAAAAGAAAGCATCTTCTTCTTCATCTCTGCTTTTCCTCTTCTCCAAAACATGGATAGCAATAGCGATAAAGAGAGAAAGAGAGAAAGGCCTTGGGTCGAAATCATGGTAAGTAGAATATAAGCAGGCACTAAAAGGGGATATCCATATAGCATATTCTATTTCTTGGACATATTTATAAAGTTCAGAACTGTGCACTGCTTGTGCATGTGCAACCTGCAAACCAGAACAAGAAGATACGATAATAGTTAAAGAGAAATCTTGAAGACTCGTAAGTGAAATAGTTATAGGGCTTCTCTCCTCTGGCACGTATCATCATATATTATAGATCATATAATTAACTAGTTCGCTCTGTATTGTTTGATGATTCGCCAAAGGAGAGTTGCCCTCTAACTTCTTCAACTTAATTAATGTAAACCTCAAGAGCTTCCATTCACTCATGCCAAAAGGTAAGCTCGATCAATATGCAAAGTGTGTGTGTATATATATAATTGAGTTCTATTTCTTTGTGTTTTGTTAGAAATATATAGACATGCACTCGGCTTTTTGATGACCAAATTAGGAGCAAAAAGAGAATGGCTACAATTGGGGGTGAATGTGCTTAATTAATTATCTTAATACAATATTCTATTTAAATGATGAAATCATTCAAATTAGCTTTTAGTTAAAGTTTGAATTCCTAGCATAATTTAATCCAAAAATTATTTGAATTGCTTAAACAAAACTGACTGATTTTATTATTATTATTTTAGAATGAAAAAAGAAAATCCCAACTATTTCTACTAGCATCATAAATACATACAACCTAACCCATTGAATTTGGACCATTCTTTAATGTATGTCCAAGCGGACGAAGCCCATGGTTGAAAATATATCTACAATGTAACAAGGAAACCAAGCATCGTTTGCAAAAAGAAGAACCACGGTTTTATGTAAATAACGTTCAAGTTATGAATCAAACAGTTGAGATGGCCGAGTTGGTCTAAGGCGCCAGATTAAGGTTCTGGTCCGAAAGGGCGTGGGTTCAAATCCCACTCTCAACAATTAATTGTATTTTTCTTTTCTTTTTTTTGTGTTACATATATCTGAATTTTTTAGTTTATGCTTTTTTTTCAATTTATATCTCGTGCTTCTTTATGTTTTCCTATAAGCCTAATATTTGTATTTTTCCTTTTTTGTTATGTTATATATGTTTTTTTTTTTCTATAATCCTAAAGCTTTTAGTACTATACCTGTCTGATTTTTTATATTATCTAATTCTTTATGTATACTTCTTTCAATATAAATGTGTCTTCTGTTCTTTATTATTTGTGCTTTGATTCTATGATTGAACAAGCTCTTCTTTTATTTGCAATTCATTTTTTTTTTTCATAAATTCAAAATATTAAAAGGAGATCTCATTCTTTATAATTTTTTTGCATGTGATATGAAATTCATTTGCTTAATTCATAGATGTAACTATAAAGTTTGTAAAAGAGAAAAAAAAAAAAATTCTTTTATAATCTGACTCTAACAAAGCAAAAGTGAATTTTGAAATTTAAATGGGAATGGAGGAAAACGGGGGAGAAGATTTCTTACACTTCCAAACTAAAGACTCTTCTTTTTAGACTGAAATATATTGACAAAATGACCACATGATGGGAGGGTCCCAGATGGAGCTTCTTTAGGTCTCAAAGGGGCCATGATGCCCCTAAGACGTAAAGAAATTAAATTCCATTTTCTTGATTGGTTGGAAATATAAATAGAAACATTTTGACTATAGTATGCTAAATGACTTAATTTGGGTCTGTCACACTCAAGTATGACCCGGGAAATTTCACTGTAGTGGTTTGAAATGTTTGAAATGTCTATATATTTATATTTCCCATAAATTTGTTGAAGACATTGTAATCATTTCATCCTGTTATAATGAAAATTATATTAAACTCAAGTTGGGCCAAATATATTTTTTTCAGTAAAAAACATCTATTTATATTTAGGTTATATATATATATATATAACCTTGTAACGGTCCTCTACAGAAGGCTGAAAAGAACATTCCACACAAAGAAGCTGGAATAGTTACTCTACATTATTCCTTAATAATAAAAAATTATGTCAATTTGGGAGGCAAGGATTTTTCAAAGAAATTTCTAGTTTGCCTCGACAGGGCCAGCCACGACAAAAATTTCTCTGCCCGTTTCTGTTTGTGTTTTACGCATTTCCAAAAAGTTTTCAGGTTCCACAAACTGAAAGACAAAGCATTTCATTGTTAAGTCCTTTTAGCTTTTTTAGAAGCTTCACAGCCACTTGATCTAAAGGTTACAGTTTACCATTCTTTTGCAGCCTGTTGAAATTGTACAACTTATTTGATAGGGATATTAATCAGAAAGTAACACGAAGGTCCCGTGCCATGAAGCATACGCAACTCAACCTTTTTGAATTCTAAGCAGGCTATTAATAAAAAATATGAATCGGTTTTTGTTTGATTGGTTTTCTCACTTATATAAGAAATGAGATATCTCAAATTAGAGTCCTCAATCGGAGATTTGATGTTCTATTTGTCGATGTATAATATATAGCAAAATTATAAATTGAACTTGGGAAGGCAAAATAAAGAAGCTCACAATCAATTTTACAAGAAAGCAAATAACAGTAAAAAGACTTGTCAGACCCTGAAAATTCATTGAAAGCCTATCATATGATATGCTCTATAAAGAAGGGCCCTCAGCTGGTAGAGATTGGACGAACCCATCTCAACTCTTCCATCTCTAAACAGGTTCTTGTTTCTGTCTTTTCATTACAAAAAACCTGCAAGACATCAAAGCTAATTCATGGTATGGGCAGCGACTAACAAAGCAGAAAACAGTTAAAGACCATAAACTCAGGTACCATCTAAGCTTGATCTTCATTTCCTCTTTCTTAGTAATGTTTGATCATTTTATGATATTATTCATATCTGTTTACTTCTTTTCTTTTATTTAAGTACTGAAATCAGTAAACTGAAGAATTCAATGTTGGATTATACAAATCTTGGAATTTCCAATTTACCAGGAACTAGGAAGTTTTAGTTTGGTGAAAACCATCAGACCCATCATCACATAAATAAACTAAGAACCAAAAATTGAAACTATAAATTGATCACAGCAGCCAAAAAATTAATAAAGATTATAATCTATAATTAACAGAATAAGAGTACATTAACTAGTTATTATGGTATGTCTTTTGAGAGAAAATTCAGTTTTCATTAAGCTTTGTATTTGAACTGTCATGCATATAAACAGAGCCTAATGAATTATTAAGAACTGATTGAGTCATATTCAATTTTCTTCTGTTTGTAGGTCCAGACATAATAATTGCTAAGTTAGACTGAAATGCAATATACTTTGAATCATATTGTCCAAAAATATAACAATGTCTGACCCCAGAACTTCAATGCAGGTTTATTTTAAATCATGTATGAGAAATGAAAATAAGTGACATATAGAAGAAAACATTCAAATAATAAACCAAGCAGTGACAGAACAGGTGGAAAAATGTATTCAACTTGCATCAAGGAAACCTCAGAAGTCTGTTTTCATGGATGCTATTGCTGTACTACACCTTTTCTTGGCCTTCCTGAACCACAGACTGTGACTTCCATAGCTACTACTGTTGCTGCTTCTCGCTACGACTTTGAACTTGCTATGACTTCCTCCATATGGCCAAATTCTAAATTCACTAATCATGAGTCCTTACCTTCGTTATATGATTGTTCCTCCAATTTCATTAAATCATTTCCACAATATTCTTTGACTAATCAAGCTGACAAAATTCGAGAAAAAGAATACTACAATTTGACACTATCTAATCATGTTTGTCTTGATTATTTTGGAAATGGCCTGTTCTCTTACTCTCAGCAACAGAGTCATTCTCAGGCTTCAACGTCAACTTCTCCTCCTCCGCCACCGAAGTTTGAACAGCCATTTTTTGGTATTTCCTACAAGGCAGTAAGCCTAAACACTCAACTACAATATTCAGGACCAGAGTCAGACTTGGAAAACAAGATCAGAAAAAGAATTATGTCCTTTATGAATATCTCTGAAGATGATTACACTATGGTATTCACTGCAAATCAGTCATCTGCATTTAAACTTCTTGCAGACTATTATCCATTCCAATCCCATAAAAATCTTCTAACAGTTTATGACCACGAAAGTGAGGCAGTGAAATTAATGATTGAAAGCTCAAAGAAGAAAGGAGCACAAGTTATGTCAGCTGAATTTTTATGGCCTACACTTAGAATCCAGTCAGGAAAATTACAGAAGAAGATAGCAAGTAAAAAGAAAACAAAGAAAGGGTTATTTGTATTTCCCCTTCAATCAAGAATGACTGGTAATAGGTATTCATATTTTTGGATGGGCATGGCTCAAGAAAATGGGTGGAATGTGTTGCTTGATGCTTGTGCATTAGGGCCTAAAGACATGGAAACTCTAGGACTTTCACTTTTCAAGCCAGATTTTCTAATTTGCTCTTTTTATAAGGTTTTTGGTGAAAACCCATCTGGTTTTGGGTGCCTATTTGTGAAAAAATCAAGTATTTCAATTTTAAAGGATTCAGCTACTACCAATACAAGCATTGGAATAGTGAGTCTTGTCCCTGCTATAATACCAACTCAGCTTTCTGAAGAATTATCTAGTGCTGCTGACATAGAAGAACCAGAAATAGAGGAATTATTTACACTACCTATCATTGAAAGCGAAAAAAGTGGGAACCAAGAACTAGAATACAAGGGCTTGGATCTTGCAGACTCATTAGGGCTGATACTAATCAGTGCCAGAGCAAGATACCTCATAAACTGGCTAGTTAATGCATTGATGACTCTTCATCATCCAAATTCAGAAAATGGACATCCTCCAGTCAGAATCTATGGGCCAAAAATAAAGTTTGACAGAGGACCAGCAGTAGCATTCAACGTATTTGATTGGAAAGGAGAGAGAATTGATCCTCAACTTGTGCAAAAACTTGCTGACAGAAACAACATTTCTTTAAGCTGCGGATATTTAAACAATATTTGGTTCCCAGACAAGAATGATCAAGAACAGAAGAACTGGACAGTAGAGCCAAGAACAGGAACTAGTAGTATTTCTGTAGTTACAGCTGCAATTGGATTCTTGACAAATTTTGAAGATGTTTATAGGCTTTGGATGTTTGTTTCTCGATTCTTGGATGCAGACTTTGTTGAAAAAGAGAAATGGAGATATACAGCTCTTAATCAGAATATAGTTGAAGTTTAGTTTAATTACACTTATTCTTTTATTCTTTTCTATTAGTATATCATACTTGGAAACAATGTCTAAGTCGTGATTCAGACCAAACCTGTCTTACTCATCTTAGTATCCAAAAACTTTATTTTTACGTAATCACCATATGCAAATGACACCATTAAACAAGTGAAACGAAAAAAGTTATAAGTAATGAATAATTGAGAATGATTTATCTACATCTCGTCTATGAATCCATTCGGTTTTAATCAGCCTATTTCCGACTATTTATTATAAAAAAAAAAAAAAACAACAGTAACCATTTTTTTTGAAACTTTTTTTTTATTATTGGCTTGTCTTATCCATGACTAATTATTTATAGTTGGTTTTTTTTTTTATTTACCTTTTTTTTTATGAAGTAAATATTTAAATGGATTTTTTTTTTTTATCATTTTCTTTTCTTTGGGCTTTGAGGTGCTGGCCGAGGCTATTGCTTGTATCTACATGGCTGATCTGTTGGAAATGAGCCTCACATAGCACAAAAGCCCAAGTAGGTCAACAAGACTGTCCGGCCTAGAAGTTCTTTGCAGACTTAAACCTTGAGGCCCAACAACTAATTTATCTCACCTACTATAATTCGCCACGCAAATTTATCAGACAGGCTAACACCCAACTTTTAATTTGTAAATCCATTGCCATTTCTCTCTCTCTCTCTCTCTCTCTCTCTCTCTCACATAGCACAAAAAGCCCCAGTAGGAATCCAACAAGACTGTCCAGGCTAAGAAGTTCTTATATTAGCAGACTATAAACCTTCGAGGCCCAAACAACTAACTTATCCTCACCGTACTAAAAATTTCGCCACCGCAAAATTTAATCAGACAGGCTAAACCACTTTTTATTTAGATTAAAATCATTGCATTTTCACTCTTCTCTCTCATCTCTCATCTCTAATCAATATCTACATCATCTCTCTCTCTCTACTATTCATTTTTTTAAATTTGATTTTCTTAGTAATTGATTGGAACATAATAACACTTTATTCTTGAGAATAAATAGAAAAAAGGAACTGAACACACTTGGGTTTTTTTTTTTTTTTTAATTATGCTCATTTATGCATTATAAATTTCTTCACAATGAGGCGATGATAAATTAAATTCAAAAAATTAAAATGAAAAATAATATGTATTGTCTGAAGTGTAATATAAATTTCCTAATACGAATAGTATTTATTTGAATCTAGAATTAACATTTTAAAATATATTTATAACCTAAATTATAGCAAACAAAATATTTTTATACTCATGAAGGAAAATTATATTTTTCACAGATTGAAAAATTTAAATTAAAAATAGCATCGCGTGACCATCCCTTGATAACAAACAAACAGGAACACATAACTTTGAACATGAATAAAAGCTTTATGAGGTTATATGAACTAAGAAAAAAAAAAAAAAAATTGGTGTTAAGGAAAAGACTTAGAATATGGAGCTTATAAGATATTAAATACGAAAAAGTCAAAAAAATAAAATATTTAAAATCACATAACTATTAATCTTCTTTGATATATAATAGTTTTACAATATTATTTTATTTTTTATCTTTCAACGAATTAAAAATAAAAATCATATTTTGATTTAATATATATAATCAACAATGACCAAATTGAAGGTGGACCAGTAAACCTAAATTAGCAAACTTCACCAAAAAAGCCAAAAGTTTTCAATTTCTTTTGAGCTTAGAGAGAAAGAGATCTCTCTCTCTCTCTCTCTCTCTCTCTCTCTCTCTCTCTCTCTCTCTCTCTCTTCATTTTTTTAATTTGATTTTCTTAGTAATTGATTGGAAAAATATTAACACTTTATTCTTGAGAATAATAGAAAAAAGGAACTAACACCTTGGGTTTTTTTTTTTTTTTTAATTATGCTCATATTATAAATTTCTTCAATGCGATGTAATTATTCAAAATTAAATGAAAATATTATGTATTTCTGAAGTGTAATATTATTCTAATACGATAGTATTTTATTTTGATCTAGAATTACATTTTAATATTTTATAAATAAATTATACAAACAAAATATTTTTATCTCATGAAGGAATAATTATTTTTCAGATTGAAAAATTCTAATTAAATAGCTCGTGACCATCCCCTTGATAACAAACAAACAAGGAACACATACTTTGCATAATACAGCTTTGTTATATGAACTAGAAAAAAAAAAAAAAATTGTGTTAGGAACTTAGAATATGGCTTATAAGATTACGGTCAAAAAATAAAATATTTAAATCCATACTTAATTTCTTTGATTATATAGTTTACAATATTATTTATTTTTTTATCTTTCAACGAATTAAAAAATAAAAATCATATTTGATTTAATATATATATAACGCCAATTGAAGTGGACCGTAACCTAAATTGCACTTCACCGCCAAATTTTCAATTTCTTTTGCTTGAGGAAAGAGATATTTCAAAGGAGTGGTCATTGTTGGCACAATTGCACTCTTTTGGAGTGCTGCTGACTATAGCATATAGACAAGCCTTCTTTGAATGGTAAAAGTCCAAAACAAAAACAAAATTAATCTTGACTTTGGAGTTAGCGGGGAAGGCCATCATGTGATCTTTTAGGAGGTTAGGTAATAACAAACGCATTACTTCAATTTGGATCCGACCCAATTTTCATGTCGTATTGAAACATTTAAAATGTCTATTTAATAATTGGTTTATAAGGCGAATTTTAACCATTTTAGCTCGCTAATATGAAAGTTTTATTTATTACTCGAATTAGACCAAATATATTTTTGGTAAACACAACTATTAATTCTGACAAATCTCAATTACAGTGAATATAAATTGAGTACATTATAATATTTCTATAGGAATAAGAAAATAAAATAAAAATATAGAAAATTGAATTTTTTTATTTGGAGATGTTCTTAATATTGGTAGACGAAGTTAATATTTTGAGTAAGAATTGATTCATTTTCAAATAGGACAATAAAAGAAACCTTTCATAAAATTATCCCGACTATTATTTTTTCAGAAACTTGTTATAACTAATACACATAGAAGAGTTTAATATACTAAACTTTAATTGAGGAACATGTTATACTATCAGGTTCCATTGATAAAAGAAACTTAAAAAATAAATCATTAATTAGTTTGGTTTTTTATGTATAAGCACCATCAAGATAATGGACTTTCTCCAAAGTTTAAGTACCGAATTCCACTTCATATATAAATATAACTCTACTCTCAGCGATTATCTTTTTAGCTCCTTAAACTTTACTAGAAATCTATTATGATCATAAACTTTTGCATTTCAATAACAACTGTGTCTCGTCAAAATAAAATATGAATGTGCAAGGTAATGATTCAATACAGCAAACAATAAATATAATTGTTACTGAAATGTAAAAATGAAATATTATAATTAACCCCGTAAAATTTAAAAGATCTCAAAAATAATAATTGAATATACAAAATTAAATTTATGTATTAGACGAACCTAATATTATTAGGATGCTAATTGGACTTTCTCCATTCTCATTTATCACACATTAATTTCTTTTTAAGTTTTATACATCAAATGTTTCAACCTAGTTCATAAAAAGGCAATTAAAATCCAAATTTGCACTAGGTCACCACTCTAAGCTTAATTGGAACCCATCTTCCAACTTCATAATAAAACAAATTCACAATTTGGCAATAGAGACCAAATTTCAAACAGTAATCTGAAAATTTGATTCAATGTATCAAATTCCAAATGAGTTCGTTTTAATTCAAGTCTTCCTCAAACTGTCAATATAATATTATGTAGTTTAATTTTTAAGGCGTTGTATCACCTTCTTTGAAGCTAAAGGCAAATTGTCACGTTGTATGGTTTTGAGAGTATTTTTCCGAATTTTATAATTTAATAAAATAAAATATAAACTACTGATAAAAGAATGAATCTTTCTATACTTGAATTAAAGTTATATTTAAACAAATTCTTTTTTTAATAACCACTGAATATTTTAAATTTTAATTCTTAAATTTCTCGTGGTTTTTTTTTTTATAATTAATTGATTTGATTGCGAAGCAACCGAAATGAGAATATATCGGCTTATTTTGTGATGAATCAATAAGCATGATCAGATTTGACCAGCGATTTTAAGAAAAAAAAAAAAAAATCAAAAGCAGAAATTATAATAAAACCAAGAATTTGTATTTTTTGTGAATTGTGACTACTTATTTTTCCAACCAAGTCAGCTGGCTTTTGTTTTTTTGCGTTAAAGTAATTATCATTATTTATTTATTTAAATAATTAAATATGAATAAGTAATTTCTTTGGGATACACTCAATCTTTACGGGGAATCAATAGTTAATTATAATTAAAATACTAATAAAAGTATAAGAAGAAATTATAAATATGCATTGTATATTAATTTTAAGTTTTAATAATTTTTTTTTCAAATCAATAGTTGTTTAATTATGAATTTGAAAACATAGTTTTTAATTCGTATCCAAAACAAATGCTCCCTTTGTCCATAATTCGTGCCCTTAATTTTACTTTTATACACATTAAGAAAATACAGTTAATAGAGTTAAATATAATTTTTTTATTTTACCATAATGTACCCTTCTATTAATAATTAAACAATCCTTGTTATTCTATTATAATTAAATGATTTGATGAACGTTGAATGTTGACATAAGGAACAATAATGACTTTGTTGAATGTTGATAGAAATGCATATTAAATATGGACTAATTTAATCTCTTTTTTAGAAAAAAAAAAGAAAATATGATAATAATTCACTAAATGAAAAGAATGATGGGATAAAATTATGGGAGGGATGGAGTATTTATTTATTAACAAAAATATAATATTCATCGATTCTATTAAATTTAATAATTTTTGATTTTTTATATAACACTTTTAAAAAATTAAGGTAATATTAGTTTATTTATTTGATTTTATCTTTGCATCAATATCTCCACCAAGCTTTATTTCAATTAAATAAATTAATTAAAAAATTTAATCAATTATCTTTTTCTCATAAAATTGCGGTAATTTAGCATTTTCTTAAGTATTATATAAAATCAAAAACTGTTTAAATTTAATTCTATTAAAAATTTAAAATCGGTACCATTAGAAGGACTTTATCTAAATAGCATCGTGGCGTCTTGTCTTGAGCTTAAGGACGTGTGTTCCTATATTAATGGATGAGGTTCTTCTTTCTCATAGCGTTGACAATTGTGCACACGCACGCATTAAATGAACTTCCCAAATTTATGGGACAGATGTTGGTTAGCATCCATAATTAAGAATTAATATTATATTAAAGTCGATGAGACGTTTTCTTATTTTTCAGATTTTTCACTAATTTAAAAAATGGAAGGTTTCAATTTATGTATGTAGACTTACCTATATTTTGTAGTTCATAATATCTCTTCGGCGCATTAAATCTTTTGACGAGGAAAAATAATATTTGATTAAGGGACAGCTGCTTTTGCGTTTCCCTCTTAAAATATCACCATTTGTTTCACGTGCAAATGCCCCCCCTCCTAAGTTCCCCAACCACCCCAAATAGGCCCCACCTCAAACAAACAGAAGCATACTTTGATTTTTGACTCATCCGACGGCCGATAAGTATAGTGCACCAAAAAACCGTATCCATGTAACTGCTGAGTATAATTGTCTTTTTAATTTCTAACGATCCATTAGTGTGGGCTTAGATGTGATTAATCGAATATTCTACTTTTTTCTCTTTTTGGAGATAATATTCGCCATTACTGGTGTACGAACAAAGTTTATACTTTCTAGGTGCCGTCCATCTTTCACCTGCGAATGAGATCAACGGTAGAGAATCAATGTGCTGGACTATTTGGCGTTTTGCGGTAGATGATAAGTGGGGTGGATGGCTAGATTATTATGATAAACACAAGAAGTTACGATCTGCTTATACAGAATTAGACAAAAGTGAGAATCCTTCATGACCAGAGACAGGGCTTTAATAAGTACTGAGAGGAAAATAATTATTTAGTCTCAGATTTTGATCATAATTATAATTTTATCCCTCTTATTTGTTAAACATATTGATTAATATCAAAAGTTTAGTTTTATTAAATTATTTAGTTATTTGTCGAAAATTTTAATTTGAATATATTTAAAGAATAGTAAAGATAAACAACTAAATAATAACATTAATTTGAATATAAATTTTCAAAACCATTGTTATTTATGAACTGTTGCTACCGTTAAAATTAATATTTATTAGAAAAAATATTTAGCTATAATGACATAATAATTATATCAAACATTAACTTTAATATTACCAACAATTAGGATATAATTGTTATTGGTAATTATTTTTAAGAGAAAATATAATTTATTGTTGTAAAATGCACGTTATTTTTGTAAGCCAATTACAACTAAAAAGTTAAAATTAAAGTTGATTAAATTGTGTGATGAAAATTTATATAAATTAATCAAAATGAAAGGGAGAAAAATGTAAATCGGAGTCGGTTGGGTGGCTCACTATCCAATAGCCATCGCTGGCTAGGCCTACAATACATCACCGGGGATATGACAGATGACGGGAGACTTTTCTAACATGGCTTGTCTGTCAGTCACTGTCTTTCTGACACCCACATACATTTTTAACACAGAAGGAAAAAAAAAGTGCACCTCATTTCTTGTTTGTCGTGTTTCACAAGGCTGTGAAAATTTTTATCACATCTCCGTTGCCAACCGTTATGTTTAATCACGCTACTCGCCAAGGTATCTTTTGATTAAATTAGTGGGCTTCCAGAATATATTAGTAAGTACTTTCTCCTTCCAAAAATTATAATCCTACTTTTTATGGATAGTTTAAAATAATAATTTTATTTATATTTTAAAAATATTTCTTTTTAATTTTTCACAATATACTTATACAATGGAGTTTAAAAGAGTTTTAACATAATTAGTTTTAAAATTTTTGTATATCAAAGAATTCGTTCTATTTTGAAAATCTAAAATAATTATTAATAATATACAATTTTACCTTTAAAGTTTTGCAAGGATACATGTGAAAAAATAAGAAAAAGATAATTAAACTAATTTAATTAATGATTTTAAAACTATGTAACAAACTGGGGCTATAATTTTGAAATGAAAGGAGTAATGTTTTATCGTATGTATTTAGATAATTAATCAAAATAAATATTTGACAGGAATTGGAAATATCACTCTAATATTTAGTAATCCTTTTTGACACTCTTCACGGAAAAGATGTTTGATATATATATATATATATATAAAAGAAAGTAATAAATAAATAAATAATCCAAATGAAAAATGCATAATGCCAATGAATAACTGTTTACTTACTCATCAATTTAGCGAATAAAAATTCAAAACCAAGTCTTACATTCTTGGATTATCGTTGAGTAATAGATGATTTTTTTTATTAATTACCTTTTTTTTACTAGCATATATTTCTTTAATCTACCTTTGAGTTGAGTAGTTTGGAAATAAATTCCTGCAACTTTAGATTGGCGTTTAAAATTTTATGTACAAAATGAAAATTTAAAATTTGAAAGTTCCAAAATAAAAAAATAGTAATATTTGGTAGCGACAACATGGCGGAGGCAGCCAATTAATATATATTGATCCTAAATCTGATTCAAATCCAATATAGTACCTACGGTACATAAGAAATGTATTAATAAATAGATTAATTAATTTTCTAATCTAAAATATAAGGAATATGAAGATCTCAACTCTTAAAATTTTTTATCTTTACAAAATAAATTATAATTTTAAATTAATTTCAAAAAAATATAATTGTAAATTACAAGAGGAATACTATTCTTATATAATTTCCTCCAATTTTTTTAGCATATTTGATTATTTTTTGGGAAAATATCTTATTTTATATCTTGAAAATAAATTACTAATTGTGGAAAAAATAAAAAAGTCAAGAATTGGAGTGCAATGTGTAATTATTTTTTTTAAAGAAGAAAATGAAAGACAGTAGAAAACGACATTCCATGGTAGCAATCCCCCACACAGTCGGTTAGATTCCACTATTCGACCTCTCTAACGGAGAATGGCAAAAAAGGTAAATAATGGGAAAGTAATGTCTCAAAAAAGATTCCACCCGTTAGTCACAAACTCACGAAGCCTGCATTTGACAGGAAGGACTCAATACAGAGCAGAAGAGGGAAATTTTTTTTTTCCCTATAAAACTTCAACGACCTTCATGTGAGCACCCATCGTCTCTCCTCTTTCTTTGCTGCTTTTGAGGACCCCACTTATTATACAGCTTCTCTGATACTTGAAATATCTGTATTAATAGAGAGAAGGAGAGAATTGTTTGTTCGGTTTTGTATTTGATTTGTTAGTTTGTGACTGTTTGTTTCGAAGAAGAACTAGAGAAGCGAGAAGAAATGGCGAAGAATGTAGGAATTCTCGCTATGGACATCTACTTCCCTCCTACCTGTGTTCAGCAGGTGATTTGTTTGCCTCGCTCTCTCAATATTTTTGCTGTTGTTACTTCGGGTCGTTTGATTTTCTGTTTGTCTGTTGAGAAAATGAAATGTGTCGTTTTCGAGATATTTTTTTCCGTTTAAACATATATTATTTATATAAAATGAATCGAGCTCAATTGAGCTTCATTTTGCTGATGAAATGTTAAGGAATTCGGATTTGATTTATGATAATATATTTATTCTTTTTAATTCTCCTTTTCAACTTTTTTTGTTTAGATTTATATTTTCTGTAAATCGTCATCTATTTATTGATTTTATGTATCTTAGTTCTCAGATGAAGCATTTTTGCTATGAATTTTCGTTATTAATAAAAAAGAAGAAGAAAGGAATTTATACATATTTTCACCATTAATACATAAATCTACATATATTCTTTCAAAAAAAAAAAAAAAAAAAAATAATGGAATTCTTCGTCGTATTAATCAAAAGGAGGAAGAAAGGGATGTTATAGCATATTTTCAAGCCCATTGAATTACATAAATCTACATATGCTCTTTCCAAAAAAAAAAAAAAAAAAAAAAAAGGCTCAACTTATACATGAATTTGTTTGTTGATTTGGTGATTTTCTTTTTATTGGTGAAATAGGAAGCACTAGAGGCTCATGACGGCGCAAGTAAAGGAAAATATACCGTTGGACTTGGACAAGATTGCATGGCATTTTGTTCTGAAGTGGAAGATGTCATCTCGATGAGGTTTCAGTGTTCTACATTATATTTTCCTTTTAATATGATTGTGTTTTATCAACTGTTTGGCTGATTTTTAGTTAAGATCATCACTGATTTTCGATTTTCCAGTTTGACAGCTGTTTCTTCACTCCTTGAGAAGTATAATATTGATCCTAAACAAATTGGTCGTCTGGAAGTTGGCAGTGAAACTGTGATTGACAAGAGCAAATCTATCAAGACCTTCTTGATGCAAATTTTTGAGGTACTCTTTTATAAATCAGGATGTTCTTATTTGAAATAATTTCTTGCTTTCTTGTTATGCAAGGCTAGAAACAAGTGTTGCCAATGTGTCGAACTAAAATCTCAGTAAAGTGGAGGTATTTCAGGGGATTAGATTTGATATTGTGCAAGTACAAAGGTGTGAGATATGAATGGAACACCTACTCTGTTGAATTATGCTAGTGTATATTCTGAAAATTCTTTAAACATTCCTGGTTATAGCTCCAATTTTTTGGATTTAAAAATGCTAGTGGGCTGCTGTAGAAACTGGGCAGTTTGGATTTGGGAAGGCTGGTTAAACTGTACCATGTTGTGGAGCTAGCCTATAACCTGTTGTTGAATTTGTCCTATTATAGAGGAAAGCAGGGATCCCGACCAACTAGTAGCTGATAGCTTTTTTTTTTCTTTTTCTTTTTGTGTTTTCTTTTAGGGATTTTGATTTTGATTCCTAACCATATACATTTATTGCCTCCATCTCATTTAATTCAATATTCAACAATTTGATATCATTTTTGGGTTTCTGCTGTGAAATTCTTTCCTGGTAGGTAGTGGGCTATGAGTTATTGACATTTAATTTTTGTAATTTGTTTTGCCTCTGCCTTCCAATATATGTTATTCACTCCCTTTTCTTTCTCTTGCAAAACAAGCAGAAATATGGAAACACTGATGTTGAAGGTGTTGACTCAACTAATGCCTGTTATGGGGGGACAGCAGCTTTACTCAACTGTGTCAACTGGGTTGAGAGCAACTCATGGGATGGACGCTACGGACTTGTAGTGTGTACTGACAGTGCGGTATGTTCATATCCTTGGCCTACAGCAAACTTGCTTTATTTTTCACTTGAATATTCAAACAGGATAAAAATATCTGAATTTGGGATGCATTTTTATTTTTCATTACTCTGGTTTGAACGTTGTCTTATGTAATAGGATACAAATTTGTAAATTCAGAAGCCGAACATCCTGACATTTCCTTGAAGTGTTCTTTTTACTTACTTATTGTTTATCAGGTCTATGCAGAAGGTCCAGCCCGACCTACTGGAGGAGCTGCAGCCATTGCAATTCTAATAGGTCCAGATGCACCTATTGCTTTTGAAAGCAAATTTAGGGGGAGCCATATGTCTCACACTTATGATTTTTACAAGCCCAACCTGGCTAGTGAATACCCGGTAATCATTCCCAATTCCCTTCTGTATTTGTTTGTTTTACTAGTATTCTTCTTCTTCTTCTTAGATTTGCCAAATGCT
Source organism: Jatropha curcas (assembly GCF_014843425.1). The sequence goes on from NW_023590909.1 coordinate 4,033,757, forward strand.
GATGCTAATTTATTTAGCCATGTAAACTTTTGACTACTTCTACTAGAATATATTTGAAATGAAACGAAGAAACCAATTTTCATAGATAAATTGTTTGCTATTATTTTTGGACGTATCTTATTCATTTTCTTAACTATCTTTTCATATGTTGACAACTGCTGTTGCAGGTTGTGGATGGCAAGCTTTCTCAAACGTGCTACCTCATGGCTCTTGATTCCTGCTACAAAAATTTTTGTGCCAAGTAAGAGGATTCTATGAAGCACCGAGAATTTTCTAATTCAAATATAGATTTTTATAATTGGCAGCGATGTGTAAACGCCTTACTGCTTACTTTCTATAGGTATGAGAAATTCAAGGGCAAACAATTCTCTATATCTGATGCTGAATATTTTGTATTTCATTCTCCTTATAACAAGGTAAATTATATATTATCATCTTCCTGTCACTTTGTTTTCTTTGGCTTATCAATGGCATTTCTAAAGTGCTTAAAGCAACCACTGCAACTTTTTGTAAATGTTTAACACAGCAACTTGAACCTACTGCAGCTTGTACAGAAAAGCTTTGCTCGTTTGGTGTTCAATGACTTTCTGAGAAATGCTAGGTTCTTGCCTTTCAAACATTCTTTAGAAACTTAAATTAATTTTGTTTGAGAATTTCTACTATTTCATTTACAGGTGTCCAGTGATTAACTATATTTACCCTTATTTGCAGTTCTATTGATGAGGCAGGTAAAGAAAAGCTTGCACCATTTGCAACTTTATCTGGTGATGAGAGCTACCAAAACCGAGATCTTGAAAAGGTTTGTTTAGAAACTTCAATATTTTTTTTCTCCTCTTTCTTCACCTCTTTTTATCCCTAAAGCCAGTTAGTTCCTTTGAGAAGTCTCAACTGAGACATAGTTTCTTTTTTTTTTTTTTTGTCTTGTCAGGGATATATTCCTGTTGGCTTAAAATTCGTAAAAAATGTATTCTGATGTATTTATGTTTGAACAATTTATTAAATTTGAAATATTTGGAGTCCTTGAAAAGCAGCCGAAAGGACAAAGAAGGAAAAAGAAGATGGTTCTACTTCTTACATATAAAATTCCACATTTTTAACAACGTTCCATGCTGAAGACTACAGTTTTTGATTTTCGTGTTGCAAAATTGCTTAAAAGTTTATTTGGATGCACAAAGGATTTGAATTGAGGAGATTTGATGTTAATTTGGTGTTTGTGACATATTGATTGGATATATTTGTTGAATGGAGGTTAGGCTTATGACTATGAATAAAGATTGGTTTGGTGGAGAATCTGAAACAAGTACCATGCCAAAGAGTTGTGATTTCTAGTACACTCTTTAATAGTTGGTAGCATGTATATATTTTTTAAGTCCAAATCTCTGTTTATTAAAATTTGAACTGAAAACTAAAGCACAATCTTAGTCTTTAAATTTCTATTCCAAAGGGTTTTGGATTTTGAACGAGAATTATGTAGTTGTGCAGATTGAAGCATATTTCTGACTAATCACTGTTTATATCTTGCATCTTCAGGTATCCCAACAAGTTGCCAAGCCCCTTTATGATGCAAAGGTGCAACCAACCACTTTGATACCAAAGCAAGTTGGCAATATGTATACTGCATCTCTGTATGCAGCATTTGCATCCCTTCTTCACAATAAACATACTGAATTGGTAATTGTTTTTACTGTGAATTTCTGTATTCAAATTCGACGCCACCACTTTGGGAATTAAATGCTTTTGTTGCTGATTGATGGTTAGTACACCTTTGCCTTTGATAGTGCTTATGGAGTTTGGTTTTGACTACTTTCAGGCAGGCAATCGAGTGATACTGTTCTCATATGGAAGTGGTTTGACGGCCACAATGTTCTCGTTGCAACTAAATGAAGGCAAATATCCCTTTAGCTTGTCAAACATTGCAAATGTGATGAATGTTGCAGGAAAGTTGAAGGCAAGGCATGAGGTATTTATTAACTCCTTAAATTGGAATGGATTTCAAAGATGTGTTGGGTATGCATGCTAGGTCTAGATGTGTTAGACGGTCTTCGATACGTGAACATGCATTTCAACTGTCACATAAACTTGAAGAAACCTGCCAACGTCAGAGCTTGGCTTTAAAATGTGACTCCACCTTTCTTAAGCCTTTTTCTGGCGATAAAATGAGGGCAAAGTCCCAAAAAGAACGAAATATAAAACTGCATTCCTGGAGCATGCAACTCGATAGAAATCGTGCAGAAGCAGCGCCAAAACAACCGCAGAAGGAGCAGTAAACATGCAGACATATTTCTGATCATTTTTAGGTGATCTGAGGTACTTTTTAGTGTTTGTCATGGAATATATAACTAAGAAAATATCGTGGTACCAGTAAATCAGGAAGGGAGAAAAAAGCGGAAAACCTAGTTTTACTCCTAAAGCAAGGGACAATTAGTGTATATTTGTTTAAGTAATTAAATACATTGTACTAAACTTCATAAATCTCATGCAGTTCCCCCCAGAGAAGTTTGTAGAGACCCTGAAGCTAATGGAGCATAGGTACGGGGGTAAAGATTATGTGACAAGCAAGGATTGCGGCCTCTTGGCTCCTGGAACATACTATCTCACAGAAGTTGACAACATGTACCGGAGATTCTATGCCAAGAAGGCTACTGATATTGCAGTCGAAAATGGTTCGGTGGTTGCGAATGGTCACTAATAGCCAAGTGGAATAGTCGTGATACTCCAGGAACTTCAGCTGTTATGGTTTTCTAGATGCTTAGTCCTAAGGGCATTTATGTTCTCTTGAAGTTTGTACTCTATAGCAAATAGTTTGTTCAGCCAGTAATTTTTTTTCTCTTAATAAAATTACTCTTAATGTCTGTCTCCCTAATTTGTTGATTGTCCTTTTTGTTTCGTTTGTTGCTCGTCCTTGATATAAAACGGACCTATTCTTTTTGAGTCCTTCCTATCAGTCTCATCTCTTCCTTCTCTAATGCTAATTGCCTTTTACATTCAAAAGATGACAGCCAGATATTGGAAACACAGAAACAAGAGGCTGTACAGTGTTGAATTGGATTTTGCTAATTGACTTCCTGTTTGTCAATATCTGTAATCACATTTAGGCTGATTTCCAGGAAGCAAACTCCCGATTCAGCAATTAAAAAGCTACTTTTTTTTCAAAGAAAGCTTTAATGTAATCTAAACCTGTTTCAAAACAGTAATTTTCCAGCGCCCAAAACAACTTATCAGTGTTAGATAGAAATCCATAGCAGAGAGAACCATCTATCTCCCGTCCTGTGCCACCAAAAACTTCTTAAATTTTGCTTGTATAATCAAAAGATGGCAACAGTAGAGATCTTTTCCCTTTCTGATAATGCGTGGACCACCACAAGCAAGGTGGCATCAACCAATGAAATTCATTTATTAGAGTATTAGACCACAAATACTATTACTTTTCCAGACTTTTCTGACACTACTCTATAAACCAATTGGTTGAGACTTAGAGACCACCTGTCCTCTCTGGTCCACTTGATTGGGACCTCCCTCTATTTCCCCCTGCCCCAATTTGGTCACCGATTCTAGTTCCTACACGTGTCACCCTTTTCTTCTCACACCATTTCCATGATCTTATCCCATCCGTTGATTTCTCCATCCCCACGCTAACACACTATTTCTTTTTCTGAAAATCACAAAACAACAAACAAGAGGATGATGATTTATTGTTATTATTATTATATTACAAATTTACATAAAACATGAACAAAAAGGAGAGAATAAATAAATTCTAGGGTTTGATCTTTTTTGTTCTACCCTTTCCTTCCCCAGAGTCTCTTACTGTAATTTCTCTTACCTCTGAACCAAACAAACCATATTAGAAAGAAAACGCACATTTAATTTTCCTGAGAAACGAACGCTCCCATATATTATTATCTGGGTGTCTTTCATTTTTCTCTGTTGACCCCGAAAGTGGAGTTCTTTCAAATGGACCCAGATGATGAAGGAGGCACTTCTGATCTTAGCACAAGCGCTGGTGACGTTAAAGAAGATAATATCAACAGAAATAACAATTACACCGATAATGGGGTCTCAAAGATATCTACAATTGATGAAACGGAGGCGTTTCAGCTTATGCCGTTGAAGGAAGAGCCTATTGATTCCGACCCACCATCTGACCCGGACCGTAGAACCCACCCACATGGCCCACAACACCCTCCGCCGCAGCCGTCGGCTATTGGGGTAGTCCCGATGGCTATGCAGATGCCAATGTCAATTCCCATGCCTATGCCGGTGACTACAAGTAGACGTTCATCCACCAAGGATCGGCATACAAAAGTCGAAGGCCGTGGCCGTAGGATCCGAATACCCGCTACTTGTGCTGCACGGATTTTCCAGCTGACCCGTGAACTAGGCCACAAATCAGACGGTGAAACCGTTAGGTGGCTTCTTGAACACGCGGAACAAGCCATTATTGAAGCCACCGGTACTGGAACTGTCCCCGCCATCGCCGTTTCTGTTGGTGGGACCCTTAAAATCCCTACAAGCACTAACGATAGCAACAATTCATTAACAGAAACAACAAAGAAACGGAAACGGCCTTCAAACTCAGAGTTCTGCGATATAAGCGAAGTGACAGTCCCTGTTACACAAAGCTCCGGTCTCGCGCCAGTAACGCCGGCAACTCCAATCGCCGCGACTGCAACCCCTCAAGGATTAGTACCCGTATGGGCCGTAAGCAGCGGAGGTATGATGGTACCCGCAAACGCTTTTTGGATGATTCCCCAAGCAGCTACACCAGCCGGAACTTCCGCATTTGCGGCGGCGGCGGCTGGTGTTTCTGGGCCGTCGACTCATCAGCAACAGCCTCAAATATGGGCATTATCACCGTCAATAGCGCCGGTTTTCAACGTAGCAGCAGCAAGACCGATATCGTCCTTTGTGGCGGCAGCAGCCACAAATGGTAATAATAATCAAACAACGGGAGTTAACATAGTGAATATACCGAGTGGCGTGGAGGTTAGGGCACCGCCAACGGTTGTGACAAGCACAAGTATCGGAGCAAAGGTGGCGAAGAAATCAACTATGGCGCCAAGTGTAAGTTCTACTAACACTGGTAGTGGTAGCAGCGGGAATATCGGAGGAAAAGCTCAGATGCTAAGGGATTTTTCTTTAGAAATATACGATAAGCAAGAATTGCAGTTGATGGGTCGCTCTGCTAGTAATCAACAACACCAAGGTTCAAAATCATGAGAAAAAAAAATAATTATAATGATAATTAATAATAATAATCAGTGACTATTGCAAACCCATTTTTAGTTTTTTTTAATTTTATTTTTTGGGTTGTGATCTGATCTGTGTCTTTGACTGGATAATTCAGTGTTGTAGAAATTGTTGGTCTAACTTTGTTGTTTCTTCTTCTTCTTCTTCTTCTTCATGCCTATGATTCATGACCTAAAATAAACTTCATAGGACAAATCACAGTAAGAAAGAAACAAAATGGCTATTGCAGCTCTGTTCTATTCTATGTACTAACGAGCCTTCGTTGACTTGACTATTTATCCCAATTTACCCACAGTAAAACTGTTGATTTGGATAACGTAACTTTCAATGGATAAAAATAGAATAACTGCCATTCCAATCTTATTCCGCTTTAGTAAACTTTTCTTAGGCAAACTTCTGGAGCGAAATTCTTAGAATATAGCATTACCAGTTTTTAATATTTAGGACCATTATATAAAAAATAATTTAATTTGTTAAGATTAACAGCACTAATTAGTAATTACAGTAGAAGTGGTCTGCAGTCTGCACACAATGTCGATGATAAGTATAGTTGGTTTACTGAGCATAAACCGACACGCGTGTTTGAAGGTACCCACGTGCCAAAAGATACCCACGTGTGGTTAGGACTTAGGGTTAGGGGTCGTTGAGGTGGTCATGGTGGTGTGGTCCACCACCTCCAAATGGTGGGACAACAAGCAAAAAACTGTGAGCTTTGCTCTACACCACCATCTCCATTCTCCACGCTCTCAAGAGCACGTGTAATACGAAAATCCTTCCATCAGCTTAGGGATTTTATGAACGCGCATAGATCGCGTAGACAAGAGAAGAGAGTGTGCATGGAAAATGTGATCCTAGAAGCATGGGGTCTACAAGGTGGGGTGGGGGGAAGCTGTGCGTGCACCTAGGCACGTGGGGCCCAAACGCGTCCCCATCGTCGTCTATCGGCTTTGAGAGATTACTAGTGTGCTATTTAAGTTTTAATATTTGTGGGGCGCTTCAAGTTTTATATTGGGTGGCTCTCTCCCATTGGTTTGGTTTGAAATGCAAAGGGTTCCCAACTCTTATCTAACTGCTTTGTATCAATGGGCCCCCTGCATCTAACAATTGAACGGCTGTTGATTTATTTTCTTTGGTCCAACCCGTTTTTATATTTCAGGCCATTGGGTGGTCCACCTCATTTTGTGGGACCATTTCCAGCAAGGACTATTTAAAATTTAAATCTGATCTAATAAGGAATTTTTTTATTCGATTCGCTTCAAGTTAGTCTTATTCGGGCTTAAACTCCATGTTCTTATTTTTTTTTTTTTTTAAAAAGAACATTTTCTATTATTTTTTATTAATACATACCACCGAAATTCATATTATATTAAACATTTCAAATAAAATAAATAAGTAATATATAAAATTGTTTTTTCTATTACGAGTATTTAATAAAGTCTTCAAATTTTAATTTAGACCAATAAAATGTGCCCTTGAAGAAATCAACAGTAATTTACAAAACGTGGTAATATGAAAACAAAATTCAGATTACATATCAAATGGAATTAGTAGAAAAAATAATTTGTATAAAAAAATTTAAAAGTATCGATCAATAGTTGGTTATTAAAAAGAAAATTTATTATACTGGAAACAAACATATGGTCCCGCCTCAAAAACAAGATGGAAATGAGAAGATAATGTCAATTTCAAAAGTGTAGTTTGGGCCCAAGACACGTAACAAATGGACCCACGAATTGTTAGCTTGTCTGGGCGCACTGAATTCTTTGGCCCACTAACAGCTTATGCTTACATCAAATGTTTTAAAAAACAAGAAATAGTGGAATATTCCCCACACACCGAGTGGGGGAAGTCTATGGTCAAAACTTTACTTCCTTTGCTTGTATTTCAATTTAATTTTTCGAAAATAAACTTAATATAAATGCTCAACATGTTTTTGTAAATTGAGGATTTGTTGGGTACATCCAAAGTATGTAAAATTTTTGTTTTCACCTTCAAATTTCTAAAAACTCTTGAATTCAGTTGATATTAAATTCTATTTATATTTTAAAAATAATCAATAAGTTCATTTCAAGAATTAAATATTAAAAATTTTGTTTACATTCTTAAATTAATTCAAACTTTTGTTTTTATATTCAGAACGAGGTAATATTTAGATAAGATATTTTCGATACTAAAGATTTTAAATTCTGAATCTCTAATTTTAAAAGTAAAATTTATTTGAAAATGTAATTCATTTTAACGGATTCGACTAATTATTAATTAAAATGTCAAGTATTTAAATATGAAAACAATAATTTTATAGCAAGAGGCTTCTAGATTTTGAGTGGGCTAGTTTGATGAAGTTGCTCAAATAATCAATGATGAAAGTTAGGAACAAAATGAAAGAAAAGTGCCTCACGTATGCACTATTTATAACTTAAGAAATTGTCGGATGTCTCATAATAAATTTTACAAATAATTATTTTTCACTCACTTTTGTGAGATAATTCACGATAAATTATGATTTTGGCCAAAAATTAAAAAGAAAAAAAAAAAAGAAATCGAGATTTATTTACTAAAGCATATGTGAAATGACCGGTATGCACGTGACTCGCGACTAAAGATAATCATCTGTGGTTAGGACTTGAGGGTTGGGAGTGGGACTGAAGATGGTCCACCTCCACCGCAGTCCTCCACGAATGGTGGGTCAACATTCAACAAGCATAAACAGTGAAGTTACTTGAGACACCACGCGCTTCATAGCGGTGAAAAATGAATCTCTCTCTCTCTTGTTGTCACTTACACCTACAGCTGTGTAACGAACGCGCATTCAAAGCGCGGTGCAGGGCAGGGCGTATGGATGGGAAGTGTGATCCTGAAAATGTGGGGTCTACAATCGAAGCTGGCAAGTTGGGGCTGCATTAGCCATTTAGCAGAGCAATGCGTGGACCAAGGCACGTTGGCCTGCCACGTCCCCACCCTTCTCCATTCAACTTTTGATATTTGTGGGGCCCTTCAAAATTTTCATTGGGTGGTTCGCCACTCTTTTGTATCTGATGGTTTGATCAATGATTCGTTGGGTCTGGTTTGAGACTTTTGAAGCCAAAAAAAGTACGGGCCCCGCCTCCAGTACTACTGACGGCTGTTGATTATTTTTCCGTGGTCCACTCTTCGCTACTTCCAGGTAATGCCGTTCCACCTCACCGCATGGGATGGGACCACTTCCAGAAGGGATTAGAATGTTAGATGGAGTATGCAACTTCCTTTTACTGTGAATTAAATTTATTACTCCATCTTATAAAAATAGATTTAATTCCATGTCCAAGAAAATTAAGTTAAAGTAATTAGGATTTACACATCACTTCAGTAAAAAAAAATCAATAGAAGAATATTGATGACAAAGTATATTAAATATAATTATATTGAAGAATTAAGAAATTAATTATACTTTGAGATGGAAATTCTCAATATTTTGAAATAAATTAAAAAAAAGCAAATCTATTTTTATGAAAATGGATAAATAAATTTAAAATATCAATTAAAAATCGAAAAATTCAATGTGAACATATTGGTTAACTGAAAGTACATGTTTATTTTCCTAAAAAAAGTACATATTTATATACTTTAACAATGATGTATATCATTCTTTTTATAATGAATATAATTCTATAATGGATATCAAAATTTTAATTTTGTAAACGGGTACAACCCAACCCATTAACGGTCATTAGTGTGTCCTTGTTCTGCGTAGTCCAAAACATATGATTTATATTAAGGTTAATGGAGAGCCCATGGGCCATGACCTGAGCCCACGCCGGCTCAAATGGCTATAGATCCTTTTTTCATGCTAGCGGATGAATCGGCGAGTAATTTCCGGTTGGATTAGACTTGTTTAGACGGATCTAAATAGATTTATTTATGAATCAAACCAGTAAAAATAAATGTTTTTAAATATTGTTTCCAATTTATCATTTTTTTCTCAGTTAGAATATTCTGTTTCCATTAAAAAAATATTTTATCATTTATCTACGAGTGAAACCTATAGATCTGGTAAAGATAAGTCAATTTCTTTCCGATTGATACGACGAGATCATAAAAATGTTGTGCTGATGAATGTCAATAAACAAAGTATTAATTAATTAATATAGTTAAGGAGGAAAATTACTAATTAAGTCAAATTTAAGAAAATAATTTTGTCAGTGCAATCATTGAAAAAAAAAGGTCAATATCTAATTAGACTTTTAGGCTTTGTCCTATGGTATATTGTCCTGGACTCATAGGTCAACTAATGATTTGACCTTTCTAAGTCCAAAAACCAACTGTCCAAAATGCTAACAAGAATGAACAAATGCAAAGATAATATGAACGACTACAACAAAGACAATTTGCTGGAACGTTGTTAATCACAGATTACAACATTAATTAATTTCAATTGGCGAAGACCACGAGAGCAGGCCTGTTGCCTTGCCTGCATTCTGCTCTGCCGATCAAGAAGGCCAAATTTTACGTTAATAACGAGTGTTACATTTTCTTATATAAATACCATTACCACTCAACTTCTAAACATCAACCAGCAATTTGTTTTCTTACATCTAATTTAGATAAGATGGCCAGGGCGGGGCAACTGGTTTCTTTTCTATTGCTAGCTGCATTTTTTATGCAGTGCTATGGCAGTGAGAAGAAAGTTCACATTGTGTACATGGGAGACCTGCCTCGGGGAGATTTTGCTGCTGAAAAAACTCACCACTCCATGCTAGAAACTGTACTTGGAAGGTTAATATTTATTTTATTGCTATATATATATATAATCTTAAAGCTATTAATATATACTAGAATAATGTATATACTATAATGGTTTTTTCTTTTACAATCGCAGTACTTCTTCAGCCAAAGAGTCATTGATCTATAGTTACGGGAGGAGTTTCAATGGTTTTGCAGCTAAGTTATCTGATGAAGAAGTTGAAAAAATCTCAGGTTACTATTTCAAACAAAATAAACTAAACCTTTTTAACAATTATTATTTACCTTGATAATGGATACAATTGCTAAATAAAAAACCAAAATTGGCTACAGAAATGGATGGTGTCGTATCAGTGATGCCAAACCACATTCTAAAGATTCATACAACAAGGTCATGGGAGTTCATGGGTTTCTCCAAAGGCAAACTTTCCGGTTCTCAAGAAGGGAATGTCATTATCGGTCTTCTAGATACAGGTAATCTTATTTTATATTGTTGACACCAAAACAATTTCAAGCGGATATGTATAGGTAATATGCTAATTTGAAGCTTTTCTATTTGTTTGATTAAATTACAGGAGTCTGGCCAGAATCTGAGAGCTTTGTCGATACGGACATGGGTCCTCCACCAGCCAAATGGAAAGGAATATGCCAAGGAAATGGCAACTTCACTTGTAACAAGTGAGCAGTTAACTTTCCTGACAAAAATTTCACTTAAAGCTTTTAAATTGATGAAATTAATTAATAATGTACATGCAAATATATATTGCAGCAAGATCATTGGAGCAAGGTATTACAACAGTGAGGATTGGTATTTTGAGACTGACTTCAAATCTCCAAGAGATTCTGAAGGACACGGAACGCACACAGCCTCAACTGCAGCCGGCCAAGAGGTGCAAGGAGCAAGTTACTTTGGGTTAGCTGAGGGAGTAGCAAGAGGTGGAGTTCCACATGCAAGAATTGCAGTTTACAAAGTGTGTTGGTCATTTGGATGTTCTAGTGCTGATATTCTTGCAGCATTTGATGATGCTATAGCTGATGGTGTTGATATTCTATCAGTATCTCTTGGTGCTCCTTGGGCTTTCCCATATGTGGAAGATCCAATTGCAATTGGTTCTTTCCATGCCATGAGATATGGTATACTAACCTCTAATTCTGCTGGAAACTCTGGTCCACATCCTTACTCGGTATCCAATTCTGCACCTTGGACTTTGACCGTTGCTGCTAGTACTATTGATAGGAAATTTATTGCACAAGTTGTGCTCGGCAATGGACAAGTATTCAATGTGAGTTTATAGTTATACATACTTCATTAATGATACTTTTCTCAATCAATTCTTTACTGATTAGTTTTCATTTTGTTGATGACTTAAAATTAAAAAGGGGCTCTCCGTTAACAATTTTGTGCTTAATGGGACATATCCATTGATTTGGGGAGGAGATGCGGCAAATTATTCTGCAGGTGCTGATCCTGACATTGCAAAATTTTGTGTAACTGGTGCATTGAATTCTTATATAGCATCAGGAAAGATAGTTTTTTGTGAAACCATTTGGGATGGTAGTGGCGTTTTATGGGCTAATGGTGTGGGTGCTATTATGGCGGATGCTGAGTATAGCAAAGATTTTGCCTTTAGTTATGCTTTACCTGCAACCGTAATCTCCCCAGAAGATGGTCAACAAATTTTGGATTACATCAGAACAACAAAGTAAAATTGCATTCTTTCTTGTTTATTTGATCTTACAGACTATTGCTTACTAATTTTAAAAAAACTAAGTATATCCCCCTTCTTTTCAGATCTCCAATTGCAACTATTTTGGTTAGTGAGACTTATTTGAAGGATTTGGCAGCACCTTCTGTTGTGTCATTCTCTTCTAGAGGACCCAACCCAATTAGTCCTGATGTTCTCAAGGTGATGATTGTTTTTATGGCAAAAATTTGAATAATAATATAGAATATTCTTGAAATTTTAAATGGGTAATGGTTCACACAGCCTGATTTGACTGCCCCCGGTGTGGACATTCTTGCTGCCTGGTCGCCCGTGTCACCACCTTCTATCACCTGGACAGACAGCAGAAGTGTAAACTTCAACATAATCTCAGGCACATCCATGTCATGCCCGCATGCTAGTGCTGCTGCCGCTTATGTCAAGGCTGCTCATCCCGATTGGTCTCCTGCAGCCGTTAAATCCGCTCTTATGACAACAGGTAAGTCTTATTTTATCTCACCTTCATAAAATAGACATAATTAAAACTGAACTCGACTGATGAAGTTGTTTATATCATATATGAATAGCTACTATCATCGACTCGAGGAAGCACCCAGAACTCGAATTCGCATATGGGTCTGGTCAAATTAATCCACAGGCAGCCACAGACCCAGGACTTGTTTATGATGCAGCTGAAGCAGATTACATTAACTTCCTCTGCAAGCAAGGTTATAACACTACCACTCTAAGACTAATCACAGGTGATAACAGCAGTGTTTGCAGCAGCACATTGCTTGGAAGAGCTTGGGATCTTAACTACCCAACTTTTGCACTTGCAATTGAAGATGGGCAGCCCATTCAGGGAGTGTTTACAAGAAGAGTTACAAATGTTGGGAAACCTAATTCAACTTACACTGTCAGCATGTACTTGCCAAGTCTTCTTAGTGTGACAATAGAGCCCTCTGTCTTGTCATTCTCTGCCATTGGAGAAACTAAGACATTTACAGTTAAGGTTTCTGGACCAAAGATTGCACAACAGCCAATCAGTTCAGGTGCAATAATATGGAATTACGGAAATTATATGGTGAGAAGTCCACTAGTTGTTTACAATATACTTCCTGGTGCTACTTATTCTTCTCCATCCTCCACGACCAGGCTGCAGAAAACACCCAAATTTGAAGGTTCTTCTATTTATCACAAGAATGGCATTCTTGGAGCCAACTAATTAAACAGGAAATAGGAGTCCTTGTAATTTCTGATATGGTGTCAATTTTTGTGTCAATTTTTGTGTTATCTTCACTATCGCAAGGTTGAAATAACAGTTAAATAAAACGTACTCTTTCTTTCTCGCCCTCTCTGCAAGAAATGGAAAGAGAATACTTGTGTGCCATTGGAATGCCATCTTACCACTTCTATTATATTATATTTCTAAAATTTTTCTTAATATATAAGAAATAATAGTATCACGATAAAATTTTATGAATGTAAGTCGAAACTTCAGTTTAAGGAAATTCATTAATAAATAAAAAATAAATTCTTTTAATAATATATAATTTTAAAAGTTAAATTTTTGTATGTTTTTTATTTTTTTGAAAGGAATTATCCAAATTCCAGTACAGTTATACATGCTCAACTGCCTCCATATCCATCTAACAGTAATATCAGACCAGTTAGTTAAGATGTTTTTAGAATTCTTAATAATATTACCAAATTCAGAAAATCCTTAAAAATGGTTTAAATTTTTTTGAAATTGATATATCGATAATTAGGCTTTTTAAAAAATTTTTAAAATTTAAATAACTCATTAGTGAAAGAGACCGATCTAGAGCCAGTTGAATTGCTTCTATATAAATAGAAAGTTACATAACTTCAAAAATATCAATCAATACTTTGTTTTCAACCAACATTAGATTTCCAAGATGGCTATGGCAGGGTTGCTTCCTTTTATATGCTCATTATTGCTAGCAGCATTGTTCATGGATTGCCATGCCAATGAAAGAAAGGTATACATATAACTTCTTACTTCATTGCTTTCTAGTCACCAAAGATTTTCCTTTTCATTTTTCCATTTTTAATGTTTGAAGTTTCTCTGCGTGTATTAAGAGTATGTGTTTGTTCATATATAGGTTTACATTGTATACATGGGCGAGCGGCCTCAAGGCGATTTTTCAGCTGCATCTGTTCACCATTCCATGCTAGAAGATGTGCTTGAAAGGTTAAGACGTATAATTAACTCTAATGAGTTGAAGTAAACTTTCGGTTTACATGAAAATTTTGTTGTTTTCCAATTTCAGTAATTTGTCAGCAAAAGAGTCCATAATCTATAGTTATGGAAGGAGTTTCAACGGATTTGCAGCTAAGCTGACAGATGAAGAGGCCAGAACAATCTCAGGTTAGAGTTTCTTATTAGGGACAAAATGTGAAGTTATCGACTTGTTCTATGCTGAAGAAAATAATGGAAAAAAAGAACTTTGGTTGCAGAAATGGAAGGTGTAATCTCAGTGATTCCAAATCCCATTCTAAAGCTTCACACTACAAGGTCATGGGATTTCATGGGTTTCTCCAGTTCAAAAATCGGACCGTCTCAAGAAGCAGATGTCATTATCGGTCTCCTTGACACAGGTTTTATATAATTTTATACACATTTGGATCGCTTTGCTGAAAATTTCAAGATGATATACTAGTCTGAAATTGGTTAGTGTCTTCTTGTATTATATATAGGAATCTGGCCAGAATCTGAAAGCTTCAATGATGAAGGAATGAAGGCTCCTCCAGCTAAATGGAGAGGAAAATGCATAGGTGCAAATTTCACCTGCAACAAGTGAGATCCCTTTCTCTATCACACTACAAGAGAAGCACATATAAATAAGTAAACTAATTAAACATTTGAATATGCAGAAAAATAATTGGAGCTCGGTGGTATAACGGTAAGAAATCATATGACGTTACTGACATAAAATCGCCTAGAGACACTGAAGGACATGGGACACATACTTCTGCCACTGCTGCCGGGCGAGAGGTGCAAGGAGCAAGTTATTCCGGGCTAGCTGAAGGACTTGCAAGAGGTGGAGTTCCTAATGCAAGAATTGCGGTGTATAAAGTTTGCTGGAGTAATGGATGTGACGGTGCAGATATTCTAGCAGCATTTGATGATGCCATAGCAGATGGTGTTGATATTTTGTCTGTATCTTTGGGTCCTGATTTTCCCTCCCCATATTTTGAAGATGCAGTCGCCATTGGATCCTATCATGCCATGAGAAATGGTATTCTAACCTCCAATTCTGCGGGTAATTCTGGACCCGACCCAAAATCAGTCACCAACGTAGCACCATGGACGTTGACTGTAGCTGCTAGCACAATTGATAGGAAATTTGTTACAAAAGTTGTGCTAGGCAATGGACAAGTCTTAAATGTGAGTTTATGATGAGTTCAGCATTTCTACATCATCATCAACGAAAGTTCTCTCATTAATCTTTCGCTAATACCATGTTTATTTGTTCTTGAAAAGGGACTCTCCATCAATGATTTTGACCTCAATGGAACCTCATATCCTTTGATTTGGGGAGGAGATGCAGCAAACTACTCTGCAGGTGTTAACCCAAACATAGCAAAACATTGCCCTCGTCGTGGTGCAATGAATTCATATAGAGTAGCAGGAAAGATCGTGTTATGTGAAGGCCAGACCACTGGTTCTTCGATTTTAGTAGCCAGTGGAATTGGTACCATAATGACGTCAAATGAAGATGATTTCAATGTGGCTGTTAACTATCCACTGCCAGCAACAGTAGTCAGCAAAGAACAGGGTGTCGAAATTTTAAATTACATCAAATCCACAAGGTAATAACATCTCCATACAATGCTTCTATTCTTATTTAATAAAATAAAACAAACCTTTTCAGGAAACCAACGGCGACTATTCTAGTTGGTGAGACTTGGAAGGATACTACTGCCCCTTCTGTTGCATCATTCTCATCCAGAGGACCTAATGAACTCTGCCCTGACATTCTCAAAGTAATCATCAAGAAAATTTTGAATAGTTACTATAATCTGTTTGTGTAGACGAACTTTCTTGATATTTACATCTGAACAGCCTGATATCACTGCCCCTGGTGTGGATATCCTTGCTGCCTGGTCGCCTGTTGCAGCACCTTCTGACTACGTAAAGGACTCGAGAAGCAAGAAGTTCAACGTAATCTCAGGCACATCCATGTCCTGCCCACACGCTAGCGGCGCTGCTGCTTATCTGAAGGCTGCCAATCCTGACTGGTCTCCTGCTGCCATTAAATCTGCACTCATGACAACAGGTGGTGGCTTATTAAAATGTTCTGCTCTCTTTTTATCTAATAACTAATTTTCCATCTCCATTTAAGCTTTATGTTTCCATGAGCACAGCTTATATCATGGACCCAACCAAACACGAAGAAGTCCTTGAATTTGGTTACGGGTCAGGCCATATGAATCCATTGCAAGCAGTAGACCCTGGGCTTGTTTACGATGCATCTGAAGCCGATTACATTAAGTTCCTCTGCAAACAAGGCTACAACACTACTACTCTTAGATTGATTACCCGAGAAAATAGTACAGTTTGCAAGAGCTCAAAGCTTGGAAGAGCCTGGGATCTTAACTACCCATCATTTGCTCTAGCTGTAGAAGACAGGCAGCCAATTCAGGGAGTATTTACAAGAACAGTTACTAATGTTGGTTCACCAAATTCAACTTATACTGTTAGCGTTTACATGCCTCACCCTGTGGTTAAGGTCACAGTGAAGCCTTCTACCCTATCATTCTCTGCTGTTGGAGAGAAGAAAACGTTCAGAGTGACAGTCCGCGGGCCAAAGATTGCGCAGTTGCCGATAATTTCTGGTGCAATATCCTGGAAAGATGGGGTTCATGTGGTGAGAAGTCCAGTAGTAGTGTACAATATTCTCCCTGGTTATACCTATGATATTCCTTCCTCTGGGTCAAAGAAAACATCTAGATTTGAAGTTCCTATATATCACAAGAATGGTATCCTCAGCCGCCAATAAATCCCAGTCAAGATTTTCATTAGTGATTTTTTTTTATTCTGTTAGGGAATTAGATAGAGAAGAAGGGAATTCCTCAAGGAATCCCAGGGTGCATTAATTGCTCATTTCCTGAAATGTTGGTCATTCCTGCGTCTCCCTGATCCTAAAAACAGGGGAAATGCAAAATTATGTAAGGTTGCCAAAATTATCTTGAAGTCTAGTCTTGCTACATCAAATGTTTTCTTCTCCATAATTAACTGTGTCACTTGAACCTTTTTCTTTTTTTTAATTTTAACCAGAGAAGATATTTTGGATCAAAGAGGTTCCTTTAAGAATCAACATCGCTACACAACGAGCAGAAAATTGATGAAATTAATTAATAATGTACGTGTAAATATGTATTGCAACTATTTTGGTTAGCGAGACTTATTAGAAGGATTTGGCAGCGCCTTCTGTTGTGTCATTCTCTTCTAACCCAATCACCTTGATGATTGTTTTTATGGCAAAAACTTGAATAATAATATAGAACATTCTTGAAATTTTAAATGGCTAATGGTTCACACAGCCTGATTTGACTGCTCCCGGTGTGGACATTCTTGCTGCCTGGTCTCCCGTGTCACCACCTTCTATCACCTGGACCGACAGCAGAAGTGTAAACTTCAACATAATCTCAGGCACATCCATGTCTTGCCCGCATGCTAGCAACAGACCCTGGACTAGTTTATCTTGCAACTGAAGCAGATTACATTAACTTCCTCTGCAAGCAAGGTTATGGCACTACCACTCTAAGCTAATCCCAGGTGATAACAGCAGCGTCTGCAGCAGCACATTGCTTGAAAGAGGTTAGGGAGTGTTTACGAGAAGAGTTACAAATGTTGGCAAGCCTAATTCAACTTACACTGTCAGCATGTACTTGCCAAGTCTTCTTAGTGTGACGGTAGAGCCCTCTGTCTTGTCATTCTCTGCCATTGGAGAAGATAAAACATTTACAGTTAAGGTTTCTGAACCAAAGATTGCACAACGGTCAATCACTTCAGGTTCAATAAAATGGAATTACGGGAATTATATGGTGAGAAGTCCATTAGTCGTTTACAATATACTTCCTGGTGCTACTTATTCTTCCCCATTCTCCACGACCATGCTGCAGAAAACACCCAAAGTTGAAGGTTCTTCTATTTATCACAAGAATGGCATTCTTGGAGGCAAGTAATTAAAAAAGAATATAGGAGTCGTTGTAATTTCTGATGTTGTGTAAATTTTTGTATTACCTTCACTATCGGAAGGTTGAAATAACGGTTAAATGAAACGTACTCTTTCTTTCTCGCCCTCTCTGCAAGATGGGAGAAAAGAAATGGAAAGAGGATACTTGTGTGCCATTGGAAAGTTAATTAATACTGTTAGTAGTATTACTTTAACATAATATAACGCCACACATTTCTGTTTTTTCTGAATAATGTAATTTATGCAGTTGTTGGAATTCAGATTTTTTTTTTTCATGGTTTTTATTTATACGAAAACACTTCAATTACTGTGAAAATAAAAAATAATTCTGTTTTAAGCAAGTACATGGCTAGCATAGTAGAGTCATTGTCGAACCTTCTGTTCTTCCATTTTCTGAAATTTGAGAAAAGAGAACGTTTACAGTTAAAGTTTATGGACCAAAGATAACAAATAAGGCAATTATGGCAGGTGCAATATTGTGGAAAGATGGAGTTCATGTTGTGAGAAGCCCATTAATGTTCTATCTGGTGCTGCTAATCCTTCTCATGGAGTTATATGAATCGCAAGAATGGCATCCTTGGACACATGTTAAATAAAAAAACATGTTAGGATGAACTTTTCAGAGTGTTGAGGTCAGTTCTTGCCTCTCTTGCGTGTGAGGAAAAGTTTAGCTTATAAACAGAATACCACATCGAAAGAAGAGAGAAGAGTTAGAACTAGACAGTGCCTACAAAATGAAGTTTGGAACACTGAACAAATCATACCTTTCTCGGCCTTTTGGCTAAGATCAAGTGTAGTATCTGTTCCTATCAGTTTAATATCTGATACGTGGGCCAATGGCCCACACGATATTAAATTAATTTTTTTAGTGGGGGAGTCCGTATCAGTAGCTTGCTACTGGGCCTCTCGCGCGTTGCCCATGCTTTGCACTATAGCACGGGCCTGGCGCACCCCACCAATACCAGTTAAATTTTTACCCTCTTGCGCGTCGCCCATGCTTTGCACTATAGCACGGGCCTGGCGCACCCCACCAATACCAGTTAAATTTTTACCCTCTTGCGCGTCGCCCATGCTTTGCACTATAGCACGGGCCTGGCGCACCCCACCAATACCAGTTAAATTTTTACCCTCTTGCGCGTCGCCCATGCTTTGCACTATAGCACGGGCCTGGCGCACCCCACCAATACCAGTTAAATTTTTACTACACCCCACCAATACCAGTTAAATTTTTACCCTCTTGCGCGTCGCCCATGCTTTGCACTATAGCACGGGCCTGGCGCACCCCACCAATACCAGTTAAATTTTTACGTCAATACAGTTGCACGTACCAACGAACTAGTAAACTGAAATAGGAATTACATATTGCCAAGCAAATAACCTATTAGGTAACTATGCATGATTTAGTGGTATGAACGACGTCGGATTTTTCATTTCATTTAGCCCTTACAGCTAGCATCTATTGAACTTAAGAGGTGGTTTGGATTGCGGAATTTGGAGAATGGAATATTATACCCTCTATGAATTTGCCAAAATTTGTTTTATTGGGAAAAAAAAAAAAAACCACAATGTGTTGAATTAATAGATTTCATCATGGTTCCAATCGTATAGTTTTAGAAGAGAGTGGAATTTTCTCAATTCCATTGTTTTTATTAATAATATAATTCAAACTATTTAATTTAATCAAAAAATATCTTTAAATCCATGGATTATTTTTTTTTTTTCAACTAAACAGTGAGATTTCAAATAAATATCTAATTTCACAATGTATAGATTCTACACTCCACTGGTTCAAACTTCAAAAGATTGTTTAAAATTTCCAAAAATTTTATAAACTAAAAATCTTTGACTTATATATATATATATATAGGGATTATTTTGTTTCAAAAAGAAAATAATCTACTTAATTTACATTAACATAACTTTGACTCCTGGAGCAAATAAATTAAAGATTTCCAGTTATAGAATGAATTGTCAAACGATTTCAATAATTAGAGAAAAAAAAAGAGAGAGGTCCGCCAAATTACACTATTTATTTAAGTTTGAAATTAGTACTATATATTTATGATCTATGTTCTATATTTTGTATATTTATTTAAATTTGAAAATTAATTGTATTTCATTTGAGTAGATTATTTATTTGTATTTGTATTTGTATTATATCTTTTTATTATTTTTCAATATCTGTGTTTAAGTTTATGAATATTTTTAACCAAACTCGAAATAATAGTATCACAACAAAATTTTATGAACGTATGTCGAAACTTCAGTGTAAGGAAATGTATTAATAAATAGAAAAATAAATTCTTTTAATACTCTATCTATATTTTTTAAAAGTTAAATTTTTAATTTTTTTTTTTTTTTGAAAGGAAACATTCAATTTCTTAATAAAAAGAAGAAATAACAAATGCCTCCTAATCCGTCTAACAGTAGTGTCGCACCTGTTAGTTAATAGAATCCCTAATAATATTACCAAATTCAGAAAAATGGTTTAAATTCTTTTAAATCGATATATAAATATCAATTAGCGAACAAGGCGGACTTAGGGGTAGGTGAATTGCTTCTCTATAAATAGAAAGTTACATAACTTGGAAAAATATCAATCAATACTTTGTTTTTAACCAACATTAGATTTTCAAGATGGCTATGGCTGGGTTGCTTGCTTTAATCTGCTCATTGTTGCTAGCAGCATTGTTCATGGATTGCCATGCCGATGAAAGGAAGGTATACGTCACCAAACTTTTTCCTTTTCATTTTTCCATTTTTTATGTTTGAAGTTTCACTGCATGTATTAAGAGTATGTGTTTGTTCATATACAGGTTTACATTGTATACATGGGAGAGGGGCCTCCAGGCGATTTTCCTCCTGAATCTGTTCACAATTCCATGCTAGAAAGTGTGCTTCCAAGGTTAAGACTATATAATTAACTCTAATGAGTTGAAAGTAAACTTTCGGTTTATATGAAAATTGTGTTGTTTTCCAATTTCAGTAATTTGTCAGCCAAAGAGTCCATTATCTATAGTTACGGAAGGAGTTTCAACGGATTTGCAGCTAAGCTGACAGATGAAGAGGCCAGAACAATCTCAGGTTAGCGTTTCTTAGTAGGGACAAAATGTAAATTTATTGGCTTGTTTTATGCTGAAGAAAATATTGAAAAAAAGAAATTTGGTTGCAGAAATGGAAGGTGTAATCTCAGTGATTCTAAATCCCATTCTAAAGCTTCACACTACAAGGTCATGGGAATTCATGGGTTTCACCAATGCCAAAATCGGACCATCTCAAGAAGCAGATGTCGTTGTCGGTCTTCTTGACACAGGTTTTATATAATTTTATACACATTTGGATCGCTTTGCTGGATGATATGCTAGTCTGAAATTGGTTAATGTCTTCTTGTATTATATGTAGGAATCTGGCCAGAATCTGAAAGCTTCAATGATGAAGGAATGAAGGCTCCTCCAGCTAAATGGAAAGGAAAATGCATAGGTGCAAATTTCACCTGCAACAAGTGAGATCCCTTTCTCTATCACACTACAAGAGAAGCATATATAAATAAATGAGCTAATTGAACATTTGGAAATGCAGAAAAATAATTGGAGCTCGTTGGTATAACGGTTTGGAATTATATGACATTTCTGAAATAAAATCGCCTAGAGACACTTTAGGACATGGGACACATACTTCTTCGACTGCTGCCGGGCGAGAGGTGCAGGGAGCAAGTTATTCTGGGCTAGCTGAAGGACTTGCAAGAGGTGGAGTTCCTAATGCAAGAATTGCGGTGTATAAAGTTTGCTGGAGTTTTGGATGTTACGGTGCAGACATTCTAGCAGCATTTGATGATGCCATAGCAGATGGTGTTGATATTTTATCTCTATCTTTGGGTTCTGTCGCTTCCTCCCCGTATTTTGAAGACCCAGTCGCCATTGGATCCTATCATGCCATGAAAAATGGTATTCTAACCTCAAATTCTGCAGGTAATTCAGGACCAGAACCATTTTCAGTCTCCAACGTAGCACCATGGACGTTGACTGTAGCTGCTAGCACCATTGATAGGAAATTTGTTGCAAAAGTGGTGCTAGGCAATGGACAAGTCTTAAATGTGAGTTTATGATGAGTTCAGCATTTCTGCATCATCATCAACGAAGGTTCTCTCATCAATCTTTGGCTAATACCATGTTTATTTGTTCTTGAAAAGGGACTCTCCATCAATGATTTTGACCTCAATGGAACCTCATATCCTTTGATTTGGGGAGGAGATGCAGCAAACTACTCTGGAGGTGTTAACTCAGACTTGGCAAAATATTGCCCTCTTCCTGGTACAATGAATTCATATAAAGTAGCAGGAAAGATCGTGTTCTGCGAACGCTGGACGGATGGTGCTGCCATTTTAGTAGCCAATGGAATTGGTACCATAATGATGGATGGAGATGATTTCAATGTGGCTTTTAACTATCCACTGCCAGCAACAACAGTCAGCGAAGAAGAGGGTGTCGAAATTTTAAATTACATTAAATCAACAAGGTAATAACATCTGCATAAAATGCTTTTATTCTCATTTAATAAAATAAAACAAACCTTTTCAGGGAACCAACGGCGACTATTCTAGTTGGTGAGACTTGGAAGGACACTACTGCCCCTTCTGTTGCATCATTCTCATCCAGAGGACCTAACCAACTCTGCCCTGACATTCTCAAAGTAATCATCAAGAAAATTTTGAAAAATAGTTACTATAATCTGTTTGTTTAGAGGAACTTTCTTGACATTTACATCTGAACAGCCTGATATCACTTCCCCCGGTGTGGATATCCTTGCTGCCTGGTCGCCTCTTGCAGCACCTTCTCTCTACGAAAAGGACTCGAGAAGCAAGAAGTTCAATGTAATCTCAGGCACATCCATGTCCTGCCCACACGCTAGTGGCGCTGCTGCTTATGTTAAGGCTGCTCATCCTGACTGGTCTCCTGCTGCCATTAAATCTGCACTTATGACAACAGGTGGTGGCTTATTAAAATGTTCTGCTCTCTTTTTATCTAATAACTAATTTTCCATCTCCATTTAAGCTTTATGTTTCCATGAGCACAGCTTATATCATGGACCCAAGCAAACACGAAGAAGTCCTTGAATTTGGTTACGGGTCAGGCCATATAAATCCATTGCAAGCAGTAGATCCTGGGCTTGCTTACGATGCATCTGAAGCCGATTACATTAACTTCCTTTGCAAGCAAGGTTACAACACTACTACTCTCAGATTGATTACCGGAGACAACAGTACAGTTTGCAAGACCTCAAAGCTTGGAAGAGCCTGGGATCTTAACTACCCGACATTTGCTGTAGCTGTAGAAGACAGGCAGCCAATTCAGGGAGTATTTACAAGGACAGTAACTAATGTTGGTTCACCAAATTCAACTTATACTGTTAGCGTTTACATGCCTCACCCTGTGGTTAAAGTCGCAGTGAAGCCTTCTACCCTATCATTCTCTGCTGTTGGAGAGAAGAAAACGTTCACAGTGACAGTCCACGGGCCAAAGATTGCGCAGACGATGATAGTTTCAGGTGCAATATCCTGGAAAGATGGGGTTCATGTGGTGAGAAGTCCAGTAGTAGTGTATAATATTCTCCCTGGTTATACCTATGGTGTTCCTTCCTCGGAGTCAGAGAAAACATATAGATTTCAAGTTCCTATATATCGCAAGAATGGTATGTTCAGCCGCCAATAAATCCCAGTCAAGATTTAGATTGCGCAGACGATGATAGTTTCAGGTGCAATATCCTGGAAAGATGGGGTTCATGTGGTGAGAAGTCCAGTAGTAGTGTATAATATTCTCCCTGGTTATACCTATGGTGTTCCTTCCTCGGAGTCAGAGAAAACATATAGATTTCAAGTTCCTATATATCGCAAGAATGGTATGTTCAGCCGCCAATAAATCCCAGTCAAGATTTTCTTTATTGATTTTTTTTTATTTCTGTTAGGGAATTAGATAGAGAAGAAGGGAATTCTCAAGGAATCCCAGGGTGCATTAATTGCTCATTTCCTGAAATGTTGGTCATTCCTGCGTCTCCCTGATCCTAAAAACGGGGGAACTGCAAAATTATGTAAGGTTGCAAAAAAATTATCTTGACGTCTAGAGTTTTGCTACACCAAATGTCTTCCTTCTCCATTATTAACTGTGTCTTCCTTCTCCATGAAAATTTGGATCTAAAAGTTTCCTTTAAGAGTCAACATCTCTACAGGAGCATAAAAGCAATTTACATCTCAGCACTCGGAAATATTTAGAAATAGTCAAATTATAATAAGCAATATGCTTGTCCAGGTCCATAAATCCTTTGAAAAAATAATCAGCCAAGATCATTTGAAAGGTTTACATATAAATAGCATAAAAACAGCTGACAGCTCATAGCTTCCATCGAAAATGGACTGTCTAATAAGAAATTGTGAAAAAGAAACTAAGAACCAACTATCTTGAGCAATCGCAATAGATAGTAATAGCATTACACAACCATTAAGAAAATTCAAATTATCAATACAGATCCTATTACTTGCCAATAATGAAGCTGTTGTCATACAACTATAATAAACTCTCAAAAATAATATTTATAACCTGATAAATCACTTCCAACTAATTTATTGACGATCAAGTTACAAATACAACATTCAAATATCAATAGCTGCAATCATGTGTGATTTGGGAACAGGAACCTATAAGGCATCACATTAACCTCACGAGCAGGAAGTAAAAAAATAGCAAAAGGTAAGGGAAAAAAAATTGAAGCCTAAAATTCAAGAACCATTTTGTCATTCTCATTGTCTTGAAGCAGAACAAGAGAGCCCTTAACGGCAGGCATTCGGGCTATAACTTAATGACATTATGCAGTAGCAGTCTTCTGATTTGGCTTGAACACATACTTGATAAGGGACTCCTTTATTGGTAACATTCCAGGAAATTCCTTACTCAATTTGGATGCATCAAGCTCATTATTGCTCCTTGGCGCAACTATTACTTTCGCCTGCTCCTCAAGAGTGAAGTTTTTCCATGTGAAGTTCGGATCAACATAATTCTTATACATCTCTAAAATTTCATTGTGGCTGACCACACCAGGGTTTGTAAAATTCCAGATTCCAGTAAGGTTTCTCTTTGCCATCTCTATGGAAATGGGAAGCAGCTCATCCAAGATTGTCATTGAGTTTGGAATGTCGACTACCTTCTCATATCGAGTGATCTTTGTGATGAAGTTACGGGGATTAGATAAATCAGATGAAATTGGCATTCTGACTCGCAAAGTACAAACATTTTGATAATTCTTGAGCAACTCTTCCACCTTTCAAATAAAAAAAGAAAAAAAGGTGTAAAACAGAAGTAACACAATAAGTAATGTACATAATTATCTATTCACTACTAATATAAAAACGAATCTTTTAATATAAAAAATATATCAATAAAAATAGCAAACAGGTGTGTGCACATGTATGCATGAGCAAGTGGATTCACAAAGCGGAATTGCAGGTTACAAGTTCTTCTTCAACTTGATAGTTGAGCTCTGTATCATTTTTAATAACAAGAAGCTCATTTCCTCTTCTAATACCGTTTGATTGCAGGTGCACTGATACATATGCAAATATATTCAGTGTTAAATAAATAAAATACATGCTTTTTCCAAAATATGAAGTATAAAACAACTAAGCATCTTCAAGGCATCTGATAATGCAATTATTTAAAGTTATCATATAAAGCTGTTTTTCTCAATAAGGCAGGAGATGCAAGATTTGATCTTTCATTTCTTGCACTAAGATGCAATTACTTGACACACTAACCCAAATGCTATTTCTTCTTAAGATCTAGAATCCATGAACTAATCCTAAGAAATTGGCTAACTCTAAATTTCTCTGCCTTACTGTCTACTTATTCCAACCGAAATGTTCATAAAAAAAATGCCATGTTCAATCAAAACTAACTAGATTCATCTTGAAATTACTCGATTCAAATCAAACATGACTTAGCTCAAGCATAACCAATTGCATACACCATTTTAAGCAGCGTCATGTTATGTTATTTTAGATCTTATGAAGAAACACATAAAAATGTAATTACTTCAAACTAACTAATCGAATCAATTGTTTACCATAGCTTTAGTCTTGGAATAGAAGGATCCAATGAAATTCGGAGTATCCTCCTCCTTGAACCCGATACCTGACCCGAGAGGATGATTCGAGTCATACTCGAAAATACAACCAGTAGCATAATTAATCAAAATCAGGCCCTTTTCTCTGCAAACATCGGCCAAAGTAAGCGTCCCGACCACATTGGTCCTAATAGTCTCCACCTTATGAGATTCGCACCAATCTACGTTAGGCCTGCCAGTGACACCGGCGGCGTTGAAGACATGGGTAGGCTTGACGGTGGCTATGTCAGCTTCCAGAGAGACTCTGTTTTCGAGGCGACCGGAGCCATAGGTGTAGTCGATATCCTGAGACTCGCAGAGCTTACCCAAGAGACCACCGATCCAACCAGTTCGACCGTAGATGAGGAACTTAAGTGGCTTGTCGGCATCTGATGCGTTGCCGTTTGATGGGAAGCCCATTGTTGGGTATGGAGAGGGAGATGAGGTAGTATTTCTGGATCTGGTGGAAATTGATCTGGCGAAAATGGGATCTCTCTTCCGGTAATATATAGGGAAGTGACGATATGATGGGTTGCTCTTTGTTTTGGTGCTACGGTCCTATGGACAGCGATGGGTAGGGTGGTGTGTTTGTTTCTCTTCAAATTTTTATTTTTTGATTTAAAACGGAGCCAAATGATTTTGTGTGCTCTTCTATTTTGGAAGAAAATACTATTAAATAAGGTTTTTAACTCCATCTTCTATAATTTCTTGTCTTTAATATTAATTGTTGATTAATCAAGTTTTAGACAACAAATATTTAGTCTCTTACATAAATTTATTATTATTATTATTATTATTATTGAATTAATCAAGTTTTAGAACAACAAAATATTTAGTCTCTTACCATAAATTTATTATATATTTTATTAATTATTATTTATTATTTATTTAATAAAATACTATTATTATTATTATTATTATTTATTTATAAAATACTATTAAATAAGGTTTTTAACTCCATCTTCGATAATTTCTTGTCTTTAATTTTAATTGTTGATTAATCAAGTTTTAGACAACAAATATTTAGTCTCTAACATAAATAAAGACAATTTGTCTATATTACTAAAAACTTAAAAGTATAATAATAAGTTGAGATGAAAATTAATGATGTAAACTGAAAAATAGAAATAACTTTTAACTTTTATAATTGATTGATTAGTCATCTATCAATAATCATTATTGAAAATTTTTTTTAGGAAAACTATTTAAAATATTCTTAATTTCTTTC
Organism: Jatropha curcas; assembly: GCF_014843425.1. The sequence continues at coordinate 4,061,032 of NW_023590909.1, forward strand.
GAGTTAACAATGTAATTACTATTAGTGAAAGTATAGTTCTAATTTCTAAAGTAAGGACAATTAGCAAAAAAATATATATATATAATAAGATCACCTTGAAAAAATTAATAAAAGTTAACATAAGTCTTATATTCTTTTCAGCTTTTAATAAATCAAAGGTGAAAATAAAAACAAAAAAAATCTTGAAAAATTAATTATTTAAGGAGCAAAAATATCAAAACTTGAAAATAGGCAGATTCACAAATGAGTTTTGAATGAAATAAAATCTTTATGTTAACACTCCTTAAAAGAAAATACCAAACAAGAGTAAAGTGTTACCCCTCAAGTCTTATGCCTTTACACTTCAAAGCAAGTATCCCTTGACCCTTAATATATCAAATCGCTAAACATTCTTTTTTTTTTTTTTTAATCCGATGTACTGAAGCTCTAATTTGGATTTGTGCTAAGCAGGTTTATTACATATTTAGAACTTGAATTCGAGACTTTTGATTAAGGGAAAATGGACTTTTACCATCCTATTCCATTCTTAAGGTAAATTGCTGAACGAATCTCCATAAAAAATTTCCTAACAATAGTGAGAGTTAAACTTTGGTCAATAAGAGATTTTAACCATATTGGTGAAAATATTTTAATACACTAAACTGAATTGAGAGAGTAGCCTTAAAATCATTGATATTGGTAATGTGAAAATTAGTTGATAAAAAGCATATGTTAAATTTGAAATATTCTTCCTATGACTTACAACCTTAATTTTTTTTTTTATGGATAAATAGAGATATATAATTATTTAGTTTTTAAGTTTGATAAAAATTATAATTTCTTTTTTTTAATAATATATAAATTAGTCTCTAAAGTTTAATTCGATCAAATTATTTAGTCTTTGTCATAGCCCTACCCTTGGTAAGTATTGTCCGCTTTGGCATAGTCCCCGAATGGCCCGGATGTCCCTACACCTCACGGTTTTGTCCCTTTGAGCTCCGCCTACACATCACGTTTTTGTCCCCTTTGACCAGGGGTCACCCACTCTGCCAACTCAAAAGGCCGCCTACCAAGGTAGATGATACCCCTCTAATGTATAGATCGTTTGTACGCATCGTCCGTAGCCTGATGTGGGATTCGCCTAAGGTGAGTGCTCCTGATGTCCAGATGTCACAATTCCACCCCCCCTAAGGGACTCCAGCGTCCTCGCTGAGGTTGCCCACACCAGCCAGAGGAACGGGCTCTGATACCAAAATTTGTAACATCCCTTCCCGGTCCAACCGTAAACCCGAATGAACCGAACCGAGACGCTACAAACTGGTTGTACCTATGTCCTGTCATGCTGATATCATCACGTGTGCTGACTATAATATCATGCTGATGTTGTTTACATTAATAATGTGAATAATAGTTACAAGACATTATACTAGTTTTCAAATTGAAATGGGCCCAACTGTGTGCCCTGTACATGCCATGATAAGGATAAACAAAATCAAAATATCAAAATGAGTAGCTACCCTGAAGACTGAGTCGCTACCCTGAAGACTAAGTCTTCCACAGATGAACTGTAGCAGTTGTAAGCTGATTCTCTACGGTCCAGTCTCAAAACCTACGAGTTAAACAAATAACTCGCTGAGCAAATAAAGCTCAGTATAAATGCTCAGTGTGATATCACAATTTAATAAGAAATACAATAAAGATCATATAAGCACACATATCATTATATCCTTTCATGATTTTATCCTGCTGTTCATGATGCTGTTTGTAAATTTTGCAAGCTCCTTATTACCATCGTATAATTTAATAAATAAATAAATCAGCATAACTGCAGTGGCTCTCATAAGGTTATAAGTGAAAACCAAAGTGATTAAGAAGAACTGATGAAACTGTATGAAACTGGATGAATACTGATTATGGTGGGTGTATCTGTTATGGCCGTAATAAATCATAATAAATCATATCCACTCAACAGCCTATAGCTGGAGTACCAAACTGTATGGGGCGCAGATCTGCTATCCTATGTCATGACATAGTCTTATCTACGTGGTTTCTGGCTAACCTTAATGGAGCATATTATGTGTATTGTGATAATACAAGAATTATTTAGAAAATATCTAATGAGGAATAACGCATACCAGTGATAACGTATAAAGTAACTTGCATGGAAATACTCTAGCTATTGCACCCGCGATGCAATTCTTACTAATATTTATGTAACTAAATTTTACCATTCAGATTAGGGAAATTCTTAGTTTGAATTTAAGTTCACTTAGAAGGTAAAATGCAGTAATAATTTTAGGGTGAATGAATCTACATATGCATTCCAACATCATTTACTGCTAGTCTGCCCAGCTATTGGTTTCCAGCCTGCACAGGTTATACTATTTTGGTCACCGCTCTCAATTTATAACTCCAATTTAGGTGATTCTACATTATATGGTTAGATACCACATTAGGCTACAAATTTGTCTTCTACCACATCTCTTAATTACGTTGGTAAGGTAGTCAAATATTTACCGAAATGAGCAACTTCTAGTCCGTCCAGACTGTTGATTTCCAGCCTGCTGACACAGTCCTGTACTATTTGGACATTCTCTCAATTTATAACTCCAAATTAAGGTGATTCAAAACTCATGGACAGCTTAAAACATAGAGAGGAACAAATAACTCTTCTATAACACTCCCTAATTCCATCGTTAAACAGAGTCAAAATCAGGGTTAAGTTACTAGTCAGTGATCCAACAAACCTGGTTTAGCATGAATTCAATGTCTACTTCATTCATTCAATTCATCCATTCAATTCATCCCATGCTTTATCACCATTTACAGACCTCTAATTCAACATTCAGCAACATATCTTTGCATTATCCACACACTACAGAAGTGTTCATGAAAGAAAATGTGAAAAACTAAAAGAGATATCAAACCTTCAACCAAAAGAGCTTTAAATCTTCTTCTTAGCTTCCTTTTCCTCCAACTTTGAGCTCCCCTCTCCTTTACATCATAACTCTTATAAATCATCTAAAATATCACAAAAGTATGAAATTTAAGAAAGGCTACTTACTTGGATAGAGTTCTAGGTTGAATTTAGTATTTAAATCACATGAAAAGTGATGGAGAAAGGAAGGAGATGAAGAGAAAGATAAGAGGAGATGAAGAGGAAGATGGAGATGAAGAAGAAGACGTTGAAGATGAAGAAGATGAAGAAAATGAAGAAAGCAAAACTGAAATGGAAGTCTCCCGTGTAGTCAAATATATCTTTGATTGTTTGTTAAAAAATTACCAAATAGTAACCTAAAATTTTCCATATGTTACGTTTTAATACCTAAACTTTTCTTATTTTAGTCCAGTAAGTCTACTCCTACACTTATGATCTTTTTTTTCTTCACAGTAAGTCCACTTCTTTTACTTATTTATCATCCCATTTTACCCCACTCTGGCGTTAATTGGTTTCTAGTTCGACCCGACTCGACTCATGTATATGCAACGATTCGATTCAGTAGGATGTTACAGAAGATGGAAGGTGACTGTGTTCAGTATGTGCGTCATTGCAAAGTTTGCCAATATCATGATAATAAAAGCCACTTACCTGCTGTTGAACTTCATTCAACAACTCCTTCCTGGCCTTTTTCTGCATGGGGTATAGACCTGTTTTCCCCCCGGAGGAAAAATAAAACGTAAGATTTTATATGTTTTTGATGTATATTTTGGAAATCGTGGTGATAAAAACCTTTTTTTGGATGCGAACTCTTTCTGGCTGATAACAGTGTGATGGTCCCTGATACTGTGATCGTCCTTAACATGAAACGTGAAAGACATTATGAATTCGATCTAATGTCGAAGGGTAATGCTAAGCGATAGGGCTATGGTTCCTACACGTTCAACAATCTCATATGGACCAATGACCTAGGACTAAAGCTTACCCTTTCTTCCAAACCTTAGGATCTTTTCCATGGTGACCACTTGTTAAGAAATACTTTACACCGACCATATATTCAATGTCCTTTCTCTTTTAAATAGAATAGGAACTTCCGTCGATCACTTGCTTCTTTCAGCCGTTTCCTGATGATTCCACTTTCTCTTCCTGTTTCTCTACCAGTTCTGGACCCAAAATCTTCTTTCTCACTAAGTTCTGTTCCAACACACAGGTTGTTCTTGGCATTTTCTGCCATACACGCTCAATATGGTGCCATCTTTGATGCTCGATTGATAGCTGTTATTGATGGCAAATTCCATGAGATGTACATATCTGTCCCAGCTGCCTTCAAATTCTATAACACATGATCTCATCAATGTCTTCTTCCAGGATTTGAATTACTCTCTCTAACTTGGACATCTGTCCTGAGGATGGAAATGCAAGTGCTGATGTAGTTTCGTTCCTAGGCGTCCCTTGGTATTACCGCCAAGAAATTTCGATATAAACCTTGGATCACGATCAAGATATAATGGATGATGGAACCTCCATGGTAGTCGAACTATTTCTCTAACATAAATTTCTGCTAACATTGTCCAGAGATCCATCCCTAACTGGTAGAAAGTGCCGCAGACTTGGTTATCTATCAAACAATTTACCCATACTGCATCATGCTCGCTGCGTCTGGAAGGTAATCCGGTAACAAAATCTCATCGTGATCCTGATGCCCAGGTATTTCCATGTTGGCACTGTTATTGGATGAAGCAACCCAGCTGGCATTGCATGTTCTGCTTTTACTTGTTTGACATGGTCCAAACATCTTGTTACAAAATTGCCAATGTCCCTTCTCATGCCCCGGCCACCAATAGCCTTTCTTCAAATCTTGTACAATCTTAGGTCTGCCTGGAATGCAATTGTATATGGACTGTTGTGAGCTTCATAGCAGAATCTTCTTGTCTGATTTCCCCTTGTGGACAACAACTTCCGTCTTATAGAACAAATACTCCACTGTTATCCAATTTTGAATTTCCCACCATGGTCTTCCTGTACTTGTTTTAAAAACCCAAATTGGCTATTTGCTCATCTTTCTTCTGAGCCGCTTCTGCACTTCCCTGAACCAAGATGGCTTGTAATTGCATCTGGTGCTGAATGCTCCCTCGCCCGTTGCAATCCATGCTAATTCTCATTGCTCCTCAAAGCCATACAATGGTTTCGACTAAGTGGATCAGCGTACTCACATTAGCTTTTACCCCGGATTGGGTATTAATGACAATAATCATAAATTAGCAGAATCTTGGCATCCACTCATTGTCTTGAATTCAAGTCTTCTGTGTCGGTAAATACTTTAAATCTGATATCAGTTGTAAATGTAACACTTTTTCAGAACCCGTATTAGATAATGCCTCCATACTTTGAACGCTAGAATAATGGCTGCCGAGTTCTAAATCATGGGTTGGATAATTCAAGTTCATTGTGGCTTCAATTTCTGGAGACCATAAGCTACCACTTTTACTGTCTTGCATGAGTACAACATCCTAACCCCAGTTGAGAGGCATCAACTGTAAATCTCAAATTCTTTACCCTGACACTGGGTTTTGGTCAACACTGGTGGCTGTCGTCAAACTTTTTCTTTCAAGTTTCAAAAACCTCTGCTGACCCTATCATCCCATTGGAATACAACCTCTTTTCAATATAATCTTGTTTCAAGGTGGATGCAAATGATGGAGAATCCTTTACGGAACTTTCTGTAATAGCCGGCTAAACCCAGAAAACTGTTCGAGACTTCCTGTAACATTCCTCGGGTGGTCTCCAATCAAATAATAGCTTCGGTCTTTCTAGGATCCCACTCTGATACCTCTGATGACACCCCAAATGTCCTAAGAAAGAACTTCTCTAAGCCAATTCACATTTACTGAGCTTGGCATACAGCTGTTTTATCCCCTCAGTGTCTGAAGTACAATCCGCAATGTTTTATCATGTTCAAGCCCTATCTCCCTAGAGTAGACCAAAATGTCAAATCTATAAACAACGCAACCATGACTGACCAGATAAATGAAATGAAACACGCGGTTCATAAGATCCATGAAAACCGCCGGTGCATTAGTGAGACCGAATGGCATTACTAAAAATTCATAGTGACCATATCGGGTCCTGAATTCCATCTTGGAGATATCTTCTTCCTTTATCTGCAACTGATGGTATCCTGACCTGAGATCGATTTTAGAAAACATACCTGCACCCTTTAGCTGATCAAACAAATCGTCAATTCAAGGCAACAGATACTTATTCTTGATTGTCAGCTTGTTCAGCTGTCTGTAATCAACACACAGTCTGAGTGATCCATCTTTCTTCTTGACGAAATCTCTATTCTATCCAAGTAAGTAAATCTTCTTGAATTTCATAATTGACTCATTTGGTGATATTTTTAGAGTATTCATAAGAATTCTTTAACTCTTTTAGCTCTGCTGGTGCCATTCTGTAAGGTGCAATTGATACTGGTACTGTTCCAGGATAGACATCTATGGTAAACTCCACTTCCCTCTTTGGTGGTAACCCTGGTAACTCTTTTGGAAATACGTCTGGATAATCACACACTGTCACTGTTGGTATGTCTTGCACTCTTGCCTTTTCTTTCTCTGCTTTTAATGCACAGACCAAGTATGCTTCACAACCCTTCTGAATTAATCTCTTTACTGCCATGGCTGATATCACATTCCCCAGAAAATCGCGCCGCTTCCCGACGACTGTAATCTCTTCCCCTACTACTGTATATAATGTCACCCTTTTCTTTGCACAATCAACCATAGCCTGATGTTTGGATAGCCAATCCATACCTAGAATAACATCAAATTCTCTAAATGGTAACTCCATAAGATCTCCTGGAAACTCCTTTCCATGAATAACAACTGGACATACACCCTTTGACTACTATATGAGTTTTTAACTTGTATCTCTAATGGAATTAGTAACAAAATACCCTGACTTACATGCTCAATTGCTACCCTTTAACCCAGTGTTTAGGTACGGCTAATGTATTGAATTGTGATGATCCAGGATCAATTAAAGCATAAACTGTATGATCAAATAAAGAAACGCAAAACAAAACTATGGACATCTGGAGCTTCCTCATCTTCCTTGGCTGCATTAACATAGACCCTGCTGGGGAACTTCTGGTATCAGGTCTGTCCACAGTTCTCTGGATGGCTTGGTCTTCTGCCCTCCGGAAGCTTCTCACCTTCTACTCCGAACCTCTACCTCTGCCTACTTATTGGAACTGTGTAGAAACTTTCTACCCTCTTAGGACAGTCCCTCTCTTGATGGTCTGAATGCTCCATATATCATTGCATCTTAGCCTGTCACCATCCAACCAGTAACCAACCAACAATCTCCACCATGCCGTCTGCCACAATGCTCACAAGGTGGAAAAGTATAACCATCTGACCCTGCACCTCTACCAGTGCCTCTACCCGGTGCCTCTGCCTGAACCTCGACCACCACCGGCAGAACTAGCCACAACTGATACCGCTGGCGCATGAGCACCCCTAGCTGTGCCGTGGCTAAAAGGATGCCTAGGACCAGTTGAAGTACTAACACCTCTGAATCTCTTGCTCTCTGACTGATATGTACTGGGTGCACTCTGAGTCTGATCTCTCTTCTGCTGAGACCACTGGCGTCTGGTACACTGACTGGCCTGAATTCGCTCTATCTCCTGAGCTCTGAGCTGCCTCTACCAAAGCTGAGAACTCTCTAAATCTGGAAGCTACCACTCCCATCTGAATCTCATCATTCAGGCCCTCTTGAAACTTTTTACACCTCTCTACCTCTGTAGCCACTATCCAGTCACCATACCTGCTGAGTCTGGTGAATTCTCTTTCGTATTCTGCAATTGACATTCTATTCTGTCTCAGGTATAAGAATTCCTTCCTTCTAGAATCAAGATAAGCCTCTGTGATGAACTTTTTCTTGAATTCATCCAAAAAGAATTGCCAGGTACGCTGCTCTGCTGGTACTCTCTGCTGAACAGTACTCCACCATGGTATGCCTCGTCTATGGTGGCCGAAAAATGGATTTCAACGGAAAAGCCACCAAACCGCTCGAATTTTCTCTTGGAGTCCATATCCGACTTGAATTTGCAGAGAGGAGGAATCCTTTAGCTATTTCTGGACTGTCATCCTTGCTAGCTCTGAATTCTTTTGCACCGTATTTTCTAAGCCTTTCTAGTGGGGACTTTCTTTCTCTGTCTACTCCTACTGATGCCTGAGGTATCACCCCTGCAATCTGTCTAAACGTATCTGCAAGTTGTTTTAACAGCACCTCCTGACCTACTTTGGTGCTCTAGAGCCTTCACCCTCCACTGCTCTGGAGGCGTGTGACTCGTTCACCTTCCTGTGACATCCTTCCTAAAAAGATAACAAACTGCTTTTAGTTCATTCAGGGTAGTCATGGGCGTGTACACTTTAATGACATATGCATGCAAGCCCGAGGAAACTAAACCTTAGGGCTCTGATTACCAAAAATTTGTTCATAGCCCTTTACCCTTGTAAGTATTGTCCGGCTTGCATAGTCCCGGATGGCCCGGATGTCCCTACACCTCACGTTTTGTCCCTTTGAGCCAGTGGTCACCACTCGTGCCAACTCAAAAGGCGCCTACCAGTTTAGAGGACTACCCCTGCTTATAGGTTAGAGACTACCCCTCTTATGTATAGATCGTTTACCTCGTCCGTAGCTGATGTGAGATTCGCCTAAGGTGATGCCCCCTGATGTCCAGGATGTCACAGTCTTCCACTTTAAAAGTGATATTTTTACTATTAAGTAAAGAATTAAATCACACTTTTTACACACAAAACTAAATAGTTTAACGGATTAAACATTTATCTCATGAACTACCAATGTATTCATCAAATAAAAGAGATGAAATTACAATTATAAACAAATTTAAGGGACTAAACAGTTATTTATCTAATGTCTAAAGTTTTTTTTTTTTTTAAGTGTTTGTTCTGTCGGCCACTTCTAACATTGGCACAAAGAGGGAAAGGAAAAGAATTTCTCTATTAGTTTAAAAATTTAAGAGAATTTGACTTTTTAATTTTATTTTAACCATTTTAGCATCTGAAATTCACTTTCTGACCAATCTGAATTTACACGGAATAGGTTCATACACGAGGACTTCACTTTACCAAGTGGTGGTGTTACTGATAGATTATGTTAGATAATCAAACAAAGAAAACATGTGTAACATGGGTTTAACTCGTCTCAAGTGGAAGACAGACAATTACCATCATATTTAATTAATTCTTAATTATAAACAAAGGAACAAAGAATATCTCGTGTAAATTAGTTAATTATAAATTCCAAGATCCACAGTTTTGATTTTTTTATGGACCAAAAATTGTACTACATGGCCCTTACCTTTATGAGCCTAGACTTTGGTTTAAACATTAAATTTTCCAATGAGAACTAGTAGTTTTACAAGTATAAAATTATATAGAATAAAGAAAAGACTTGCATTTTGCCCTTCTTTAGGATCCAAAAAGATTTCATATTTATTGCAGTAAAGAGGCTTGTGGTTGATGGGCCTCCAAGGAGGCACAATGCTATTTGATAATGATGGTTAAGTAAGATTCGGATCCCACGCTATACTAGAATCTAAGAATGAGTGGTGTGGAACAGTGGAAGGCCCAAAATCGGCAACACCCTATCCATCGTACGATTTCATGGGATCCCAAAAATGTCGCAACCTGATATAATTTTTATTCATGGTTTATAATCAATTTCTATTATTTTTAATGTAATAAAACATTAAATCCTCAATTTAAAAAATAATAATAAATATTTTAAAATTGAAAAATAAATTAAAAACAGGAAAAAAAAATTCAATTTCGTAGTTGACGATGGAAATTTTTTTTTTTAATTTTTAACCTTTTTTTTTTAAATAGAAAACTACACATTTTTTTACCATAAATTAATCACAATATTGACCTTTAAAAAAAAAAAAAAAAAGAAATTGACCTTTTTAAAAAAAAAAAAAAAAAAGAAGAGACAGTGAAAAAAAAAAAAAAAAGAAGAGAACAGTGAGTACATAGATATGATAAAAAGACATGCACATTTTTTATTAAAATCATTAAATTTTAATATAGCATTTAACCCTTAAATTTATCACATACATGCCATACAAGTAATGTGAAATCTCAAAAACTTAGGTGCACTTAAATTATTTTATAAGCTTTCAATTGATGCATAAAAAATATTTCTAAAAGAAATCCAATATATAATTCTTTTTCATTTTTATTTATCTTATTTATCCCTTCTTTTGTTTGGTCTAATTATTTATTACTTCAACTTTATTAAATTTATGTAAAAATTGTTCTAGTTGATAAGTTTGCAATTAAAGATTTCATCGCTCACCTCAAGAGTAACTATATAATTTTAACTGGGCCTTCAAGACCACTTTACCTGGGCCGAATACAAACTTAAATGGCGGTTACCCGCGGCCCAATTTGACATTTTTAGGAAACAATTCATTTCCGAAACACACGCTCACCGAGATTTAAATGCATTTAAACGCTGTTATCGAGACACCACTTTGACGTTTAATGCGATTGTCAAGCGATGAAACGCGATAGTCGAACGATAAAATAGTAAACGACAGTAATAAAGAAACGTTTTCGAAAAGAGTCCATAAAAAAAAATTCAGATCTACCACTTGATTTACACAGAAAACTGAATTGAACACAAAATACGAAAATCTAAACGGACTAGGAAACTAAAAATACAAAATTAACCGCCAAAACCATAGAGAGTGCGACCCTGCCTCTTGAGAGCGTAGACAACATCCATGGCGGTTACTGTCTTTCTACGAGCATGTTCAGTGTAAGTAACAGCATCGCGAATCACATTCTCAAGGAAGATCTTGAGTACGCCTCTAGTCTCTTCATAAATGAGACCACTGATACGCTTGACGCCTCCTCTACGAGCGAGCCTGCGAATGGCCGGTTTGGTGATGCCTTGAATGTTATCTCTCAACACCTTCCTGTGCCTCTTTGCTCCTCCCTTTCCCAGCCCTTTGCCTCCCTTTCCTCTTCCCGACATTTCGTTATCTCTCAACACCTTCCTGTGCCTCTTTGCTCCTCCCTTTCCCAGCCCTTTGCCTCCCTTTCCTCTTCCCGACATTTCCTCTTTCTCTCGTTTCCTAACTCAGACCAGCAGTGGAAAACTGAAAATAGACTTGCCCTGGGATATGGGCAGATGGGGGTTTATATATTTGTTAGGAGCGGGCCGCCTCAAATTTTAAGCTCCAATTTCGAATTTTCACAAAAATTTGAGCGCTAAAAGCGAAGCAAGTACCGCCACTTCTTTTCGATTAGTATGTTGACCGTTGGATGGAATGTCATCTACGGTAAGAAAGATCGATCCGCGTCAATGGAAGAGACTCTATTTGAACCGTTGGATGAAAACTCATCTAAAGATAGACTTAAACGGATTGCCAAGGTGTAAGTAACGTCATATCGTTTCTTCAGTTAGTAACGTGATTTTATTGTCGTGTTAATCACAAAGTCATTTCTGGAATACACTTAAGGACATGACGTTTGGTCGATTCCTATCAAAGAGCATGTCGTTACTTTTTTTTCTGTTTTTTCTAAATGTCAAGTGAAAAATGGTAAACGTGATCTGGGCCCAAAAATGTTAAAGAACTAAGAGAAACTCTTGTGTGGACTGTCCACCGGGGTCCGCCGAAGACACGAGGCTGATAAGAAATTACTGAGAGAGATTGATAGGTTTGGGGTGAGTCAATAACGCGATAGTAAAAAGGATTGCGTTGACTGGACTGGAGGTTTTGAAGCACGCGGGAGTTGCCTTTGCCTTGCCTACTACTCCCACCCTCCGCAACTTTTGAAAGACGTTCCCCTCAACCTTAACAACAATTAAAGAAATGATTAAGCAAATTCCATGTTAGCAAAAATAATTTGTACTCCCTCACCATGAAAATCTCTCTAGCTTATTAATTAATTTGCTCTCTAAATGATTAATTAAGAAGGAAATAAATTAAGATCAATCGATTATTAAATATTGAACACATCACAGCCACACACATATACATACAGAAAATTAAAAACAAAACATAGAATTTTATTATTTTTCAATAAAGCAGGTAGAAAGTACAAATGAACCAAATTTGGAAAACAAACACATAACTGCACCTTTTTATTTAACCTACCTGTCTGCATAATCAAAGTTCAAAACATTTAAAAAAAAAAAAACAACATCACATGATAACAGTCGTAAATCGACATTTTAGTCTATAGGACATGTGTAGTGAGCCAACTGACAATAGCTCGTTATTTATTAGCAAGAGCCTCTTGGCTCTTCCTAAACAGCTTATGCTCAATATGTTGAGCGAAAGTGCGAGGAGGAAACAGTGCAGGCTCTTCTTCAGTCACAACTTCAGGTAATGGCTTAAGGATAATTTTTTCCTTCGGTGGCTCACAAAAAACTGCCCAGGAAATCCTTACCTTCTCCTTATTAACTAGTCCTCTGTGAAGAATACTCTTGTATCTGCGATTGCTCAGTATTTCAATCGTGTCGCCGATGTGCATGATTATGGAGTTTGGGACGCATTTTGCAGTGACCCACTTGCCTTCGTAGAAGAGTTGCAGGCCAGGCACCATATTGTGGAGGATGAAAGTGAGAGCACTAACGTCAGTGTGTGCTTCAACTCCTAGAGCAAGTTCTGGCTGTGGGCATTTAGGGTAATAGTTAATCTTCATTTGAAGAAGAAGCTCTTCAAGCCCACCAACTTCTTTTTCTAGTCTTCCTTCTTCTAGTCCTAAGCCAAGTGATAGTACTGACAGCATTTTGGTAGCTAGTGCTCTTAGTTGCCTCGCATACTCACTGGTCGCCGCTCTGCATTTTTTTTTTTTTTTACACATTTAATACATGCATGTTAGTATAAAGATTATGGAGAATTTATACATTGATTTTCTTATATGGAAATCTATAATATTTCTAAAATTAAAATATAATTTAATTAATTATGAAAATTCTAAAATTAAAATTTATATTTGTATATTTTGAGAAATAAAATTCTCAATAAGTCTTACCCTATTAATCAAGGCTTTGTTTTTTTTTTTTCACAAATAATTTACTTAGAAATTATTTTTCGGATTTTTTCATGTTTGAAGTATTCAAGAAAAATAATCTACAAAAATGATTTTCCTATTCAAAGGATTTAAGCTATTTTAAAAGAAAATAATTTCTCATTCTCAAAAGGAACAATAATATTTTTTAGACATTATAAATTTATTATAATTTTATAAATACATATTTATTTATCCATTGATCAATAGTAGCAACCACTACTGATCAGCAATTACTGCGAACTGCCAAACACCATTATTGGCTCCTAACAACCATTATAATTTATAATTTTTTAAATTTTTTTATCATATTCAACAATAAATTTTTAAAATACAAAATTTTTATAATACTCAGTTAGCAACACAAATTGAACATATGTGAAGAGTTGTCGTGTTTGATTCCAACTAAACACATCTACATAGAAGGGCGAAAAACCTTAACTGTGATTAAATTCCGAGCCGAATTAATCAGCCTCAGCTAATAGGATCCGGATACCGATTGATTACACTAAAAAACCTCTTTATATATATTTTTGATAAGCAGTGATTAAACGTTTTTTTTTTAAAAACTTTTCTGATTAGGACTTATCAGGCACTTGTTAAATGCATCTTAATTAACTAATTACTGCAACAACTTACATGTAGTCAGAGGGAGTTTTAGGCCAAATAGACAAGTCGCGTTTGTCTTCAGGATAAATAAGATGGAAGAAATAATCCTCCCACTCTAGCTGCCCACTAGCATTATTAGCAAGCTTACTGCCATAGCCTTGGATTTTCCCTGAAGCCTGATCATTTGCATATTTTTCTTTTTCCTCCATAGGTTGATCGAAGAAAGCTTCTCCAGCTTTCTTAACGCGTTCAATAAGTTGGTCAGAAATTCCATGGTTAACCAAATGCATAACTCCCCATTCCTTGGCAGCTTTTATGAACTCTGCTCTGCATTTCTCGCGAACAACTTCATCTTCAGAATCCACTTCTTTCAAATCAATGGTTGGAACCTGAGGCCCTTCTTCTTTTTTCTCCTCTTCGAAGACGTTGCCGATGCTTGTTAGCTCTTCTTTTGGACGAATGTATTCTTTTGGGATAGATTGAATCCCACTGCTTGATAAACTCTCAACTCTTGGAGCCACTGTTATCACCATTTTAGCTAGCTTTCGAGAAATGAAAATGTTTCTGTTATATGTTTTCTTTCTTTCTTTACTCTTACAGAGATCTGAGTGGAGAGTTTATATAAAGATAAAAGAAAGAGATGGAAAGTTCTAAGCGGTAAGTGTTCACGTGACAAGAGCTAATACAGATAAACAAGATTCTGTTGACTTATTGACTGGAGGATTTGAAGCACGAGAGAGTTACCTACTTCCACCCTCCGCAACTTTTTCCAATAATGACTGAAAAGTCATTTAATCATAATTTTTTTAATATTTGATAACCTTGATTGTATTATTGAGAATATTATTTCAATATCGCTCTATTTTATTTTTAGATGATTCTCATCAATTTTATTTTTTCTATTATGCTTAAAATTATAGTTTCTATAAATAGAGTAGAACAATATATTTCTTTTTTTATTTTGTGTAGTACAACACTGGCATAATGGAAAAAAAAAAAGAAAAAAAATATATAAATAGACACACTTTCAGCAATAAATGTAGATAAGATTTGGATTTAAATTCCCCCCCCCCCCGCATAAATGTAGATAAGATTTGGATTTTAAATTCCCCCCCCCCCAAAAAAAAATACAATTCTATAAAGCAAATAGTGGATCCACATTTTTATTTAATTCTGTTTTTTTTTTTATCTATTTTTGTCCCCCCCCCCCCAAAAAAAAATAAATTCTAATAAATCAATAGTGGATCCACATTTTATTTAATTCGTTTTTTTTTTTTTTATCTTTTTGGCCATTTTGCATTTTTATTTTCCCTGACCAACTTTATTTAATTCATTTTCGTATCTTTTTGGCTATTTGTGTATTTCCATTTTTCATAACCAATTGCATCTCTTATATATATATATAAGGAAATGAAAAACAGATGGTGCAATAAAGAGTGTTTTCTATTAAAATATATTTGAAATACATATTTCAATCTAATTTTTGAAATTAAATTTGAATATAATTGAACCTTTTAACATAAACAATATTTTCCAATAAAATTTTATTTAAGTCAAAGGGTTGTCAATTTTTTCAAATGATCCATTTTGGAACACAGCTAATGAATTTGTAGTCAATCGCCTTGAGTTTAAAATAACAACCCTATGAAGAAAAAGAAATCAATTTCTACCATTTTGTCAATTAGTTGATTCTAGATCAATTTAGTACTAATTAACTAATATTTTTACTAATGTCAAGTCTTAATAAACTATTTTAAATGTGTAATTATAACTTGAGGGAGTCAAATATCCGCAATGTGACAGTTCGACCTTGCTAAAAATATTTTTATTCTACAATAATATTCTGGTTTTCCTCCGCCGTTGTTTTTTAGCTAATTGTCTTGGATTCTTGGCCAGGTTGGTGACACTCGCGTGTTTACAACTTTCAGTCAGCGTATTATATTTCATATATTTATAGTTTTGTTTCTTTTTTTTATTTTTTTTAATTTTTAGGGTGGACAGTGTATAAGAAGTTCAACGAATTAAAAAATACCGTAATATTTTTTCATTTCTCACGTAAGCGAAGACACCGATCAAACCATACATAATTGATTAGAATAGACATTATTGCAAATCTCAAATGGCAACAAAGTAAAATACTATAACAGAATTAAATTGATATAAATTTATATTTAGAGATTTAGCAAATCCGAATTTGTTGAAAGAAAAAAAAAAAAAAAAGAGAAGGAATAAACCCCTACCGACATAAAGAGTGATCAAAAGTGGAAAAAATGTGAAAAAACAAGACAATAAAAGGACATAAAATGTATTATTTTATCTCTTTTTCTAAAAGAATTTTTCACTCTTTATTATTATTTTATACTTTCGTTTTTTTTTTTCTAACACAAAAACCGAAACCCTAATAATAAATGAAATAAAATATATCAACCCAATGAATTACATCGATCTAGGTGTTGAAAAATAATGGAATACCATCTTTATTCTTCCAAACGAAATGATGACACGTGTTGAAAAATAAAATAAAAATGATGACTTGGCAGCCACAACAGCAAACTATTTGATATTTTGAAAATAGAGTTACATTTCCCTCCACACATTCTCTGTTGCCTTATCCTCTTGATGTTCTCTTCTCTGTCTCTGTTTCCCTCCAAACAAAACAAAGAAATATATCATCACAAAAATTAAAAAAAAAAAAAAGAAACAATTCATTAACCATTAGTAATCTCCTCCACCTCAAAACTATAGTTAACGATTCCAATGGCTAGCAAATTAGCCATCTCTTTGACTTCTTCTGGTCTCTCCTCTGCTCCTATTCGGAAACCAGTCATCTCTTTATCATCATCTTCTTCTTCTTCTACGAGGTCTCAGTCCATTCAATTCAATGGAAGGCATTTTTGTGTTCGACGCAGAATTTTTATGCTTCCAATCAAGGCAACTGCTGACCAACAAGGTTTTGATAGTCTTTAAGAATCCATGACAATTTAGATTTTATACCTTCTAGTTTAGATTTGCGTGAGATGAAATGGGTAATAAATGATCTGCTTAGTGATTTAAGGATTAAGTTTGAAATATAAAGATACTTGATTTTTAAATTAAATTATTTTGTTTTATTGGGTATTTTTATTTTCTATCGAAAATTAATTACTGAACATTGAAAATTTTTTTTTTGTTCTTTTCAGGTCAGGTGGGAGAAGACCAGGTTGTGGACAGTAAAATTCTGCAGTACTGTAGCATAGACAGGAAAGAGAAAAGGTCAATAGGTGAAATGGAGCAGGAGTTTCTTCAAGCATTACAAGTATGTAAAAACCAGTCTTTTCTTTTTCATTCCTTCAATATTTTGATATTCAGCACATAATAACTCTATTTCCGTCTTCTTCTACAGTCATTTTATTATGAGGGAAAAGCTATAATGTCAAATGAAGAATTTGATAATCTCAAGGAAGAACTAATGTGGGAAGGAAGCAGTGTTGTTATGCTAAGTATGTTTATGACATTTATATTGTTTGTCAATTATTCAATCATAAGACAACTTTTTTCAACTCGCTTGATATTTGTATTTCACATTTCAGGTTCTGATGAGCAGAAGTTTCTGGAAGCTTCAATGGCTTATGTATCCGGGAAACCAATTTTGAGTGATCAAGAATTTGACGAGTTGAAGATGAGACTAAAGGTTGGTGCCTTCTTTTCTTTCCTTTTAGTTTATAATTGCATATGAATGAGTTGAAGATGAGACTAAGAAGTTCACATCTATAACATTCCAATTACAAATATATTAGTGCCACCAACTGAAATTGTGCTAATAAATGCAGTTTCCTTCATGTATATCTTTGATTTTATTTTTATTAATAATTGTTTTGCAGCAAGAAGGTAGTGAAATCGTAGTTGAGGGTCCTCGATGCAGTCTTCGTAGTAGAAAGGTGCATATCGCTCCAATTTTTCTCTCCTCTTGTGCTTGTAATTATGTACATTAATCTTGTTCAATAAAGAAAGAGTGCATATCGCCTCCAAATTTTTCTCTCCTCTTTGTGCTTTTGTAATTATGCTAACATTAATCTTGT
The DNA here is from genome assembly GCF_014843425.1 of Jatropha curcas. The sequence continues at coordinate 4,078,725 of NW_023590909.1, forward strand.
TTCATATAGTTCTAAGTAGGGAAGGCTCTGCAAAAATTTGTTTTTCTCATTGCAGCATTTTATTTATATTTAACCCTCAACATTATCATTTATATTAATTATTTCACTTCAAGACGTATTCTGATTATTTCTTCTTCTTTTTGTTCCATGTCCTGCAAATTCTAATGGTTAAACCTTACTTGTCCCTGCTCAACCGTCTTCACAGGTTTAACAGTGAACCTGATCTGTTTGACTATTTAAAAGATGTTCCTGTTGGTATGTCCCCTGCAACTGTTGTTGCATTAGGCTTGTAAGTCGTTTTCCTTTTCTCTTCAGCTCAATCTACAAATCCCTTTCATTTTATCTGTTTTGACAATCTTTGTTGAAGGAGATTCCATCTAAAACATTAGAAGTTCAACAATTTTGTTGATTCTGATACTTTTAACTTTCATTTTCTTTTTCTTTGTACAGGTTTTTCTTCTTGGATGATTTGACTGGATTTGAAATAACATATCTTCTGGAGGTAAACAGCACTCATTCTTCTTTTTCTTCTTTTGGTTTTATGAAGCAGATTCTGACAAGACAATCATTAGTTAGAGCTTCAGTGTTAAGTTTTCTAATTTGTTGAGTTGCAGCTTCCAGAACCATTCAGCTTCATCTTCACATGGTTCGCTGCGGTGCCATTAATAGTCTGGTTAGCTCAGTCTTTCACAAATGCAATTGTAAAAGACTTTTTGATCTTAATGCAATTGTAAAAGACTTTTTGATCTTGAAGGTAAAAATCTGCATTTATTTCTCTTCTGATTAAATGATTTCCAAATTGACATACTAAAGAATTACATGATTTTCTAGGGCCCTTGTCCCAACTGCGGTACCGAAAACCTCTCCTTCTTCGGAACCATTCTTTCAGTTTCAAGCGGTGGTGTAACCAACATGGTCAAGTGCTCAAAGTAAGTTTTCAGATTTTTTTTTTTTATTATCTAACATTACTTATTAGACATTGTTATCTTATGTTTTACATTCCTGCAGTTGTGGAACTGATATGGAGTATGACTCGAAGACACGATTGATTACACTGCCAGAAGGAAGCAATGCTTGATTAAGAGGTACGTATCCTTTCAGCGAAAACTCGCCGACAGCTTAATTCTTCAAAATTATGATTTTCCAATTCAAGTGCTAAATCGATTGTGGCTATTGAATCCAGGATGAGACCAGTTTATGGGAATCATAAAATGCAACTGCTACTTAACTCATAAAGGCGGAAGTCAGGAGTGTAAAAACTTTGGGTGATAAATTATGGGAGAGGAGAAAGTTTTCAGATGTGTGCTCTGTAATGTATCTGTATGGTTGTGTTAATATTGTAATTTACCAGTATATAAATACTTCATACATTGACCTATTACAGGCTTGCCATAAGAATATGACAGCAGAATTGCAATCATCATTTATGGTTTAGCAACACCACAAGTGACTCCATTTTTGCATTGCTCAGCACTGGCTATAGCAAGCTGGGTTTGATATTCTGAATCACTGGAACATTAGAACATTAGGATTAGATTTGAGAGATCATCTATTCAATTCTTTCCCCTTTGCCTTTTTTCATCTCTTTAAAGAGATAGCAAACCAACGGTAAAGTATAATTTAGCACCATCCATAATACTTGCATTCATACATGACTTCGTTCTAACACCTAAGGAATTCTAACTGCCAACAAAAGAAAAATAGAGCTTCCATTAACAAAAAAAAAGAAAAAAAAAAAACCCTGATGAATGACAGGCCTTCCAAGATCAATCGAGAAGAGACCATTATCCACACAACATCATTGTCAGTTTGACACCATTCACCCAGAAGCTTTACCCTTACAGGATTGCCACATCTAAGTAATCTCCAATCTACAATACGGAAACGATAACAAAGTGAGCAGATTAATATAAAGATTCTGAATGATGTGGAAGTCAAGAATGCCTTCATTTTACCTGGAAGCTGAGTTCACCCAATGCCTTGGCATCATATGGCCGTCTTGCATTTGAATGTGTCACTCCCACCTGAAATATATATATATATATTAGAGCTAAGGTAAACATGTTTCTAGACACTGTAGGATGACGGTGATTGCAAATCTTCCGCTGTCCCCAATTGCATTAATATATAGAAGTAAATCCCTCAATCGGGAGGTAGGACATACCACTCTCAACATAAAACGACCATGTATATCAGGATATACAAAAGCAAATGACAGTCTTGCACTTTGCCTCCTTGCCTCGGGAACCACCTCTTTGACCTGATAAAAGAGCTAGAGTTCATCACAAAGCAAATAAGAGAAATTTATTTGATTAAAAATAATATAACTTTTGGTGGAGGAGACAGAAAGGAGAAACAACATACAAGGTCAGTTAGTTCGTGAAGAGTTGCATCTTTCCACGTATATATTTGAACCTCATCCTTGGGTTCTTTGCCTCCAACTGCAAAGTCTTCCATCTTGTGGTGACTTCCAATCTGCCAAAGAAAATAAATAAAAAAAAAAACAACTCAAATGGAATGTAAATTTAATAATGTACTCAGTAAGTTGAAACTTGGAAGCACAATGATCCATCATTGAGCAAATCATAATGCATACCCAGTTAATTATAAATTGACAGCATCCCATGACCAATATTTTCTCTGAATATTAGTGATTAAATATAATGACTTCCAATCTGCCAAAGAAAATAAATAAAAAAAAAAACAACTCAAATGGAATGTAAATTTAATAATGTACTCAGTAAGTTGAAACTTGGAAGCACAATGATCCATCATTGAGCAAATCATAATGCATACCCAGTTAATTATAAATTGACAGCATCCCATGACCAATATTTTCTCTGAATATTAGTGATTAAATATAATGGAAAAAATAAATAATTAATAAAATAAAAGCTAAAATTGAACTCTTTTACCATAATAAAATAATAAGCACCTAAAAATTGCAAATTAGCTAATTAACAGTGAACAAAAAGAGTACCTTTGTGAAAACTCGAAGCAATAAAGGGCAAGTCTGCGCTCAAAGAGCAAAAATTAAGTCAGAAACTCATATTTTTGCTCTGTAATAATTCAACAAAACCCTCGAAACAAACAACTAACTGAATGGATGTGTATAAGCGTAGCATAGACCTTTTCGCGATCGATTGGTTCCAGGCCGGGCCAACGACTGAGAGGGTGGGCCCTACTCGGAGGAGGGACGGGTCTAGTCTGCGGTGGCAGCGGCGGTCTTTGGCGCGGGTGGTGGGGCGCTGCCGCTGCCATTTCTCCCGTCTGCTGCCTTTCTCCTTCTCGATTACACGACTCGCTCTCTCCCTATTTGTTTCTTTTTCTTAAAAAACATTTAAGGGCTTCTAAGGGCCCACTACGATCTTTCTCATTCGTTGTGGCCTATAGCCCCACGGATTTATGGGCCCAATGAATATGGCAGAACACGCGGGGCTGTACATGTGTCGTATTTATTGATTTAGAATATCCATAATGCCTAAATGGATCCTTCCAATTCAACTCATACATGAATGATGAATCTATGGATTAGAATGGTTTAGTTATAGCTGCAACATGAATCCACGTATTAAATAAATCACACATAACACAAATAATTCTAAATAAAATATCAATATTTTTAAAAAACAACCAAAAAATAATTATATTTAGTAAATTAATTTTACAAATTATTTTAAGTTTCAGTGGCATATACAAAACCAACAATCAAAATTACTAATAAATGTCATATATATTTACTAATGTTTTTGAATCAGGTCGGATTTACGAATTTATCAAATAACTGTGTGATCCAACTCCGTCCACTAATTTTTAAAACAATTTATCTAATTCAATTAATTATGCCTCTATATATATTAATTTAGTCAGATGATCACGAACGATGTGCTCAAAGTCACTAAATATAAAAATACAATATTAATCCTCAGCTCACAGTATATATTCTGAATTGTAATCAAATCGACAAACAAGAAATGACACACATAAAACCTGCCTGCACGTCAACAACCATGTACGAATAATCTAATATGAAACGTTTCTATTCATTTAAAAACACCATTTGACTTCAAAGAAGGGCACTATCTTCGTGCACTCACGAAAGGCATTATTTTTTTCCAAATTAGAACATTATATAAGGGAAACAAAATACAAGTCAATGAAGCATCATACATTGTCATATAGGCTAGAGGAAGCTTAATAAGCAATAGCAACGCAAAATACTCATGGCTTCTTTTTTCAATTCATGGAGCCTTAACTTCTTATTGATTGCATTAACATCGACATTGATAGGCACATCCATGGCTATAGGTTATAGTACTCAATTGCCCGTATTTCGTCCAAGTCAATGGCATCTCGCTCATGCCACATTTTATGGTGATGAAACTGCCTCTGCGACAATGGGTATGTTATATATCGTTAAATTAATAGTTTAATGATCGATTACTCGTGTTTTTATTTGTTTATTTATTTTTGTTATAATGGATAATATAGGAGGGGCTTGTGGGTATGGAAATTTGTTCCAAAATGGATATGGAACGGACACAGCAGCATTGAGCACAACATTATTCAACAATGGGTATGCATGTGGGACATGTTATCAAATAAAGTGTGTGCAATCTCCTTGGTGCTATAAAGATGTGCCATTTACTACAGTAACTGCTACGAACCTTTGCCCTCCAAATTGGAGTGAAGACTCCAATAATGGGGGATGGTGCAACCCTCCTCGAGTTCATTTTGACATGTCCAAACCTGCTTTCATGAAAATTGCCCAATGGAAAGCTGGCATCGTCCCAGTTATGTATCGCAGGTTTGTTTCATTCTTCTTTGCTAGCTTTTTAATCCTTTTTCACCTAACTTTACTAGCTTTTTTCCCCCACTAACCAAAGTTCTATTTTTGTGCTTACTGCTAAGCACGTCATAATGAAGTTTCAGTTAGTAGCTAACATGTCTTTCGCTATGGACTTAATTGGATTGAGTTGGAAACTTACTAAGCGATAACTTTCAAATTCAGAGAAACCCTGGAATTAAAAATGGGCAATCCGGAGCTAAATCCTGTTTTCCGAAAACAAACAAAGGTTTGGAAGGAAAAATGACTCCCAACTAAAAGGCTGCCAAAAAATATTCCTAAATTAGCACTCTTTGATCATCTTTTCTTTTTAATAACTAAAGTTTCTTCTATCTAGGAGATTAATCAACAGTCATGATCATCAATGGTTGTGATAGAGTAAGTTCAAACAGAAAGAACAAACAGAAGCTAATCTTTCATCTTATATGTATGATTTTTGCAGGGTACCATGCATAAGAAGTGGTGGGCTTAGATTCACATTCCAAGGAAATGGGTATTGGCTACTGGTATATGTGATGAATGTAGGAGGAGGTGGTGACATTTCAGGTATGTGGGTAAAGGGAAGTAAGACGGGATGGATAAGCATGAGCCATAACTGGGGAGCTTCTTATCAGGCTTTTGCTAGTTTAGGAGGCCAATCTTTATCTTTCAAGATTACTTCATATACAACAAAGCAGACTATTTTTGCATGGAATGTTGCTCCTGCAAACTGGAATGTAGGGTTGACATATAAGACAAATGTCAACTTCCGTTGATTTTTCATGACATCTTCTTTCATTATCACTTTCTTTTTTTCTTTTTGGAAAATCTTATATATGGTCCTTTTTGGATAATTTTTCTTTCTGTTGTATGTGATCCTAATTATATATATTTGCTGAAAATGAAATTTTATGAGAGCTATCACTAGGTGCCAAAATAACTTGACCATTTTTCTTGATGATACCTATTTTTTTTTTTTTTTTTAATTTCAATAAGTTGAAACCTACCAAATGGAATCCAAGAAAGTAAGCATTCCCACGTAGTAAAATTTTCAATTTTGGTAACATGAAAAATAGTGTTATGGTCTATCTAATGCTAATTAATTAATTATAGCAAATGAAATCCCATTTTCAATTGTTAGAAATATTTGACACAATAGGGAAACTTGAAAGGTTGAAAGTACTATGGTACTACAATTACCCATTGTTGCAAGGACAAAACTATGTTTTACTTAATTTTATTAAGTGAGATTGAACCAAATGTTTAACCCAATAGGAAATTCAAAATTGCTTTGTTTCATACCCAATTTTATAATAAAAGAATAAAGAGTGCCATTAGCACTAATTAAAAAGAAAAACCCTTTAGAGTTGCTTTCAAGTTTCATGTTTAATGGTTGACTTCCCATGTGAATTTTGGGCCCATTTAGTAGGAGAAAAAAAAAAAACAGCAATTAAATTAGGGCATAACCATAAGTCCATAACTAGGATGAGACCCACAAAAGCTGTTGAAGTGGGAGACATGTCATCAACACAATTAAGAGAATTGAGCTCTCATGAGACATGAGGGACTATCCCTTCATTTCATCCCATAAGCACGCCAATCCCTTTTCTTTTCTTTCCCTTTTTGTATAGATTATCATCATCAACCTCATGCCCTAAATCATTTCTCCCAAACCTTCCCACCCAACTTTAACCTCCCTTTGCCTCTTCAAAGTTTACCTTCCAAGATTTATATGTAGGGGATTTTCACATCTTACTAGTTTAAGTTAATGTATACAAATTCATATATACTCTAACAACCGTAAATGTTTGTAAATTAAAAGTATTATACATCGTGATCCCTTTTAAGATTAAGAATTTGTTCGGCACAATTTTGGTAGCTATTAGCCATTTTAATAGTTTTTAACTGTTTGAATAATTTTTTTATAAAACGTAAACATTGCATGAGTTAATTTTTTATAAAACGTTATCTTAACCTCTAAAATTTAGTTCAAACGCTATACTACTGAACAATATACAAAATAGTGTTTAATGTTTTAACCGATTAAAAATTATTTTAAAAAACTGTTACCAAACACGGTCTAAGTATTAAATATATGACCAAAGAAGTAAATATCTTTTTAATTTTGATTTTACGAAGTGTAGGTCGATAAATAAAATAAAGTTTACATGCTAACATAGCAATTATTCCTAATAGTATTCTATTGCAAGGAAAAACAAGTCAAGAACTTTCCTTTCTATTCTCACTTTCTTCTGCTTTAATCCACCAAAAGCTTCCTTTTCTCGTCAATAAATTTTCTTAAACAGTCTCAGCTTTCCTCTTTGCAATTTCATTCCTGTTACATGTCCACACCACACCAAGTGGAAATATAGCCCTTTTCACCACCTTTAAAATTAAAACCAAGCTCATATTAATTCTCACATGGGCTCTCTCTTCTCTTTCTTCTTCATAATAATTTTTCTTGTCCTAGAATTTCTCAGAATTGAAGCTGAAGGGATCAAATCGGCCAGGCTTCTCGATCTTCTAATTAGAGATTACACATTCAAGTCCTATGACTTGCATTTTAGGACAGGTATGTTATATGCTGTAAAATTACCAGCAAATTTCTCCGGTATCAAAGTCGATACGGGGAGATTCCGATGTGGCAGTCTCCGGCGATATGGTGCTCAGGTTAAGGAATTCCATTTGGGAATCCTATGACTTGCATTTTAGGACAGGTATGTTATATGCTGTAAAATTACCAGCAAATTTCTCCGGTATCAAAGTCGATACGGGGAGATTCCGATGTGGCAGTCTCCGGCGATATGGTGCTCAGGTTAAGGAATTCCATTTGGGAATTGGTGTGATTGTGCAACCATGTGTAGAAAGAGTTATGGTAATTAGACAACATTTAGGACATAATTGGTCTTCTGTTTATTATGCTAGTTATGATTTATCAGGATATCAACTTGTGTCTCCCATTTTAGGCCTTTTAGCTTATAATGGTGGGAGTGATGTGAATTTCAGTAACCCTTTTGAGCTTGGAATCCATGCAGGAGATAAACCAATTACTATAAATTTCACTAATTTTACAAATTCTACCAATAACCCATCAGAAATTAAGCCTCTTTGTGCTAGTTTTGAAAATAACGGTAAAGTGACACTTGAAAATACAGTGTCGCATCATGTTTGCGTAGCAAAAAGGCACGGTCATTATGGGTTGGTAATGAAATCACCGCCGTCGCCACCGCCGCTGCCACCAGAACAGGTGAAAAAGAAGATCAGCTTGTGGAAAGTGGTGGTTGGTAGCACTGTTGGGAGTGCTTTGGGTGTTTTCTTATTGGGATTGCTTTTGGTGGCTATGTTTGTTAAGGTAAAGAAGAAAGCAAGAATGGAAGAGATGGAAAGAAGAGCATATGAAGAAGAAGCTCTGCAAGTTTCAATGGTTGGCCATGTCAGGGCACCTACAGCTGCTGTTACTCGAACATTGCCTACAATTGAACATGAGTATAAACCTTATTATCATCCTTCTTCTTGAATTGTTCATTGTTTATTAAGAATATTATTCTTTTTGTAATAATATATAATGGTTTAAAAACAAATTAAACCAATTTGTTTGTATTCAAAAGAAGGATAAGATTCAACCAAAAAAAAAAAAAAAAAAAAAAAAATTGTCAGTTTCTTTAATATTCTTAGAAGAGGAACAACTCTTGGTTTCTCGATCTCTGTTTCTTTTTTCTTTTTTTCTTTTTTTTCCTTTAATACCTTTTATCTTTTTTTCAAAATTCTTCATTGAGTTTGTTTTATTCCAGGCTTCTTTTGCGCTAGAACCTATTGAAGTTTCAAGTTCCTTCATTAGAAAGGGAAAAAAAAAAAAAAAAAAAAAAAACCAAAGGGGTTTGTGTGTATTAGTTTTCGAACACCATACTTAGTCCGATTAAAGGGAGAAAAATAAAATTTTAACCATATTCGGTAAACTATAATAGAACATGATGTATTGTAATTAAAAGCATTTCTATTATAATGTTTACACTGTACATATTTTAAATTATGGTTCTCCTAATATATAATGCAGTTAAACAGTGAGCCAAGAACAGAAAAAACCAGAAAATTGTTTTTGGAAAATAGGTGATAGAATAAGAAATTGCATAATGGGCATTTGAGAAAGAGTAATTGTTCTTTTTTTTTTTTTTTTTTTTTTTTTATTTTTTTTTTTTTTTTTTTTTTTTTTTCTTTTTAAGAGTGTGTCTCCTGAAATTGTGGCAGGTGCAGTAGGCAAGGCAGAAGGAACATGAAAGAGAAAAGAAGAAGATATTGGAAGAAGTTGCTTTCTTGTCAGTGGCAGAGTCAAACCTCGTGCATGAACACAGAGACTTCCAGGGGTTAAAGTTTAGACACAATTATAACCATTTGATGCTAGAAGTTTCAAATGTCTCTCAAAGATTAACTACTGATAATTAGTAGATTTTCTTAAACAGCTATCTATTTTGTTTGGCAAAACAGTTTTTGTCTTTTATGGTAGATATTGATTGAGAATGAAATCATTAGAGTTTTCTTTTACGTGGATTGGAGTAAATTGGTAGCAGAGCTTTTGTTCATCTTGCCTTCTGTTGCTTTTGTCAAACTTCATAATCATTTATCACTGCAAATGAAATTTGGCTAAGTGGATAGAGTAGATTTTTTTTTTTTTTTACCAGCAATAATTTTTTTTCCTTTTTATTATTAAGATTAAAATTAAAACAACAAAATAGTTTTTTTTTTTTTTTTCGCATAAAGTATGGATAGGATATGAAATGGAAAATCGAAAGAGGAAGGAGAAGAAAGATGTATGGACCCTATCGACAGTGTAAGGCCCAAAGTAACAAATCCAGCACTAGAAGATGCACTAAAGGTAACCCTTGGGCCATCTTCTTTTAAACATCTGGTCTTTTGAAAACATTTGAACGACAGGTCGTTAGGACAGCTTGTATGATATTTTGGTTTCAAACGACTAAACTGAATGCTACTATTTTTGGGAATGACATGTCGATTTATCAGTTATACATGTTTGCTAACGAGGAAGAGTAGAATCGTAGGGAGTAGAGGTGGCCACGGTTCCGGTTCAAAAAAACAGGTTGAACCGGAACTGAACCGAAAAGGTTCGGTTTTGATTTGAAACCGAATGGTTCCGGTTCCGGTACGGTGACAAAATCGACTGTTCCAATCGGTTTTCCAGCGAATTGCATAATTTTAAATTTTAAATTTTGAAGACCGGTTTTCAAAATTTAATAAATTTGTGAAAGTTATTTGTAAAAAAAAATTGAAGCAAAACTTCGATGGTGTGACTAAAAGAAAACTAAGCAAATATCAGACATAGTTAACAATCGGCTTATATCGCAACGACGACGAGAATATCGAAGGCAGATATAAAAAAATTCATCTAAAAACAAATAGTTTAAAATTATTCGAAGGAAAACAAACTTAAACAAACGAAACACTGCTTTTTGATCAAAACTTTAATAAATGAAAAATTATATGTGAATAAAGGTAATTCCTTATATTTCTGTGTTTAAGGACACTCAGATACCAAACTTGACGCGGAACCCTACTTACCTTGAGGAAAAAATTTAAAAATTCCTTATGAATGTTTCCCCAAAACTTTCTAATTATGTAACAATGTTTTGTGTGTGTAAAAGAAGAACAGATTGTAACAAAGATTAATATTTTTATATATTTATAAAAACATACACTTTCCTTCTAAGACACTCTCGACTCTCAATAAGACTTTTTTGTTTTTAATAAGAGGCAAGAAACTCCAATAAAATTTGAAGACAATTAAATTTAAAAAAAAGAAAAATAAGAATAAAACACAAAATGGCCACCATGAACCAGATTATACATTGATTAATAAGTCCTTACATCTTGTTATTTCTACCTCGGATTCGCAATTTAGAATAGAGATCGATTCATAATCTCCACCACGGCCCTACGTTGAAGAAACAATCCGAAAGACCCCGCGTTCACAAAGAGCATCTTATGGTATAAAGCCAGGGAAGGAATCTGCTCTTTGTGATTAAATTGATTACCTAGATTATTTGTTGAGAAACTTAATTAGCAAAATATCCGAACAATGTCTCCGGTTATTCTAGTAATATACTCTGGAAATCTAACCTGACGGTGACACAGATCCCGACTTAAAGAGACCCCATAATTAAAGTACGTTTAGCTAAGGAGGTAGGACTTTAGCAAATCTAACCAAATAGGATATGACTAACAAAATCATAACAACTTAAGGATTTGGAATATCTAATCCAAATCTTACTAAAAGATTGACTAAATCTAAATCAAAAATAAGGCTAAATAATCAAGGGTGGCCGAATTAAGAGGCCCAACCCATTAAACATAGCAAAGAACCTCAAAATAAAACTAACTAGGCTTAATGAGAGGCAGGGGTTGCTACGGTCTAGGGCGTTGCCAATGCGCACGGGCTGCTTCAATGTTAAGCTTCTTCGCGAGAGGCAGAGGAGTGACGGTCTAGGGCAATGCTAGTTGCATGGGCGGCGCGCATGTATGATTTTCCTCACGAGAGGCAGAGGCTTGCCCGGGTCTGGGGCGTGCTAGTTGGCACGGGCGTGCTAACAAAGCACAGTCTAGGCATGTATTGAAATATCAGGGTTCCAAACTCAACATGTGCTTCCATTAATGTGAGAACTTTAGGTGTTCCTTCATTCCTTCATATCCACTTGTTGAAAGCAAGGTCACTGGAGCTCTTGTGTGATTTGTTTCTTGAAATGTATATAAGGACATGGTTGCTCCATACTTCTTTGCACGGTCCTTGTGAATGGTCACTAGAAGTACTATGGATTGCCATTGTTGGTGGTCCTTGTTCCTTGGTCCCAATAGTGGTTTGGTGGATAGTGGATCCGTATCAGTTTGATGGCTAGAGCCAAGATTGAGGAAGATGAGCAAATTCACCATGTTCACGATTCCTTGGAGGTCTAAACAAAAGACATTACTGATGCTGTAGAGATGTATAGGTATGATACTGGAAAGAGATGATAGAACATGGCCATAAACTTGAAAAGACAGGAAAAAGGGGAGGTCCCAACCAAAGTTATTCTTACCAACACATGGGGTCTAAATGGCCAAAAGAATGGGTGACAAGGACAGATCAACTTAAAAGGTAAAGAGGCTGGTCCAAACTCCAATCAAAAGCAACAAAGGGACTTCTAACATTATAACCCCTTTCTAGATGAAATTAAATGTTTTAAATTTGTTTGGGAAAAGGGCATTATGCATTTCTCAACTGTCCTAATAAAGGTTATTGATTGTGTTAAAAGATTATGGAAATATTAGTCTGAATCGAATGTAGTGATTGTGATGGATATGCCTAATTTTAATGTTTGATGATGATGGATGATGGATTCAGAAAATAATTACTTCCTGAACATGGAGAGCTTGTTTGCTAGGCGTGCTGTGAATATTGATACGATCGGATCAAAGAATTGGATATAAGTTCGCCTCTATGGCACCCCACGTTTAGAAAGGAAAGGAAACCACCAATAATCGATGATTAAACGCTTCTATTGGGGCACCCCACGGTTTTATAATGGGAAACGGTAACCACCAGTATCAGGAGCAAAAACAAAAGATAAATGCACAAACAAGTTTCAGATTATACCCGGTTTGGACTAATTACCTCTCAATGATCTGTAAAATGCCGCAATTATGGGTTAGCGCTAGAATTACCGCAATCTCTCAGAAAACATCATCACTCCGCTAATATTGGCATCGCAAGGCGCAAGATCAGTAAAGGACAGAGGCGGACCGCGCAAAGTTTGGCATACAGATGTTAAGTTTTTGTCCAACCCCGTCACATTCATATCTGGAAATCACTAATAAAGAATTTGGATAAAGGTTTTTGGATGAGGTAATAGATCACGATATTTATACTATATAAACTGTAAAAATTCTCTCAAGTATTAAAATTCTTTACAGTTAGATTTACTAGAATTTGAAAACAGTGTACAATTATATACAAACAAAATAAACACGAGCTTAATGTTTAAACATATGGTTTATAAGCATCGTATTAAAATGAGAAGGCGAGCAGCTGAAAATTAAGAGAGTTTCCTCCTGATAGATTTTTTGTAATGTAACAACTTTGTTACTGGGTAGGAAATAAGTCAAAGATATCTATCTGTATTAAGGGCTTTAAAAAGATAATCTCACGAAATTCTACTGATTACCGTGTGTTTACGGCTCCGCTAAATTAGAAGACATCAATTCTTAAGGAGATAGATTATTACGGCAATTCAAAAGAAAAGTTCCAATAAGCGTATTAAACAACTATCTAAAATTTAATAAAGTAGGATAGGCCGCAAGTAATCATACATGTGTGGATCGATCACGTTTTTACGCTCTGTCAGAGCGTACTTTATCTGGACGGTGAGGTTTCCTAGTGTCCTCGAAGCAAGCAGGTGTGTGGTAGCATTTTCCCTCTCTGCTATTACAAATACGGGCCGTGCTTAACCACTCATCAGTGTGAGGGAGTGGTGGATGTTAGATGGCAGTATGTTTATAAAGCGGAGCGATTAACTTAGGAAAAAAAGCCTTCCCGCTTACGCCACAGGCTGATGACATCGGAGTATTGGCATGACGCCAGAGCATCTTATCGAGCGCCGGTCTACAGATACTATTAGCTAATCGCTCCGTCCTATGGGAAGGGAACAGGGATCACCTCCAACACACCAGAATTCCGGCACCGGACTACGGTTCCGTTGTCGCGGAAAAACCAAAATTAGGTGAGATGTCTGTTTGTACTTACTGGTAAACGTAGATTAAATATATACTCCTGACTGTTCGATAACAATTTTTACAGCCTGGATACCAAACGGTACTACGATTCAATCAAGTGTTTCTATTTTGCTCTACCCTGACTACCCGAAGGAAAGCAATCTTCCAGGGGTCTAAAACCAACCAGCTCTCCGCATCTTTTCTTCACACACCTCAAGCCAGGCACTCAACCTAGTCTTCTAGGGTCGCTCGGATGGAATTCCTTCATTTGTCTTCAGATATTTTGTATTTGGCTCTCTCTACCTCTACTTTGGAATGCGATCCTAAACGCTCGATTTTCGGCTTTCATTGACTTATTTCACGCAGTTCAGATCTATATCATTCGTCTCCCGGTATTCCATGTAGTTGAGACAAAACACGTACTCTTTTTGGACCGCATTATTCTGAAAACAAATGCACAACCGTTCCCTCATCTTGAATCCTGTTGTCAAAGAATTCCTCGGTGACCTCCTCATGTTCGGTTACCTTCACCTTGTGATGAACCGCCAAGAGTGATTAGTGAAAGATTGGCTCTCGAATGAATGCAATACGAAAATTCAAAACCAATTACATATTCCCCTGCGCTCAAGGAGGACTGATTATTATTCCGAAATGTGTGTTATTTCCTCCGGATCCAGGAGCATTCTTCAGGCTTCCTATATCTTTCGCTTCCCTGTGTCTTAATATCTTCGTGTCGACTGTCTTACTTTCTGGCCGGGCTCTGCCCGCTCTCTCGTATTCTTACTCCAATTATATACCTACACCGCGGTGCTTTCTGGATGTTGGCCAAGGTAGGGGAGAGAAGAAGACAGTCATATTAATGTATTGTCCGTATTACGCGAGTTGCTCCGGTGCCCTCCTCGCCTGGTTTCTGCTTTATAATTAAATTGTCGGCTTTAGGCACACCGGGATAAAAGGAAATTTCGGGCTCGGGACGACAATATTTTCCATATAAGACGGAAGACCGAGGCAGTCAATGCACGTGGCTGCGCTTTTCGCCTATTTGAGGGGCGAATATATGCTATGAGACCCTTTACTGACTCTGATGAGTTACGCCATAGCCGGTAATCGGCGGAGCTCCGTAGTGGTGTGTGAGAAGGAACGGTGACCAGGAAGATCCACCTCACTAGACAGAGTAGAATTCAGATAATTTAGACTCTTCTCCATATTTTTCGAAAAATGGAGGTTTTTAGGTGATGTATATTGATTGGCATAAGTGTGTTGTTTCGTCAATCTATATCATATGCGATTGATAGTTCTCTTGATTTATGACATTATTCTTTCTTAATGACTTATTGGATCATTCCGCACTATTTGAGGTACATTCAGACTTCCAACTCTTTGGACTTTATCTAACAGACGGACTGATTATTTTAATTTCCATTGTATATGGTTTGGCACTGGTTTTACAACTTTCTCCATTAAACCTCTGTATTTGGCAGTTTTGAGGTTTGTCAGGTGGGGAAACATTTGTGTTTTTGTATAGATTTGGCTTATTATGAGAAAATGCTTCTGGCCCTTTCCCAAACATATGTAGCAATTCAGAGTATGAATAATATGATATATGTTATCTCTAGAATGCTACCTTATTGAATTGGAGTTGTCTTTATATAGTTGGAGCTCGTTTATGGCAAGCCTTGCGGATTTTTATTAGTTGTGGCTCTTTTTTGTAATTTTTGTGAGATATGTTCTCTTGGTTTGTGTTTGGACAGGTCGTCTCTATTATTACGGTGTTACAATATATAGTATGATAGTGATTTAGGTGAAAATTGCATTGTTGATAGTCGTGTTCAGTGCTCTCAGTTGGTGCTATTGGGGGGCCATTCTCACGGAAGTCGTCCTCAGTGGGTGGACTACTTCTACTGTGGGGACTAGCTTAAATGAGCAATAGATCTCGAGAGTTGTGTGGACCTCCCCTAGTTAATTTAATCTTGAGGAATTTCGCTTTTCTACTTTAGGTACTCATAACACTTTGTATTGATGGTTATGTCCTGTGTTTTTCTTAGTCCTGAACATAATTATTTTTTTTTTAAAAAATTCTTCAACTGAATTTATTTTTTGTTTAAAAAAATTTGAACATAATTTAAAAAAAAAAACACAAAACTGACAGTTTATAACTATTAGAACCGCCGGTCGATTCTAACCGGCCGGAGAACCAGCAGTTCCAATCTAGTTCCGACCGATTTTTTGAAACTGTCGATTTCGGTTTCAGAAACCTGGAACCGAAACCGAACCAAAAATCTCCGATTACGGTTTGAAACCGATTCAAACCGATGGTTCTGATTCCCGAAACCGTAATATGGCCACCCTCAGTAGGGAGGCCGCAAAGTCTAATTATGCAACCCCGTCCATTTCAATTGGAACTATAAATTTAAGTGGGCCGATAAGTCCATTAACTGTAAATTTTCATTTAATTTTACTTATTACTAGAATAAAACTAATTCAAAAAAAGTTAATTTAAAATTTTAAGTGTATAAACTGAGAGAAACCGAAATAAATCGATAGATTTATTAAATTTATGAATAACTTTATAATTAAAAAATTCGAATTCGATACGTTTTACTCGCTAAATTAAATCAATTTTAAAGAGAATTAAAAAAAAATAAGCGTATTAAAAATATCTAAAATTAATAAAAGTAAAAAAAATAATTGGACATGTTTTTACGCGATATATCTGCACGTGGGAGTGTCCGAGAGGTGTGGGTTTCCGATACAAATAGGTTAACCACATAAGTGAGGAGATGATTATCTTATGCCACGAGGAATTAGGAAAGCCCGTTCAGTGAGGAATCGGGATGACGCACTCTTGCGGTCCAGATTTTAGCTATCGCGTCCTTGGGAAAGGATCACCCACACCCAACCAATACTTCAGTTTCGCGGAAAAAAAAATATGAGTCTGTTACTGTAACGAGTTATTTCCCGGGAAATTTTACAGCCTGATACCAAACGGTCTCACTAATTTCTATTTTCTACCCTGTACCCGCAAGCATCCAAATCTAACCCATTCATCTTCTTCAACCTCACCAGCACACTCTCTCTTTCCAGGATTCCTCTGTCTCAACATTGTCTTATTCTACTATGGATGATCCCACGATTTCACCATTGACAGTCCAGTCAGCTTCTTCGTCCCAGTTGAACGTTCCCACCACAATGCCACGCCCATCTCTGAATCTTGAAACCCTAACTCCATCGGACCACGTGAAACGCATGATCAATTCCAACCATTACATTTCCCCGTCGAGAACGATTTATTCCGATAGGTTTATTCCCAGCAGATCCAGCTCCAATTTCGCCCTTTTTAATATCTCGTCGTCTTCGCCGCCGCCCTCGACTACCAATCCTCCGGCTTCTGATGGAGGGAAAGAAGACAGCTCAAGTGCCTACGCGGCGCTCCTCCGCGCTGCTTTATTTGGGCCTTACACACCGGATAAAAGGGATTCGCCGGGACGCAATATTTTCCGATATAAGACGGAGACGAGGCAGTCAATGCACTCGCTTTCGCCTTTTGGATTTGATGAAGAGAGACCTGGAGTTAGCCATAGCCCGGTAAAGACTCCGAGGAAGGTGCCAAGATCACCTTATAAGGTAGATTCGTTTTATTTTATTTTTTTGAAAATCCGGTTTTTGAGATTTTGTGGAAATGTGTGTGTGTATATATATGGATTTGTCTTTGTTGACTTTCTTTCCATATTTGGTTCGTTTAGGTATTAGACGCACCTGCATTACAAGATGATTTTTATTTGAATTTGGTGGACTGGTCTTCTCATAATGTATTGGCAGTGGGGCTGGGGAATTGTGTTTATTTATGGAATGCTTGCAGTAGCAAGGTGAGTATTGGATCTAGAATTGCTACCATTTGAATTCTTCTTGTGCTCTCCTGGGATTTTATTTATGGCTTTTGTAATTTTTACTTGTTCTTGGTTTGGTGTAAATAGGTGACAAAATTGTGTGATTTAGGAATTGATGATAGTGTGTGCTCAGTGGGATGGGCTCAGCGTGGGACACATCTAGCTGTTGGGACTAGCAATGGCAAAGTCCAGGTTAGTAATAATTAGAATCGTTCTTTATACAAAACTTTGTGATTATGTCTGTGTATTTTAGTTTAATTGTTTCCCCACGGTACATTGATGTGGCAAAATGTCCTTGCAAAAAAAAATGATTACAAAATCAGAACCTGAAGCTGAAAGAGGCAAAATGAGAAAGAAAGTAAGACATTTGAAGCAATGTAATGTTAACAAGATGACGATTACAATAGGCCAAGAACTTGCAACTTCATAGGGAAGCTTCAAGAGTGAAGCTGTCCAAATTGGAGTTGAAGGACCTGATCCTTACTGTTCCTTGAGTCATGCTAGAAGCCAAGCAGGCATAAGCCTTCTGGAGTCTGCTCTTGGTCAGAATTGTGTTCTAGTAGTTTGCTTGGCCCTAATAGTCATATATAGCTCTTTAACTCTGAGAAGTCTTTTGATCCAAAATCTTGGGTGCACCAGAAAGATGATTTAACAATCATTTTACTTTTCTTATGAGTTGGCAATTTGTGAAATTGTTTAACCATATACTCATCCTTCAGCCTAGTAGCTTCTTATATCACCAAGTTAATTCACAAGTTTTTCAGCTAGGGACTCATCCGACTCCTCTTTAATCTTTAATATCCATATTGTCATAAAGCACTTGGATGCACCAATTGTCTATCTCACAGGTTCTTGAAGTTGAAATTGGCTTCAACTAAATTACCCCTGCTTCTTAGCTTAATAACTTGATTGGGTTTACAAGTTACCTGTCAAGTGTGGAATCTTTTTGTTGTAAGTGACAACATTCCTATTTCCTAGTAATATATCAGTGGGAAAGTAGAGAAAAGTAAATAGCAAAAGCCACAAGTAAAAGCACATAGAAATTTAATCATGGTTGGTTTAAAATGAATGTCCATTGGCCATTGTGAAGTATAGGAGTTTGTATAACTACTCAAGTGATTGGAGCCATTGATGCCCTTTGTTCATATGAATATTTTGAAAGCCAACCATTGGTTACTGATGAAGTGATCATATTGAAGAACTGAAAGCCCATGTGATTATGAAAATCAGGCTTCTGTCTTAAATTGAATAACACCCATGTTAATAAAGTTGGTATTTGAGCTAATTTGCACATGTGAAGGGTAAGGCATTGAATCAGCATATGTCAATAAACACATGTCTGCCAATTTGCTTTAAGAAGTTGTATGCAAGAATTAGCTCAATAAAGCCAGGTGTCAAATGCACATTAAAAGCTGTAGGCATGAAGATGCATTTCTTTTCAGGTTGCCACCATGCACTTAAAAACTAATTTTGTGCTTTGTTCTAAGCTTAACAGAAAGCTGGAGATGGTAACTTACAGAACACAAGAAACACAAAAGACTTAGAGTTTTCCTGAGAGAGATTTATGTGTACTAATGGGTTCAAGAGACAATTTGAGTGGTCTTGTAATTTCTCATTTTCACACTTGAGTTCTAGGCAAAAGAAGAATATAAGGAATGACTATGGATATTCAAAATCCTGAATACTGTAATTTTGCATACTTGTCATGATGATACTAAAATATAGTTTGAGGACATCTCATTAGATTCAGCTGGAATTTATTCCCTGTATAATATCATGTCATTATTCTTGATTAATTTGGGATCTTGGTCCACTGCATTGTGTTGTAATTTACTGTAAAGGGTAGAATAGGGGGGGCAGCTATAATGTACAACCAGCAGCACACTTCGTCTCTAGGAGGAATTTGGAAGGCAACTTGGTTAACCTTCTGTAACCTTGTTTTCAATCAATTATGAGAACATTTAGTTTACGCTTTCGATTATATTACATTACGATGTTATATAATGTAAAGCCGTAATATAATGTAATCAATTTCATTGCTAATGTAACACTTTTGATTACATTATATTACATTTGATTATAAACTTACCAAAATAGCCTTAGTCAAATATAAATATTCCTTTGATATTTAACATTATATCTCTTCTTACTGTGGCAAAAAGATATGTTTCTGAACTAAGCATTAACTCTTCCCCCCTAGAGTTTGAAACTAATACATGAACGAGGTCCCTTAGGAAACCATATTCTTCTTGAAAAAAGACCTTGTTTCATGCAAAGCACCCAATTCAACGTTTTGCCTTGATTTTGGAAGGTCA
The DNA here is from genome assembly GCF_014843425.1 of Jatropha curcas. The sequence continues at coordinate 4,098,506 of NW_023590909.1, forward strand.
CGAGCCTTATGGTACTCTGTCTGGTGTTTTTGGTTCTGGGCAGTATCAAGGAAACATTGTTTTTATACTGCCATTATGCGAAACATTGTCATTATGCTTTATTATATTAGGCAATGGTATGCTTCCTGTCCTCATTTTGCTAGTAACTTTTATCATTATGTGTGTAGATCTGGGATGCATCTCGCTGCAAGAGAGTAAGAACCATGGATGGCCATAGATTACGTGTTGGGGCTTTGTCCTGGAGTTCATCTCTGCTGTCTTCTGGCAGCCGGGATAAGAGTATTCTTCAACGGGATATACGTGCTCAGGAAGACTTTGTTAGCAAACTCTCTGGACACAAGTCAGAGGTTGGACTTTCAACATTTTCAACTTGACTGAACATCTGGCCAATTAACTTCCCACTTGGCTAATCATGTTCATTTTGGACTCACTTGGAATCTTTATTCTGCTTTTGCATGCTTCTCCATTGATTTATTCTATCAATTATTTTTGTTTTTTTTTTTTTAATTTATCTATGCTGCCTGTTATTCTATACATTGAATATGATTATTGTCAGCTAATAACAACTTATTCTGATGCAGGTCTGTGGATTGAAGTGGTCTTATGACAATCGTGAGTTGGCATCTGGTGGGAATGATAATAGAGTAAGTGATGGTGTCATTTTTATGATTGCTATATAAGTATTCACTTTTTCCTCTATTAATTTGTCATCCATATGCAGCTTTTTGTTTGGAATCAACATTCAACTCAACCTGTCCTAAAATACTGTGAGCATACTGCAGCTGTAAAAGCTATTGCTTGGTCACCCCATCTTCACGGACTTCTGGCATCTGGGGGTGGGACTGCTGATCGGTGTATAAGGTTCTGGAATACAACCACTAATTCACATCTCAGCTGCATGGATACTGGCAGTCAGGTGTGGTGCTTATTTTATTTTCTATTTACACTCACATGGGTTGGCAGGGAAACTATTCAAGGGAATTGTGTCTTCAAATTGATTTTCTTTTGCTAGTAGATTCATGCAGCTAAACTAAAATTGTTTGAAACTAGTACAAGAAGTTGTTCTTTCCCCTCTCATGGCTCATGCAACCTCAACTTGTTGAATTCGGTTACAAACTTCAATTGAACTGAAAGTCATTGAAAGGTGTACTACAAGATCAAGTAAAAATTATGTACTTACAAAAACAACCACGCCGTCTGAGTGATCACTAGAAAAGGAAGACTAGTTGTCTACCTGCACGTGCCATAAATTTTACTATATCCGACCATATTCAAGAAAGGAATTATGAAAGGGTGAATGGGGTTGGGGGGGCAACCGGTCGTGTTATGCTTCACCTCTCCTTTCCTAGGACCTATCATAATTATGTTTCTTCATAATCCATAAATTGAAACACATTCCTTGAATTTTGCCCATAACACATTTTCAAGAACCAATGTATATATTTTTGGTATGTTTTAAGCATACATTTTCAAGAACCAATGTTGTAAGCATTATCATTATCGAATCACTAGTTATGGTTGGGCTATTTATTCTGCGAGTTACTTTTACAGTTTTCTTTTACAATGCTTTTTTTCTGGAAAAAAATTACAGAAAGTGTGTTATGGGCGAAACTGAGAGAAGAGACTATGATAATATGAAACACCACTATTTTTAGGATAAGCACTGCTGAAACTTATCAAAAATGAAAGAGCAAAGCTACTGCTAAGTTAATCATAAATATGAAATAAGGGCAAACAGAAAATGGTCCCTCCTCTGTCTCTCCTCCCCCTGCACCACTTACTACCACCACCAGCACCAGCACCAGCACCACAAATACTTGAATGTACTGATTTCTACTTTTTAAATATGTCAGGTGTGCAATCTTGTGTGGTCTAAGAATGTCAATGAACTTGTCAGCACACATGGCTACTCTCAAAACCAAATAATAGTATGGAGATACCCTGCCATGTCAAAGGTACAAAAGTTGTTTGTGTTTGAATATGTAAAATCTTCTTTTGTTGAATTTATCTTAAGGCTTATTTTCCTGATGCAGTTGGCAACTCTTACGGGCCACACTTACAGAGTTCTTTATCTTGCCATCTCACCTGATGGACAGGTACTTCATCCTTCGTAAATAGTTGTAGTTGATCTTCTAAAAATAAGCAGTCATACCAAGTATTTGTTTTTATATTAATGCATCTTCTTTTTCTAAGCTACATGATAACTATTTATGTTTCAGACCATTGTCACGGGAGCAGGAGATGAAACTCTACGGTTTTGGAATGTGTTCCCATCTCCTAAATCTCAGGTAAATTCTTTATTTGATTATGATTATTATTAATTAAGTCTCACCCTCTGTGCTTTGTAGGCAACTGCAGCTAAATTCGATATAATTAAATATTGTTTTAATATTTATACTTTCAGTATTTTTTCATAGTGTATTTTTAACCAAATTTTTGTTAAAGCCAAATATAGGTAGTTTTTCCCCAGCTAATTAAATCAGAGGGTGCTTCTGTACTGCTATTTTGCTATACCAATATCGTGAGTTCACTATATATCATAGGTGTGATTGTCTGAGGAGAAAACATAGTTCTTATTGCATATTCTTAAAACATCACTTTTCCTGAATTATTCATCTAGCCTTGCAGAAAACTAACTGCATGAATGGATTAAAATTAATGCAGAATACTGACAGTGAGATCGGCGCATCATCTCTAAGAACGACAATCCGGTGACTAATGGCGAATGCTTTTTGTTAAATATCTTGGGGGCTGTTTCAGCAGAGGCTGTAAAGGTCGTAAATATATCATGAGCTTGGAGCGTACAAAATGACCCCCATCAGATTGGTTTTCTCGAACCAATTTGCAATCAGCCTGGAAATTTCAGGAGTCTGAAACGGCTTAAAACACGAGTGGGGATATGATGGAATCTCTTAATGGTTTCTGCAAAATTATTAATTTTGTTTTTTGGTTCCTTTGATTTATAAATTGTATAGTGGGAGGTGTTTGTTTGTATTATTAAATGCTTCTTGCAATTGTATACCAATCAACAGGGGACATCAAAAGATGTTTTAGACATTTTTCTGTAGCACATATTCATAATTTTTGTAAATAAATTATTGTTATTAATCCATATTATTCTAATTTCTATCCAGTAGCAAGATACTTGTAGTGTTTGTAAAATTTGAAAGTCTTTGTCCTGTTATCTTCAGAACTTGCATGCGAGGAAACACATACATGAAGGGGATTGCAGACACACAAGAAACAAGATAATTTGTTAAAACCATAAGTTCAATAGTCATTCTACAATAAAAGAAAAATCCCCATAAATAAAAAATAAAAACAAGAGTTCCCTATGCTGTGTGTAATACATATTCACAGTTCAGGCTTTATAGATTATTATATACAGTAGAAAATACAATTAAACAATCAGGTAGTACTAGCACTAGTAATAGTAACAGTGGACACTGGACAGACAATTTTTAGGGTTGCAAGGTGCTTTTTGAAAGATCTGATGGTTGCCCTGAATATTTTTCAGTAGCAGTAGTCATGTGGGGTTCTTGTGACCATGGAATTAGGCTGATTGGTGGAAAACAACATTCACAGTTGTCGTTGCATTGCTCTGGTAAGTCCCAATTACTTGCTGGGGTTGCCTGCTGGCTGTTTTCATGGGACCCATTGTCCCCACAAGAAGATGGCCTTCTTGCATCCTTTATTGGACCCCAGCACTCTGCTCTGTTGAATTCTGGAATGTTTGAATGGAAATAAACCCAAACCAATGCCTCCTGTAATTCTGGGTAGAAGTTGAATAAATTCCCATCTCCATGGACAAACGCCTTCAAAACCTACCCATTAGAAAAAGATAAAAAATTAAAAAAGATCCCATTTATTAGTGATGATTAATTCACTTATTAAGATAAATTGATCGCATATTTACCACAGGGAGTTCTTTGCAGAAGATGAAATATCTAAGCTTAGCACATAAATCTAATAAAAAATGGCCTCCACTTATATGACAGTGAACGTGAAGAGACATCTTTCCCTTCACTTTCTTCCATTCTGCAACCACTTCATCTCTGTACAACTTGTTCGCCCATCCTTGCAACTGCAACAAAATCCCATTTCATATTTGTATTTTCCCTTCGATTTTCAATGTTGATCAAGAAATGATCGTCAAGTCAAATTCAAGCAACCAATTTAAATCCACGCAAAATTGCAAATACTCTGTTTCTAACTTTCACTGTGATATCTACGCAACCCATAGATACACTTTCTGTTTGTCTTAACCAAAAAGATTAAATATTTCCCCAAATCTCATATATTTATTTTATGGCTTAATATAACAATAGCGTAAAACTTTCAAAGTTGCTCTGTTTTCTCTGTTTTTAATTCAATCTATACAATAAAAGACTCCAGCCTTTGAAAAAAAAAAAAAAAACTAAGAATAGGGTTCCACAAGTCAAGGATTTCTTAATTAAAAAAAAGCATGATTTAGCAGGCCGCTATTGCAGACCAAGAATTACCTGAGAATTATTTATTGTTTGTGAGATAGCCAAAGTAAGCCTAGCAGTAATATCACTATGTGTTAGTGTATAAGTCCTCGGTAGCTTTGCAGGATGCTTCTTTTCATCAACCCCTACAAACAACACCTTAAGCTTTGATGCTTCAAAAATCGATGGCCCAAATAATCTGGCCACCTGATCCAATCAAAATCCACATATAAAAATCAATCTAAACTCCAAAGCTGGATTTTTAGAAAAAAAAATAAAACAAAAAAGGTAAAAACTTACAGGACTAATAGACATGCTCTTCTTCTTGACTTTTCTTCTGGAAGGAAACAGAGGACGATTCTGTTCAAGAACAGAGGGTTTTGGATTTGAAGGTAGGAGAGGAACAAAGGTACCCATCTCTCTTTCTTTCTTCCTCTCTTCACTCTGTTAAGAGCCGTAACTAAAACTTGTAGTATCCCCCAATTATTTAGGACATCCAAAAATGGAATCTCAATGAAGTATTATATTGGCTAAAAAAAACAGTCAAAAATACAACTGATATTGGAGGCTTGAAACCTTTTCTTTTGCTCTTTCTGTCTTTTGCTTTGCTTGTTTTTAAAACTTTGAACTGGAGACTTTGAAGCGTCAAATTTTGGACTTTAGACCATAAAGACAGAACAAGTTGGTACGTTTTAGACTCCGAAAGTTTGGCTTTCGATGGCGTGCAGGTAACAATAGTTATCGAAAGCCTTTGGCCAATTGCTTCCAGTAGCTTCCTACTTGTCAATTAGACAAATAGACACGTAGTCGTTAAATTTGTCATGCAATGTTAGATGTTACGAGCACCATCTTCATACTTCATATGTCATTGTTTGTCTAAACTGCCTTTGCTTGCCTTTGAAGGTGAAGCTTTGCGGTTAAAATTTCCATGTAGATTCAGTAGCAAGGATGGAATTCGAATTTTCTTTTCTTTTTATATTTTTTATTAGATTTTCCAAGAATATATGAGAGAATGTTTTACCCCTTCAACCACTATTTGCTAGAAGTTATATATATATATATATATTTTGAAATGGAACTAGAAGTTATATATATACACACACACATTATAAACATTTTCTATATGCAATCAAAATAAATTGGACTAATTCTTTTATTTGGAAAATAAAAAATTATTATAACTTATTTTAAATTGTTTTTAAGAAAAAAGTCATTTTCAAAAAAATTAATCATGTAAAGATTATATAATTTGTATTTAAATATATAATATTATTTCAAATAATCTTATAATAAATGTACCTAATTTTATTTCAAATAAATAAAATTTAATTATTATATAAGATTATTAATTGAAATTGAACTCAAATAAATCTTCTAATAAAATTTTATGAAATTCATCTAATTGAAAGCGTGTATTTTCATGTTTAAAATATACGAAAGCTTGTTTATGAAAATTTTATATTTTTAATCATTATATTTAAATCAAATCATATTAAAATTAATAAAATTTGTAAAATTTAAAACTTAATTAATAAATAAGGGTTTCAGGTTTTCCTACAAAATCTTTTGGCTATAGTTAGAGCTTTTTGTTCTGGATTAGTTCTTACTTCATTTGCAATTGGAAGTAGCACATGTCTCACTTACCTAAGGATTAGAGTGAAAAAATGAAAAGGGGTAGACTTGGTCAAATTTGGAAAACTGCATGTAAACTATAGAATTACGCAATTACGTGAATTTGTACTTCCTCATTCCACTTACTTCATTAATAATCAATATTAATTATACTAATTAATATCGAAATTACAAAATAATATGAATACAAGCAGCAACATAATAGCATACGAAGAAGCCCAACAAGAACTTTCAGAATCAGAATAAACAATCTTCATTTTGCTAATATGTGTAGTGGAAGCTGAAGCCCTCCTTCTTGACAGCTTCCATGGTTGCTGCTTCTCCCTGGCATAAAACAAGAACAGCATTCTTTTGGAAGCCTCAAAAATGGCGGGCCCTAATAATCTTGCAACCTGCGGATCATGTATATATCATAACACAATGAAAAACCCACAAAAATCAAGACCAGAAAATAGATAAAAGTGAAAATACAACACATACAGGAGCGAGAAATAGGTTCTTTTTGATGGATTTTGTTAATCTTGGAAGAAAGAAGGAACTGTTGTGTTCAAAAAGAAGAGGTGTTCTTGGCTTTGCAGAGAAGGCAGGACCAAAACTCAAAGCACCCATCATCTTCTGGGCTGTCTTTCTTGATCTTTCCGTTTCTGTTCTCCACATTTTAGGATGCGACAACGTCTATTTCTTTCCTTCTTTGAAAAAGATAAATCAGGCAAATTAACCAAAGCAGACGGAAACAAGATTTGGCTTTTTCTCGTTTTCTTGATTTTGCTTTCACTTTGCAACGTAATCGCATTAGGCGTGTCCAAGTTTTGTAGCATTAATTTTTCATTTGAAAACAAATTAAAAAGCTCACGTGTTAGAGTTTTAAGTTATGAAAGTTCATGCTGAGTCTTTTTCATTAAATTAATAACTCAATTGAATAATCGCATTTATTCTGAGAAAATATTTCTAAATATTGTTTTGTTTATAACTACCTCAATAATCACAAATTGAAAGAAATAAAATGTTCATATATTGTTTTTAAATATTCTTATAAACTCAAAGATTTGAAAGGGTTTTTGCACAAATAATATTTATGTATATATTTGTAGATATAATTAATATATTCACAAATTAAAGAAAAACACAAAATAAGTTCTAAAATTATTAGTAAAATAGTGTCGGTGCATAAATATATATTTGGTGGATAAGGGGATTTAATGCATAAAAATATAAAATTATTTTCACATTTTAAAAAAAATATGAACATTAAAGTATATATATATATATATATTTTTAAAAAAAATATTTGCAAATTAATTGGTTTTTATGCTTCCAAGCATTAATGGCAAAGTTAGTTCATCATACTAATTTCCAATTTAAGTAAAGTTACAATTTCATTTCGTAAGAGATGTGTAAATGCAAACAACATCATTTTTTGCTTGGATTTGATTTTTACTACGGAAGTTATGATTTTTTTTTTTTCTGTTTTTCTTATTTTTTTCTTTTTATGGTAAGAAGAAATCTTCGAATGTATTGTTTATCGGGTTTTTTCACTAAATATTTTCAAGCTAAATTAGATATATTGGGAAATCCTAATAATCAGTCTGACTTAAATATTTAGTGATGTTAATATTTTTCGGATATTAATAATAAAAGAAAATTAGTAGATATTTGTGCTATTATCATCTACAATTTTGCAATATTGAACATGTTCACGTTAGAATATGAAGTATGTGACAAGTCAACTTAAAAACACACATGTGGTTCTTTAAAACACCCCATGTGGTTCCTTAAGAACATCCGTGTGATTTTCTCGCTCAAATTATATTTGTCAAATATTGAAAAAAAAAAAAAAATCATATTGTCTTAAAAAAAGAAACTCATGATCTTCCTTTTCCACATTCCAGTCCAAGAAAGAAAAACAATTCTCATCCCTTTGTCACTTCTCTTCACTTTGTAACTCCTCAGACATAATCTTGTTGCTCTCCAGCATTTTTTTTAACTATTAAACTTGGAAATTGAATCCAATTTGCAGTTTTTTTTGTTATTTTTTATTTTCTTCATCTTTCTGTAAAATAAAAATTTTTATTTTACCGTTTAATTTCTTGAACACAACCAAATTAAGATCTAAAACTACATGAGAACGAAGCCCAATATCCCAAAATTGTTTTATTCATTCCTCTATTTTACAGTTGAAAATGGGATTGAAGCGCCAACAATTTTTTTGCTTATAATTACCTGAAAGTCTGAAGCCATAAGCACTTTCCTTTTTTTTCTTTTTCAAAAAAAAAGATCGAAGAAACTTTTGTTTAGCTTTCAATTATATCAATACACTTCTTCCTTGCTTAAATAATGAATCCTGCAAGAAAAGCATTATTTGTTTAGTTTATTTCATCTTCTTTGGGCAATTGATGGAGAAAAAACATTTCTCTTTGGCTCTTAAAGTCGTGTCAAAGGCTCAAAAAGTTGCAAACCCACTCCAAATAATTAGGAGACTAAAGATTGATTTTACTTAATTATCGGGGCAAACTCAATTTTTTTTTCTTTTTACACTATTTACACAAACCCTTCAAAGCAACTCTTTCCAAAAAATTGTAAAAAGAAAAAAGAAATGATAGAGAAAAATAAAAATGTAAGTAAGAATATTATAATACAATAATATTGGAAGAATATACGTACAGTGGCTCACAAAAGTTTTTTTGCTGAGTTATCAATCAATTTTCACAGCTTTAATGTACTGCTTTGGTTATATATATAAAACATATATGGGATGTGTTATTTTGTCAAAAAAAAAAAAAAGAGGAAGAAGAAGAAGAAGAAACAGTAGCATTACGTAATGGGTGGAAGCAAATGCATGCTTAAGTGACGAAAGGATCATCACATTCCTACGGTTTTTGGGCAATTCGTGTCTCAGGCGGACCTATGAACAATGCTGTCTCCACCTCCATGCTTTCTCTGTCTGCTACTTGTATTTGTTGCTTCTTTGTTGACAACTCCATTGGTTGCATCCCACACTACAAAAATATTTATCAGCCAAACGGAGATTAAACGCTAATAAATTAGTATTATCGATGCATAAATTGTAAGAATTTTAAGTGCCAAAATAATACACCGTATCAAATTTCAAATACTCAATCCCTTCAACGACTAATTATTCAAAAATATTAGTAGAATTAGAATTAAAATTAGGAGATGGAATGGGAAGTTTTTATACCTTCTCTCGCAGACTTGTATTTTCTTCCAACAGAATTTTCTCCTGAAGTATATATGTGGTGGCGATTAACAGCAATTAGCAAATGTTTGAACAAATTAAAATCTAAACCATAAACATAATATAGTTTACCTCTTCCCTTAGCTTCTCAATTCGCTCCCTGAATAGCTGACCCTGAATGCATGCAAAGTAAATTATAAGATCCTAATAATATTATATCTATATAAAATTTTCAATCTCTTCTACTGTCATGCAAAGTAATTTGCATAATATTTGATAATGAAAACATTTAGGAAAAAGTACCTTTCTTGCCCTAATTCTGGTTAAACTTCGCTCCAGCTGATTCTCTAATTGCTGTAGCTCATCAATTGGACATGGTTCCAATCCATCTCCTAGCATTTTTCTGCAAATATATATATACAACTTGAAGACTTTAAAAACAAATTACAGTTCTGAGAATTAAACTACTTCATGAATTCTTCAAACCAATAATTAAATTAAAGGCAAGAGTCAAATTAAAGGCTTGAACCGTTTAGAAACTTCAAGATGCTCGATCTTCTTTCCCAAGCTAAGAGTATCTTCTTTTATATTCTGCATGCAAAAGAAACCGAGTTTCCTTTTCATTAATGTACATCTAGTGCATGGTTCTCTGATATCATATCATAATCATATCAAGCACTTGCATCTTTCAGTAATTGCAAATCATCGCAACTGATAATTTATATTTTTATGGGTAAAGCAGTATCACCTTACAACTTTTTCAGTCTATTTCTTTGAGCAGAATAGGAAAAAAAGGTCATATCTATAAGTTATCTAACTAAAAACCTGTCGTCAAACTAGTTTAGGAATCCATTATTCACATCTCTAAATCAAATTAATGGAAGAAGAGTGACCTGCATGTTTTCTTGAACTGCTTTGATGCTGATTCCAAGATCAATCACTTTCTTCTGATACCGCTCTATGGTCTTATTCATGCTGAAAAGCAAAACAAGAACAGAAATGAGAGGGTGAGGCAAGAAGCAAGCTACTATTACTCGAAGAAATTTTTAACATTAACTTATCAATGTTCATTAACAAAGAGAAAGCAGCCGATGTATGGACCTTCTCTCTCACAATCATAAACTTCTCAACCTTCATCCAATCTTAACCAACTCTAAACTGATTATATATATGTTAAATATATACTTGCATGCAAACTCAAGTATAAGCCATTAAAATAACTTCTTCTGCTCCACCATTAAATAGGAGGATTCCATTAATTTAAGTATTCTAATATGAAGCATTAAAAAATTTTAAATTCCTTCTGCACCAAATTAAGAAAATAAAATTTTATTTGAGAATGAGCAACAAATGTGTTTTAAAATTTATGTCTATATACATGAAAATTCATTTCAAATTTTATTTCATTAATTTCATAAAATTAATTGTAATTGAATCAAATCTTATAAAATTTGATAAAATATAAAAATTAACTCTAACTTAGTAATATTATAAAATTAACAATGTGAAAATTAAGTATTCATTTACATATTGCAAATGAATCTTATTAAGAAAAATTATTTACAAATATATTTTCATATTTGGATCAACTATATAATTCTTTATAAATATGTAGATTTATTAATTTGTTTTTAAAATTCATTACCCTTTCGTAACTTGTACCTCTTTTAAATTTAGAGTTGATTTGCAAATTCAATCAATTTTGATATATGGTCCAAATATAACTAATTTCAGAAAATTAAAAGTTGTAGAAATCTAAATGAAGTTTCATTTATGCCAAATATGAAATTTTGAATTTTTAAATGAATTTAATAAAGTTTTATAAAATTTATGTGTACCAAATAGACTTAAAGTTCATTTGAATAACAAATCTACTAATTGGAAATAATTATTGATACTTCATAATTTTATAGTTAAAAATATATCTTTAAATTCATTTTTATTTGTTTAATTATCTATTAGAATGAGTTAATGAAATTCATTTATAAATGAAATAAATCTTGAATATTCTCAAATGGAATGCATCTCCTTTATGTCAGGCTCCCTCAACTCAAGCTTGGATTTCACCAAGATCCTTCCTTCAATTTGTCTCCTTGCCTAAAATTTAAACAATACAAACAGCAGAGCTTTGGTTATAGAATTCTTACACATCTGACTCTTTGAGCTTTGTTATACTCTCAACAAGACATGTTAACATTAAGATTATAAGAAAATAGATTTTTCATAAGATTATAAGACATATACGAGGATCATTAAGATCATCACATATGATTCCAAATACTAGGAAATATGAATATGGCCTATAAAGAGAAACCTATAAAAAGCAAATAATTTAAGTTAAAATTTTAGATTAGACTCTATTGATTCTCTTCCTAAACTTTTTCTTTTTACCTTTTTGTTAGTTTTGAAGCAACAAAAAAAAAAAAAATACTTTACAACAAAAATATAAATGAGACTAATTTTTCGAGACACCCATACATAAAAAAACTGGTGGGACGAAATGAATACATAACTGAATGAATTAATTCCACAGAGATTAAGTGACTCTTAGAAAAAATATTACATATTTAATGGCTGAACCCAATTTGGTGGGAGGAGCATGTATTAAAATGAAAGATTTTTCTTCGAATCACTACTCTTAAAGTATGTAAGCATGAAATATAAAATTTTTTTAATGGTCTCCTCAGAGGGGTGAGGGGAGCTGAAGTCTCTGCTTCGAGTTCTTTTATCTAATAATATAATAGACTTTTCATAAATTTATTGAGTTGCTCGAAAGAAAGATTTAACCTTATTATATAACAGTGCTTCAACCCATTTAACTTAGAAAAAGTGATGGATAATGAGGCGTATACATGATGATTAACAAGTTCTAGAGCATGAAGAGCTCATTTATTTATTCATCTTACTAAAGAATATTCAGTAGCTATCTATCAATAAAACAAAATGAAATATACAAAGTAAATAATGAGTTTGGATTCAGAGGAATTAGGTTGAGTTACAGAAACATATATATGGTTTAAAAGATTTGGTTAGTTCAATCTTATATAAGAAGGCAGTCTAGCTACAAAACTCCCCAAATAAGCAACAAGAACATGGTTTAGGATTATCAATCAAATATAGCAATAATGTAACAAGAAAACAAACTTTGGATATTAATTAATATCCCCATTATATTCATATATCATTCAGAAGCTACAGTTTTGACACAAACAACAATGTAAAGTGACTCGTGAACCGATAATTTAATCAAAGACAAACTACAGTTGGAGAAACAAATGCTTGTCCTAAGTTATTGGGAGTGAGTACTGTTTAAATTGTTAAAGCGTAATACTCAGTTATTATAATGTGGTTTATCAGTAATTAATCTGTGGTCACAAATCAAACAAGTACATTTACCAACAGAGATAGTGGTCATCTTGGAGAAAGCAGTTTGTTTCTTTTCAGAAGCAAAATTGTAATTTTATAGATAAAAGATAAATTACAAGGCAAAAACCACCTCTATCTCATAACCCCCAAAATAGCCCAGTCAGATATTTTCTCCTACTTCTATTAATTATTATTATTATTATTACTATTACTATTATTTTGGTCGTTTATAATTTATTCTTAATTAAACACCTTTCTTAACAACTTCTAATTAAAAATTAGTTGTAACTATGTCAACAGCAAAGTTTCATAAACAGTGTAGATTATTTAGTGATCTTGAACGAGAAAATACGTTTGTTTTTAATTTCTTGCCTTGTTTTCATTTACTTGAAGGTTGTGTTTATATTAGGGTAAACAGGTTCCCACTTGTTTGAAGAGTATGCACATGGAATAGCAAAATGATAAAGGAAAATTTCTCTTTCTTGAGCATCCTCCTGTGGGAGTTTTATCTATGTCTCTTGCATGATGTTTGTGGGACTACTTCCTCCACAATCTGTTTTTAGGTGTTCTTTTTTAGCTTTGCTCTCCCTTTGTACCCAAAAAAAAAAAAAAAAAAAAAAAAAAAAAAAAAAAAAAAAAAATGATAAAGGAAAATTTCTCTAGTGATTATTTTTCCTTCTGTGAAATAAATCAACAGATCTAATCAATGAACCCTAATGCAAGATCTCTTTCTTTTCTTTCCTTTCCTTTTATTTCTTGTTTTTCCTGATCATTATGACCGACATCGACCCACGAAATTGAAAAACAATATATAGGACAATTGAAATCAATAAGGTACCGACAAATCAAAATGAAAACCCAACACAGAATCACTTGGTTAGATTTGATACCAAAGAGGAGAAAGCAGATCAGTCTCTTCAAATTTGTCTGATAAAAGCCTGAAAGCTTGTACTCTCCACTTAGTACTAACCCACTGGTTATCTACCCAAAGAGTGGGGGCCTTTCCTTTGTAGTTTTTATAGATAAATTAAAGGCCGAGATTAATCGAGTCTTTTTCAATATATATTATCAAATAATTTGATGCCGAAAGATATTAGTAACAGGAAAAGAATAATAAAAAAAAAAAAGATTTCTCATATATATACTAATTTGGAATTAAAAGATGCAAGAACTGTACCTGCAACTGGAGAATTCATAAAGCCTTCCTCTTGGAGAGAAAATAATAAGTGCAACTTCTGCATCACAAAGAACCGAGAGCTCAAATGCCTTCTTTAGAAGTCCATTTCTTCTCTTTGAAAAGGTTACTTGTCTGCTTGTTGCGTTCTCTATTCTCTTCATCTGGGTCTTTCCTCTCACCATCTTCCTTTCTTTCTTTTTATATAAATCTGCAAAATAAAGAAAAATCAAGGTATACTTAAGAGAAAGTGAAGGAAAATAGCTCAAGAAGGAAAGGAAAATGGTTGATCCTGTGTTTTTAGGAAGTGAACATTGACTCATAGAGACCTAATGTATCCAAGACTTGCTAACAACTATGCAAGACTCAGATTTAAGGTTTCCAAAAATAGAAAGAGAATAATCAAAAATTTGGTCAAATTAGGAAATGCCTGACAAGAAAACTGAAACCTTTATCTGTAATAGTAATGAAGGAGCCCAAGAAAAAAGAATTCTGTGGAATTTTTAAAGACCCAGGAAAGAAAGAATTGGAAGATCACATACAAACCCTAGAAAGATCTTGGCAGAAGAAGAAGAAGAAGAGGAAGATAAGGAGAAAGATTGTTTAAAGATTACCCTAGCACTTGCTGCCTATAACCCTAGAAGTGTATATCTAAATAAAATTGAATAAAGAAAAGAAGCAATACATCAAGAACCTAATCTCTTTCTCCTTTTGGTAAATTGAGATAAAAAAACAGACACCTCCCAAAAAAAGAAAACAGAGAATATGACTTAAATGGGTGGCCAAATGCCAATATCATGTGATTCCCATTATTACTCCACCCAATAAAACACACATCAGGTTGCACCAAAAGTTTGATGCCTATTCTCTTATTCCATGACACCTGGCCTTTGAGAACTGACAACTTCCTTTTCCGGTATCCAACACAGCGGCAAAAGCCCATGTGAAGGCCAAGACAACGAACATTCTTGTCGGTTGCCAGTTCCTCTCAGACAGTTTCCCATCCTTCAAACGCTCCAAAGGGTTGCATGAAAAATCTGCGCACTCTATGGACACTTTAGCACAAAGTTCTGGTAAATGGTGAAACATAAGCAAATAAACTCTGTACCCGTACAAGGTTTGAAGCCACGTCAGTATCGTTCCGTACAATGACATAGAGTGCTCCTCCAATTATATCGTGCCAGCACATCATGTCACGTGGATCCTCCTCGTTTGGCCTCTTTGTGTATACAGTATACCGTATCCACATACTCACGTGCAAGTTATATATATAAACCGTTGGATGACTATTCAACGACTCAGATTTTGGTGTACACGTGAGATTGCTGACGCGTGAATAATTCCGATTTTAAAACAGTTATTATTTTTATATGGGGTTTTTATTAGCTGTGTTTTTGTCAGTGTGTGCACAGTGCACCACGGAGTTGCTGGCCTAGCTAGTCTTTTCATGTAGCGGTTCTGTGGGGACCATTGGTGCAGTTGGGCAATGGGTTGGGCTGATGGTGGAGTCCTTCTTTTTTGTTTTCTTTTTTTTTTTTTTTTTTTTTTATTGATAAATAGTGCTCCCATTTTCCTGATTTTTGTTTTTTTTTTTTTTTTTTTTATTGATAATAGTGCATCCCATTTTCCTGATATTTCTATAAACCTTCAAAAACATACTCATAAAGAATTTGAAGAGAGAATCAGATACTAAATTAAACAATGTCAAGATTCAAATTTCCAGCATTTTTTATTCTTTAATTTAATTAAATTTTCATTAAGGTCTGAGTATATAATTTTATATTTGATAAATAAAATGATTGAAAAAATTATATTATTAAACTAATTTAAATTTGTATAATTTATTTATTAATGAATTGAAGAACTTAAAAATTAAAAATTCAATAATTTAATAAAATATTATCCATCATGATTTTTTTTCTTTATTGCAACAATTTTTTTTAGTAGCATTTAGCGTTTTGACTAATTAAATAAATGGCATTTAAAAAATTATTCGGTAACATAATGTTTGCACTAACTTTTAGAGATTAGAGTAGCATTGAGTAAAAAATTAATTTATGTAACTAGGTTTTACAGATTAGGATAGCGTTGTGTGAAAAAATTAATTTATGAAACATTTAACTTTTAACGTTTCATAAAAAATTATTCAAACAGTTACCAGATCCTAAATAAAATCAATTTTATTTTATGAAGATACAAATTTATTTTTATCTAATTATAAAAAGATAATAGTGACCGTTTGTAAAAACTTTTGCAACTAGTTGATGAAATCAGTATTTAATTAGAATTTTAATTAGCGATTAGCTGCGGATTAAAATATTCATTAAATTGATTTAATTCAATTAATTAATATATCTAGTTAGATTATCAATTAGAGAATTATAATAGTTAATTCATCTGCTTACTATTCTCTTTTTGTTCTATCCCCAGGCTCCTGTAGTGATTAACAGTTAAAGGAAACCCATTGTACCTAGACCAATTGCATTAAATCTATGTTAATGCTGATTTGAACCTTCACTTTCTTTAATTACATAACTTTAATTGTTTGATTGATGTTTTAATTAATTTATCTAATTATTATTATTCCTAGAATATACATTATATAAATGTATCAGAATGAAATATTAGATGCTTCAAGAAATTCTGCAGATAGCTAATTATACTCTACATGTCTAATTAAAGCATACAATGTTACAAAAAAGAAAAAGACTTCACTCCCATCCCATCACTACTTTTAAAGATGCTATTGAATTCCAAGTTGACTGCAAAGAGCTCTTGTAGTGGAAGCAGAACAGCACAGTGGTTCAAAATTAATTGTTTTAGTATTTATTTAATTGTTAGAATATAAATGCTAAAAATTAAATATTATAGAAATTAATTTTTTTATAAAATCTTCATTTAATTTAAAAATTACTTCAAATGTTATGTTATTGAATATTATAAAAACAATAGCATTTAACTAAAACCTACTTAAAAAGTTATTGCCGAACGTAGTCAAAATTTTTACATTCTTAAAATTCTAACAGTTGGCTATCAAAATATATATAAATATATTTACGGTTTAAAATATTTAACTGTCATTCTATGCATAGGAACATACTAAAATTAAAATTTTTTTAATTTGAATAATCTAAAAAATGCACTCCCCTGTATTAGTCCACTACATTTACAAACAGTAAAAGAGAGATTTCAATATCATTCACTCGACTAATTGTATTGAATTCAAATTAAAAGATAAATATTGCTAGTTATTCAAGTAAAATTGTAAAGAATAAGTATTAAAGTGCGATTTTTAAAATTACAAACTTGCAAGTTTGAATTTTATTTTATTTTTGAATTTGCATAAAATTATATGGAAATTAAGAATGAGACAATTAATGAAAAATGAGAGGTCAGTATAAGAGTAGGAAATTATAATGGCATTGTCTTGCATCGTACGAGTGCTAGGTTTTAGGTAATAAATAGGTCGCCATGATTGTGGAGCTTGTGGACAGTCCCATGTGATGGAGGGGTTCTATCAATTAGACCATTAAAACATGTAGTAACGTAAGTAACTCAGCAGTAGGACCTTCTTTTTTATTTGGATAGGTTAGTGGACCAGTTTTAGCACTATCAAAATGTGTCTAGCTCAACCAGCTTTTGCACCCACGACCAACCCTGTCTGTCTTCCACTTCTCTCAACTCTCAAGTCTCGACACTCCTTGTTCCTTAGTCGGCCATGGCCTAACCATTTTAAGACAATCTTGTTCTCTGGGTTTCGTCAACTCTTCTTTGACCTTATTGTCGATCTTGTTTGCATGGAAGTCGGGTATTAGCCAGATGGGGCAGGTGCAGGTCAGCTAATTCGATTCGTTTTCTTCTCTACGAACGTGAGGTGATTTCGGGATGTTTTTTCAATAACGTCATAACTTTTAATTATATCAGTCAACCGTCCATTGCACGTTATTATTTGTACTTATTGATTTTGATTAATTTTTACTGGTTTCTTAATTTTTCTTATCTAATAAAATCAAAATGCTTAAAATTTTTTTTGTCAATTGATAAATTTGATAGGAATATTTATGTTAATTTAATAATAATAATAATAAATTGGAGCCGGTTCAGTTCAGGTGCGGACACAAGGGTTCTTTTTCTTTATAGGATCTAGCGTGGGTTTAGGAAATTCGGGCTTTGAGTCTGGTGAGGGCAACCAGTCTAGGCCTTTAATATTCGGTCTAAGTCTCATCCGAATCCAGCCCATACGACCCCTACAAATATTTCAAATTAGTAACTGAACCGGATATTAACTGTGATTACCAGATTTTATGCTCCTGTCCGGTTGCAAAATTTATTATATTTTTTTATTTTAATTATTACTAATTTAAAAATATCATTTAGAAAACTAATTATGGAAAATGTAAAGCTTCCATCCCATTTTGTTTATTTATTATTCCTTTTCTAAATGTCCTAAAATATTTGGAATGTTTCTGAAACACCCCGAATTTTTATTTTTGAAATCTTTGGATTTTTATTTAATTAAAAATCGGGAATTTTGACCGTGTGGGCTGTAAATGTATGACCCTGGTGGGCTGTAAATGTATACAGTCTCAATCCGTGTGGGCTGTAAATGTAATATAGTCTCAATTCGAGCCCAAATTTTCGAATTGGGCCCAAGCCCAAATATAATGTCGAAAATTTTGAATCAAGAACAGTTAAATTTTCGAATAATAATGTGAAGTCCAGCAATTAATCTATTATGTATATATATAAATTAATTTTCCTAAAAATCAAATGTCACAATTGTTCATATTATATTAATATTGACTAAATGGAGAAAATATTATGGAACCGAACTGCATAATTAAAATAAATCAAACCGGGCCTTAAAATCAAACTAAATTTTCCAAAACCACATGAAAAATCCGAAAACCGAGAGAAAAACCTGCAAACTGAGCAAGAATCGAGCCAAATCGTTGAATTTGATCAAACCGGTTCGAATCGAACCGGAATGACCTAGAAAACCGACATACCTTTCTTTTCTTTCTTTTCTTTCCCTTCCTCCTCTCCTTCTTCGCGGGCGGGCGCGACTCCCTCCTCTCCCTCTCCTTCTGTCTTCGGCCACCAGACTGACGATGGTGGGTGGCGATCGATTCCTCTCATGCCGCCGGTCACGTTGCCAGTCTTTCTTCACGCCGATCAGGCCCTCAGCGGTGACGATGCAAGCCTCTTCCTCTTAGCGACGCAGCTTCGATTCCGGCGAAATCCACGCCGTTTACGATTGCTTCACGTACAACTGAGGGACTCAATTGACTCCGCATCACTTGCTTGACGTTTTCCCTGCATCGATTCCGGCGATGAAGCCTGGATGACGGAACTGCCATGAATGGCAGTGGCGAAGCCATTGTCGAAGTAATTTTCGGCCAATCAAGGCACAGTCAGTCCAATTTGAACACAGATCCGGAGTCCCCATGAGATTTCGAACATTTTGGTGTATATATTGTAAAATTCTGGGCAAAAGTCGTTTTTCCGACTCACCGTTGCATGGTCTGATTTTGGTTTCGTCTTCGTGTCTCTTTGTTATCTATCTTCTTGTGTTTTCTCGTTATATTGTTGGTCCTTCGATGAGATTATGAATTTCTTTTTTATTGTCTGATTCGTGATATTCTTTCGTCTTTCGATCCGAATGGTAGTTCGAATCTAAATTTAAATTTTTTGTATAATAAAAATTAATTGATTAATGAATTTAATTGAGTTATTAAATAGATTTTAAATTGAATAACAAGAAATTAGGGTTATTGATAGCTTAAAAATATATGCACTTTATAGTCTTGGTTAAAATAAATGAGATGATTAGTGTGTGTATTTTGAATAGTGATATGATTCTGTTAATTGGGCTTTTAGGATTTTTTAGAGTAATGTAATTGCAAATTAGCTTAGAACATGGGTCAAATAATCACATAAGAAAATTAATTAGGAAGTTTGATATTAAAAATAAAATATATATATTATATATATAATTCCTAGCTAATATTTATGTAAGTTAATTTAGGAATTTTAATAAATATTGTTAGGAGAAGTTATAATTTAAAGTAAATAGTTATAGGGGCAATTAACAATCTTATTGAATCACGCATGGAGGTTAATATAAATTGTTAATTAGTTGATTTGGAATTATTAAGTGTATATATGTAAGTGTGATGGATGATATCTGTAGCTTGAAGTTGATTGGCCGTCTGAGATGATTGATCGAATGATTGAAAAATAAAATTATGGCGGATGGGATGAGTTGATTTGAATTACCCGATGGATGGGCTGTGTGTATTGATTGATAAATATATAATATTATTGTGATATTTAAACAGGACTAATATTGTGATATTTGACGCAGGTAGACTACGTCCCCAATATTTAGGGGAGGTGGTGCCGTGAAATTCGATAGAACTAGTCTTAGTTAACAATATAAAGTAATAGGTTTATTTAGAATAATTCTATAACTTAATACATAGTAAATAAAGTATTCTAATTATTTTACTATCATCACTATTTACTTTATATTGTTAACTATTATTATTCATTAATAAACTCACATCTCTTTTGTTCAAATCTTTCAGGAAGTAGCATTTTCTAAATCCTAGCTATAACTCTGCTCTTTGCCCTTAAAAAAGAAATTCGCTAATTTTAGTATTGATCAATTAAATAGATAAATGTCCGAAGACTTATATGTATACATCCGTCAGTAAACTCCGCAGTTATAGATTAGTTGTGATCCCTGTGACAATGCCTTGCTTTTTTTGTGTCTGGAATTGGGATGAAGTGGGTCCCACCAGGGTTTGTGAGACTTTCTCTGTTATATGGATCCTGATTCTGATTCATGTTATATTCTGATTTTGTTATTATGGCATCCTCGATTCTTGTTTCTTTAGCCGGGTGTAAATGGGAGATCGGCGCCCCCGTGTGCACCTACCTGTTACCGTTCCTGTAACCACAGGTTGGCTTCTTTTTTATTGGCGGCACCGTGATAATCTAGATTTGATCGCAGCCCGCAGGGTGTGGCCTCCTGTTGTGAGCGCCTGATAATTTCTAGATTTGATGAGTACGACCGGTTTGCGTGCCTGTTGGTATGGAAAAAGAAAAGAGAAGAATGGAAAAAAATACATGAGAGGGCTAGGTCCAAGTGAGGATTAGGGACCGGTTCAGTCCAGTATGCGGGATCGGCTCCTTTGCGTTGCACATGTGAGAGGATGAAGTCCAGTGGAGAGGACGGCTTCATTCGGCGGGTTCGGTGACTCCACTGACTAATTCCACGTGATTGGCACTGATTAATTTCCACGTGATGTGATTATATGAAGATGTTAATAATTGTGAGTGCTGGTGATATGCCATTTGTGTGACTGACTGTGTGAGCATATACTTAGTCGGATGACTAGGTTGATATATTTATACAATTGTGTGAATGCGTGTGTTGTGCAATAATTATGATTCATTAATAAACTCTCACATCTCTTTTGTTCAAATCTTTCAGGAAGTAGCATTTTCTAAATCCCAGCTATAACTCTGCTCTTCACCGTTAAAAAAGAAATTCACTAATTTTAGTATTGATCAATTAAATAGATATATGACAATTTGCAAAATACTGAGCATCATTTGTACCGAATGAAGAAATTCTCTATTTGCAGTGCAAAGTAATTACTCCGGCAGTTATTAGCAACTCACCCTCCGGACGCAGAGGTTACATTATGAAACTTCAGGTGAGTTACTTTTTTTAAGGCGCTCTCGGATGTTATATAATTCCTATCTTACTAGATGTAGTACATAATCCTAATTCATGTGCAGCCTTTAGATCCAATTGCCCCATTATTACAGCAAAGTACCATAAAGTGTAAAATTGGTATAGCATGTCAGATCTAAAAACTTTACATGTAAGTTGAAGAAGGTCAGCATATATGTGTAATCCTGATTGTAGTGTCGTTCATTCAGGGGCCAATCTTACTCACGAACGGGCCGGCGCTCTTGCTGGGTCGCCCGTTAGAGGCCCCTTCAAAAACAAATCTGCGGGACCCTGGAGTGCCGGTTCTTACGCGCCCCATTTGGGTTGGAATATATGCGAAGGGGTCCCGCGTGATCAGTTCATATGAAAAGGCCATTTTTTAGTTTCATCATTGGTAGAAGATAATATTTCTTCTTTGTTTACTCTCTTGCTATTAATTAAACCTGTTTACTGTAATTGTGCTGTTGGCAAGGTTTCACATATAGGGATCTGATCATGTATACTACTTTGTTGTGAATTTAATAATTAATCTTGATTAATCAAGTTGGTCTATTTAATGGGGTAAAATATAAACCCAAAAAATACTAACTGGTATGTTGAGATTTAAGACTTTAATTCTATCTCAGTTGTATTATCTTGTCTTCGCTACAGAATTATATACATAAAAAGGGGAAACGGAAGAGGTGTGTAGCTTATATTATAACAGCGAAATCTCCGACATAATTACGTCGAATCATATTGATACTTAAATTTTTATGGAGTAATCTTTTTATGGGGCGGCGCGTTTTCACAAAATCCAATGGAAAAATAAGCCAAAACTCCATTCTCGTAAGATCTTTATTGGTCACTCTACAGAATATTTAAAATATAAAGAAACCCCTCAACCAATTCTCAATTCCTTCCATTTCTTAGATCTTATGCACAGCTGTTATCCATTGCCATTTCCGAAGCCCATAAAAAAGTTTCATCTTAAACTCAACCACATTAAGTGATAGGATTAACGCTATCAGTGATACATTTATATCTTGGACGAGCACACTAGTATTAACTAACGAAATCTATGCTCCGGATCTTTACTCGCCTTCCGGGCCCTCTGCAAGGTAAAAAATATACTGCGATGTGTATCTAGTTACTAATTGTATACCACTCTCTTATTGAGATTGTATTATCTCGAAATGAGTTACAACAACGATTGTAGTAATTGCACAAGGCCTAGTATCCACAGTTAGGCATTTAGACCCTTGGAATACCTCTACTACTATTTTAACGCCTTTATAGTCTAAAAAATTTGTAGCGTTTCAGGCTTACTACGGGCCTCGGGGGCCTTAAGCTTACCTGGGCCCTAGTGCCGGTCCGGCCCATGGAAATGGGTCGTGACAGTTTCAAAATTTTATATATGTAAATAATTATTTTTTTTTTTCATAATAACTTTTATAATTGTTTATTAAATGAATGACTTTTATTAATATCTTAATCAGTTATTAAGGGTAAAAAAAACAAAATAACTTATGTTGATTAGATTATTAATATGTATATTTTGTCAAATTATATACATAAAAAGGAACGGAGAGAGTATTATATACACACAAATTAGAATGATCTTTTATGGAGTATCTTTTGTCAATAAAAAAAACTCATTATTATACTCTCAAAAAAAAAAAAACTCACCATTCATTACATTGATGAAGTGTATACCATAAGATTTACCTTCAAAAATTGACAATTTATTAATAAAAATTATGTCATTTTACCCGTGAGGTGAAAATATGCGATGTGTATTTACTTGAATTTAAATATATCAATGTTAAAAGATTAGTAACCAATTAATTAGTTAACTTACCACAATTATATATCTAATATGGATTTATTATTTAGTCAATATGAGATTCTTAACAATTTTATCGTGCGACAACATATTAGACCTTCAACTTATTCATCCGGACAATAATAAATAAATCTATTCACGAACACTGAATCAATAAACTATTTACCTGAATTTGCAAGTCATATATTGTCTGAAAAAAAAAAAAAAGCTTTTTTGATAACTAACAACTCGTTATATGAAAAGATAAAATTATCTCATATAATTATGCAACAATATATCACTTTTTAATCACTCATTAATACCAATTTTGAATCATTTGGCTGAATTTATAAATTGTTAATTGAGATTCATCATCCATTAACTGCTCAAATAAACAACTATTAAGAATACCAAAAGCACTTGAAGATAAAGACAAGTTTAAGAGATTAAAGTTATGTAACTACATATCTATCAATATATGTTCCAAACAAATATATATATATATATATGTAAAAATTATTAAAAAATAAATAAAATGAAAATAAATTATTACTGACAAAAAAATATACAATTGGCGTGGGTGGAAGGCCAAAATCTAAAAGGTGAAAAGATAAAAGGACAATGAGATTTACCTTTAATTCTAAAATAATAATGTAACTCACAATTATTTTTAATATATAACTCTTATTTATGCTTTGTTATTACTTAATAAAAGTGACTGAATTGCATAAACAATGCACTTTATAAAAAAATACACAATATTTATTTTTTTTAAAAAAAAAACACAGTATTTAATTGTATTGATTTAAAAAAAAAAAAAACTCTTTTGCAAAAAATGCTTCCCAAAAAAGAAGTCAAAGCATTGGTTTTGTAATCCCTCAATTAACTGACGGAAATTAAGATTTTTAAACTAATATATAAATGACAAATATGAAATCAATCAAATTTGAGATCTTTTTATAATCAAAGAAAAGGGATTTCTTCTGATCATAAAATCCCTTTTTTTTTTTTTTTGTGGTTAATTAATAATTATAACTGAATATTGAATATTCCTTTAAAACCGCTTTCTTAATACAACTAATAAAGCATGAGCGTACAATTCTATCAAGCACGAGGTACCATTTTCACCAGCGCGTTTACGTATAGCGAATTAAAAGGAGAAAATAAAAATGAAAATCAGATAAAAACAGAACAAACGGCTTTGGTGATACCGTCGAACGTGAAAAAGAAAAAAGAAAAAAGAAAAAATCAGCCAACCCAAACTGTAATCTGTATCTTCTTTTTTTATAAAATCTCGTTTACAGCTTCTATCTCCAGATTTTTCCCTCTCTAGCTCTCTCTCGTCCTTTCTGGAGAGATTAAACGAGTCGTCGTTTGAACATCGAGGGATCATAATCTCATGGAAATGGCTTCTACTACGTCTTCGTTAAGCGAAGAACAAAGACAAGAGCAGAATCAACAAGTGGCAGTGAAAGAGAAAGAGTGCATCCACAAAACAAAGACTATACAGTTCTTGGGCCGTACTACTCCTATCGTTCTCCAAAACGACAATGGACCTTGCCCTCTCCTCGCTATCTGTAATTATCTCTCTCTTGCTTGTTCTCTAGGGTTTCTCATTTTTCATCTTTTTTTGATTTATCAGAAAATGAAATGAAATATGGAAATGAAATTTGAATACTAGGTTTTTGTCTATTTCTGGTTTGATTGCGTTTCCCTCAAAATAGCAAAGGCTGTTTTCATGCTTAATTTACCGAATTCTATCGGATGAATGAATCAGATATATTTAGAACTCTATGCATATATTGATATTGCTTTGTGCAATTGCGGTTGTTTGTCAGTAGACAAACAAAAGGTCGATTAATCAATTTTCAGTGAGGGAAAATTGTTTCTAGGAAAGTTTCAAATTTTATTTTATCTTAATCTGGACATTAATGCAATTTGATCAATTAGTTACAGTTAAAAACTTTAGTGCTTGCTCACTTGGCTCGCAAATGATGCAACTGGAAAAAGTAAATAATTCGGTCTTTACCTTCTCCATTTTTAGGGTTTGAAAAAAAAAAAAAAAAAAGTTTTGACTTTGGAGGATATTTTCAATATCATTCTGAAGGTATCAAAAAAAAAAAAAAAAAAAAAAAATGGTAGAGGCCACCAAGTACAATTGAAAGAATCAGAGTGTGACATCATATGTGTTTCTCACCGGGTGAAGCCGATATGCGTGTGCGTTTACAGGATCAATTGGTTTCTAGGAAAGTTTGCCAAATTTTATTTTATCTTAATCTGCGACAGTGTAGATTGCGCATGAGGTTCCTTGATCAATTAGTTACAGGTTAAACTTTAGTGAAGTGCTTTGGCGGCTCTCAGTCTTTCTGTCATCGGGCATTGAATTTGATTGCAACTGCGATAATTAGAAGAGTGCTATATACCAAGGTAAATTTCAATCGGGGTCTCACTTATTAACCTTCTCTACATTTCTCGGTTACGCTGGGTTCCTCTGGCAAAAAAAAAAAAAAAAAAAAAGTGTTTGGATCTTTGTTGTCGCCAGAGCTTAAATAAGTTATTTCAAATATTCTGACTTATCACGTCCTGACTAAGGTAATAATTCAATATAACATAAAAAAAAAAAAAAAAAAAATGTCAATATGGCCCCCGTTCCCAATACATTATCTCCCTCCCTGTAAATGCTGCGAAAGCGGTTTCCGGAAGAGGCAGATTGGTGTGGGCCAACCAGTGAAATTTTTAGACGGAGCCACAAGTAACTACCTTCTCTATCAGTCGCTTTGTCTCCTATCTCATTTCGATCCAGCGTTTTCTCTCTCCTCTCGGTTTAAAGTGCCAATTTAATTCAACAGTATACTTTCCATTTTTTTTTAACACAGTATTGTATTAGATAAGTGGTTCTCATCTTGCTTTTTTTTGTTGTTATCCTTGCAATCAATCTTTATTTCTTGGCAGTTGCGCCTTGACTTCGCGCGAAAAAAGAGGCCGCTCAGGTCATTGCTTTTGTGGAGAATCAAATTCGCCAAGACATATTGTTGTTTTAGGCTTGGAATATACCCCTATTATATATTTTGATGTTTTGTTTGATTGGTGCGAACCTGAAGTAGCTAAGAACCTACTTTTTGAGCAAGCTTGGGAACTCTTGTTAGATCTCCGAGAGTAGTGCGCGAATGTATTCCCCTATTTCGTGCGTTTTGATTATGCCATCGTCTCATTGGTCTTCAGGTACAACAAGCTAGGATTTGTCTCTTTAAGTCATAGGGAACCATATAACTTCTTTAAGTGTTATTTTTGTGGATGTTAGTTTGATTAAGTGGGTCTTAATGTTGTTCCTCTCAAAGCAAGGTAAGCCAACTTGCCCGGAATGATTTTACCAATGTAATGATATTTGACATATCTCGGGACTCTTCTAGCTTCCAAGATTAAAAAAAAACTGGTGTTTAATTTTTGACAGTTTTTCGTTGCGACTACTGAACTAGATTTTGTTGCCAAGTTGGGTTCCATTTCTAATGTCAAATTTGCACTATTAGATTCTACCGACGCAAGCGCATTTTAAAAATAAAGAGAAAATTGAAAAAGTATCTTCATGCCGCGCCCTAACTTAATTTTATGTCGCGGCGTTGCGTTATGTGTTGATCTCATACTCCCAGAAAGTGGTCCTTATCTCAAGTTGCGCCATCGGAAAAAAACCAAGTTTTTGAGATATATTTTAGGAACTTTGGAAAAAAAAAAAAAAAAAAAAAAAAAATGTCAATGCCACTTCTCTTCAATGTTTAAGTGGAAGGGTTTTGGTGACAACTAAAAAGAAAGTCCGGTTGCCCTTTTCATGGTTTCTCTTTCGTTTTATTCACTAACTTTCTTTTTTAGTTTTATTGTTTCATCTTGCTTTTTTTTTTCCTTGCAACTTATTTGATTGTTGGGAAAGAAAGCTAGCATTTTAAATAAATTGAGCATTTGTTTGCTGGAATTATATTTATTTTTGATGTGAAAAGAGCTAGACTACTTTGCACTTGAATTTAGATGAATTGAAGTTTCTATTGTTGATAGCCTTTATTTCATCAAGCTAGATGTTTTAGATGAAAATGATATTTTGTGTTGTTAGTGCTAATGTTGTTCCAGCAAAGCTGAATAATTTACCAGTGATATTTGATTGGACTCTTATTTCATAAAACTGGTGTTAATTTTGAAAGTTTTGTTGACTACTGAACTAGATTTTGTGCCAATGACTTCATTCATCATAGTTCTACGAAGGATTTAAAAAAAGGAGAAATGGAAAGATTCTGCCATTACTTTTTGTGGTCCTTATGTTTTTAAATGGTCTTATTAGTCATCGGAAAAACCAAGTTTTTGAAATTGACTTTGGAATCTAATTTCAAATGCTTCCTTTGGTATTTGGAAATATGAATTGTATTAATGGATGATATACTTGTTTTATGCTTTCTCAATCTCTCTTTTTTTAATTCTTCATTTTAATTATGCTTTATCTTAAGGTGATTTAACAAATAATGAGTTGTATTCCTTTCTTAGTACAACCCAATACTGGCAGTCTGATGTCATCATCATGTTATAATAGAGTTCAGTTTTTTGATTGTCTATATGTGGGTTTCCAATAGGTAATGTTCTTCTATTAAGGAACAATCTAAATCTGAGCCCAGATATAGCTGAAGTTTCGCAGGAGAAACTATTATCGCTGGTTGCAGAACGTTTGATTGATTCCAACAGTAATGTAAATGTAATAACCGACAACTGTCTTCTTGGTTGCATCAAGAAATTTTATCTTTGCTTTTGTAAGTTAATCTCTTTGCTCTCTTTATTATGCAGAATAAAGATGCAGGCTATGTTGAAAATCAACAGCAGAATATTGCTGATGCTATCGATTTGCTTCCGCGTCTTGCAACTGGAATTGATGTAAATATAAAGTTTAGGAGGTTGTACTCTGCCTCTCTCTACATGCGCTTCAGTGCTTCTTCCTTACTTTAATAAATATGCATGGAATGTGCAGGATAGATGACTTCGAGTTTACTCCAGAGTGTGCCATATTTGATTTGCTTGACATCCCTTTATATCACGGTTGGATAGTTGATCCCCAAGTATGCTCTTCCTAAACTTTAAATATAATTAGATTGAAGTTCTGCTTCCTTGTAGCGCTTTAATTGCCTTGTTGTCCGTTTGAAAATGTGATATATGATTAAAGAACATCTTATAATTATGTGTTATATGCTTTTTTTATGATTCATTGTGTATGCTCATGTATAATTTCTTAGAACCAGTGGCTTTAGCCTAGCTTAATTGGGAAGCTACAGGCAGATTCTAGGTAAATTTATTTGAACTTTTGGTGAACCAATAGCTATGACTTAAATATTTAGTTACCTTCATAGAAGTATTCATAGGAAGTACTGGTTAGTGCTTATTACACCCATATCTTTGGGTTGTAATGTGCTTACTAGATGTCACTTTTGCAATGCATTATTGTTTTTTATCTGACTTCATGTTAAATTGACCTTTTGATGCTAGTGCTCCTATTTCATGGTATAGCTAGAGGGTTTAGGTGAAGGTTTCCTTTGGATGTTGACCAGCCAGGGCCCTTCCTAAATGATTTCACTAGTTCTTTGGCTTAGATGTCAACAGAAGTAGGATAATTGCTGCTGGTGTAGTTCTAGTTTTTATACAGACTTTGTGCCATTGGCAAACTCACTTGTCATTCTGGACTAGATGGATGCCATTTCATTTTTTTTGGTGCAAAGCTCATTAACACCTAATTTTTGTGGATCTAGCATTTCATGTTCATATAAATTCTGCCAGTACTGCAATATTTGGGTGGTTATCCATTTGTTTATGTTGTGTTAGCTTTGTTGTCTGCTTTTAACAGTTGTCTGAGAATCTTGCCATGGTGCCAATACATGTGAAACCATGGAGAACTTTTGATTTCTGTTTGGAGAACTTTTAGTTCCATTTATCAGTACACGACTTATTATCTTTCCTGGTTCCTTGCTTGTACCAATTTTTTCAGAAGTTATACCCTGCTGTGTGTCTTGCCTTGGATTTTAGCATTATCAATATAGCTGATCATTTTCATTTATGGGTGTACTAGGATTATGATACTGCTAATGCTATTGGTTTAAAGTCCTACAACACTCTTATGGGGGAGCTTGTTGCCCTGGACACAAGAAATATGGAAGGTGAAAGTAAGAATAACCCTGAGGAAGATTCTGTTGATTTTGCTGCAGCTACCACTGCGACTCTGGGTGTTCCTTCTCCCAGTCTTTCCAAAACAAGATCTTTTGATGATTCTCCACGTTCAGTCTCTGATCACCTGACAGTGAGGAAAGGGGACCTGCAAGAAGAAGAAGAGCTATTGAGGGTTTTAAAATTATCGGAGGCTGAATTGCCCACTTCAGTAGACGGTGCTGTTGTAGCTGATGTTAGTGAAGGGTTTGTGCCAGCTAGTTTAGATGAGCATGCATGTGCAAAGGGGGCTGTGCCTGTACATTCTGTAGATATGATGGGGGGTCATATTGGTATTGATAATGGCCATAGCATCTTGAGCAAGGAGCATAATAGTCTCATGTCTCTAGGAACTCTTCCAGGGGAAATGTCACTCTCTCCTTCAAAGACTGATCAGAATAACCCTGTAGAAACTCTTCCAGGAGAAATGGCATGTTCTCCCTCAAAGACTGATCATAGCATACCTCTTGATCATCAGTCAACTTGTAAAGAATCCAGAGAACATGGTTCTTGTAGTGATGCTATTGAGAATTGTAGTGTCAAGACATCGATCCAGATTGAAGGTGTACTGTCTGCATCTGGTGGAAAAACTAATTTATCCCTTGATAAAGGCGGTTTTGATATTTCTCGGGGAGGTGAAAAGATCGTCAGTCAATCTGCTTCCATAACTGATATTCATGAACCAGCAGATATTTCAGGTGTGCATGATACAGAAGAACTATCAAGGTTATCTATGCCAAATCTAGATTCAGATTCGTCTAGTGGCAGAATTCAGAATGTAGATGTACCTGAAACATTTACTTCAAGTGTTGATGGCAGCGAGCCCATTTATGAAGGTGAAGAATGCATTTTAGATTCAGGAACTGCAGAGCCCATGTATGAAGGTGAGGTGATTCTTGCGGAACAGGCTGATAAAACTGTGATGTCGAATGATGAAATCACACCACAACAGGGTACGTCAGCCTTGTGTCACATAATTGGATCGATTATATCATGGATCGTTATTTGTCAGTTAATATTTTTTTGATTTCAAACACGTTTCCCCCTTGTTAATTCATATCAGGGGAGCTGATAAGGACCTTCTTGAAGAACAATGCTAATCAATTGACATTTTATGGGTATGTTGACCTATTTGGCTATAGAATGTACTGATTTGCTTTTTTCTGGAATTCCCTTCTTCCATTCTTTTTGTTCCATACAGTGAAATTTCTGAGCAGTTGGATTTCATGGTCTTTTGTGCTGGGTGCACATATAATTCCTTTCTCTTTTCAGCCTCTTTTGCTTGCAGGATGGGCTCAAAGAACGTGAGCTGTGTGTTTTTTTTCGTAACAATCACTTCAGCACAATGTTTAAGGTTAGTTATGAGCCTACATGGACTTTTGCATTATGCTGAAAACACTTTGGATCTGATTTACCAATTATTATTTTTCTTTCCAATTTCTTACTAAGTTGTTCTTGTTTAGTTTCTCATTTTCTGAACTTTGATTAAATGATATATTTACTCATTTGTTTTGCAGTATGATGGCGAACTTTATCTTTTGGCTACAGACCAGGGTTACTTAAATCAGCCTGATTTGGTGTGGGAGAAACTAAATGAGGTAAGGCTATCTAGTAGTTCTTCTTTTTGAGGGATATGCCTCTAATGCTGGTCACTGACCATAATTTTCATCAAAATCCGAATGATACATTTTTTTTGTTCTGCAATCACTCAAAGCTTTTTGAGGGATATGCCTCTATTGCTGGTCAACTGACCATAATTGTTCATCAAAATCCGAATGATAACAATTTTTTTTTGTTTTCTGCAAATCACCTCAAAGCAATAATAATAGAGACCATAAAATGAACTATTTAATGCAGTTTCAAGCATTGGCCCTACTCCATATCCAACAAAATCAATGGAAATTATGCAAAATCATGTCCTCCCACTAAAAATCCAAACGTGTAGTCCATTTTTTTTTTGTTCTGGGCAATCACTCAAAGCAAAATAATAGAGAGCTTAAATGAACTATTTAAAGGCCAATTCCAGCAAATTGCCTACTCCAACATCCAACAAATCCAATGGAAATTTGTACAAAATCAATGTCCTCTCACTAAAAATCCAACCTGTTGGTACCATAAGTGCTTGTTTCTCTCTTTTGAACTCTATCACTCTCTGCAACACTCACAAATTATGCTAATTTTTTATGAAAAATGCACTCACTTTACTATGTTTGCCACTCCTACAAGGGGTTCATTTGTAGGATAATTTTGTTCCATATCCAACAAGGGGATCAAGTTACTTTACAAAATCAGCCATATTACCCATAACAACAACCTCGGTTGATGGATCCAAAATAGGTTTACATACAGAATTGTATTTGTAGTTTGTTGAAGAACATAAGGCACATGTGGTTGGACATGGATTATTGTCGTCATTTGGGTTTCTTATCTCCAAGTAGAAATTAAAATAAGCAGCAGATTAAAAAATCTTCAAACCTTGCAAAATCGTTATGCTTAATTACTTATAGTTGTTGAGAACATAAGGCACATGGGTTGGACATGATTATTGTCGTCATTTGGGTTTCTTATCTCCAAGTAGAAAATTAAAATAAGCAGCAGATTAAAATCTCAAACCTTCAAAATCGTTATGCTTAATTACTATAACATTTTAAAGGTTTTCCTTCTAGACCTAGCTTGTGAACTTTCATATCCCAATTCAACTTCATTTTTTCAGGTTAATGGGGATACCTTGTTCATGACTGGCAACTTCAAGGAATTCAAGGTGGAAAATCATTCAAATGAGACATGGGATGAGCACAATGCTATGGCCAGTACTGCTGTATGTGGTTCTGTTTGGCTCCAGAACATATTTGAACTTTAATATTGTCTTTACCTTGAATATCAATTATTTTGAATTTTTATTTCTCAGGACTATATTGCCAGCATTGATAGTGCAGCACAAGCGGGTTTGGATATAAAGTAATTGTTCTGACTTGTTATTGATGCATAAGTTTAATTCTACGCCCATAGCATATAGTCTAGAAGACCATTGTTAATTTTTACTTCTGCATGTAGGTTTTCAAACTTCTTTGTTTTACTCTGACCATAGTTTGCCTCAGGTTATAATCAAAATTTACATTCATAAATACATACAGTCTAGAACACCATTACTAATTTTTAACACACTGCATGTAGTTCTCTGCAGTTTTCATTGTACTCTGACCATAGTTTGCCTCAAGTTACAGTCAAAATTTTACATTCATAAATCTATTTTTGTGGCAGTTCTGATCTGCAACTAGCAATAGCTTTGCAACAACAGGAGTTTGAGCAGCAACCACCACAGCGCAATAACTCACAGCAACCTTCAGTTACTGGTAGTTCAAGACTGGTTACAGGTCCCCAGGTAGGCTGTTAAAGATTACTAACGTTGCTCTTGGATGTTTTGATATTTTGCTAATTCTCGAAATGATCAGTAGTGCTGTTAATTATTCTCCCTATGTTTTTCAACAAGCTAACATGAGTTACACCTCACATTGATCTCATGGAAATTTAAAGAAAAAAAAGTAGTAAATATCTATCGTGTGCTTGCATATATGAATCATGTGAATGGCCTTGTAATGTAGCAATTTCTATCAAATGTAATTGCAACTTTTTGGTGATTCATTGAAAGAGACTTAACATGTTAATTTGAAGACACATGATCAATAAACAATTTAGGAATGCTTAAGATTAATTTCAGGCATCATACTTGTAAGCTCGGGTTAGATGTTGATTTTTGTCAATTGTTTATCACTCGCTAGCTTGATTCCCCAGAGGGGAGAAGTCGAATTTAAAAGTGAAATGATCTTTGCAGGTACCAAGAAGCAGTGGGAAATATTCATCTTCATCTTCCAGGGCAGAAGCAAAATCAAAGGATAAATGTAGTGTGATGTGAGTTTTGCTTTGAGGCGTCATGGAAGTCTGCACTGTAAATGGTTTGTATCTGGGCTTCATTTTGTTTATGACATTAATAAAGTTAGGGAAAAATACATGTTTATTTAGATAAAAAGGTTTTTCGAATGTAAAAAGTATATAGCACTAATATTGCTAGACCTTAACGCCCCAAAATTTTCTTCTTTTCCTCATACCTATGTAATTTGCATTAATTATTTTTGGGCAGATAGATAGAGGTCCCTTTACTTTCAGTTAGAAAGTGGAGCAACAATGGTCTATTGAAGTGATAAAGTGCCATTCATGGGTAGGTCCATTTAGAGGGCCCATATATAGGGGGGTGGTGGGGTGGGCCTGTGACTGATTCTTTTCTATAAGCATATATATCCATGCATTTTTTTCACCCGGGTGTAGAATTTATCATGTGAACAAAGCCAGCCAGCGCACGCCTTAAAAGTTATGGGAATGTCGTTTTCCAAGTACTGCTTTGATGTTGATGTTGATGTCTCTTAACAAATCGACAATAGCAGTTCTGGATTCAATTTTGGAACAAAAGGAGCTCCTCTTCTTGCTGTTATGTCATCAAATTCTTAACATTGAACATTCATTTGTTTTATTTTGTTTTTTGATTGTTAATATAATCCAAAAATCAATCAAAACCCAACAACTGCGTTAAAAATATGATATTGACTAGCATTCAGTTCTTGATCCGTCATCTCTATCATTCAGTTCTAGGTTCAGAGTTCAACTCCTCAAAGTGCAAACGGCAAACGTTGTTTTTGTCGTTTTTTTTTTAAAGAACTGTGTGACTGCTGTAAGTGGGGAAGGGAATGGGAAACGTGTCGTAATGCTACCTGCTGCTGACTTGAATGTGAAACCCCATTTTTAAGTTTGCTTGCTTAACACAACAATTAGCGCCAAAGTCAAAGGTTTGCTATTAATTTCTTGTTAGCGTACCTCCAACCAACGGATGGTGAAGATCTAGACACGGGTGGATCTGACACAGAACTGGCAAATGAGTCAATAATTTTATGTTCTAAACTGGGCAATTAGGCCTAAAAACGTATTAATTCATAAGCATTTTTAAATTGATTTGGTTTGGTGGTCTCGTGAGTAAATAGAGCAGAGGAGAAAGAAAAAAATGGTAGAGAAGAAGATGTGAGACTGAGTGGGGTTATGAAAACGACTCAACGTATTTTTATCTTTTTTTTATTTATTATTATTTATTAATTATTATTTATATTAAGAAAAGAAAAGAGAAAAACAAGGGATAAAAAAAAAACTCAGAAGGGACCACACTAGGGCTGTCTCAATCTTAAGGTAATGGAAAGAAGACAAAGTTACAGCTGTGAGGGTGACCCCACCTCCAACTCTACCTCTACTCCAACGACAATGCTCCTCTTTTTCTTGGAAATTACGTTATTTATTCATCTCTTCTGGCTTAATTCATTACATTTGTTCTGCAAAAATAAATTAATTTAGACGTTAATGGGATCATTTTATTACAAAACCTGAGGATGTCGGAAATTCATTTAAGGTTTTGCTCTGCCTCTTAAGTTCTTCACAGACAATGGCGTTATTATGGTTGCCTGAACTGTATTACCAAATCTGGTTTTTAACTTCAGTATATATATATATATTAACTCAGAGACGTGATCAACTTTCAGTGTACAAGAAAAGGAAGAAAAGGAGCTAATATAGAAGTGAAAAATAAAAAAGAAAAGAAAAACATCTCTTTTATAGAATAACTTCAAGTTATTTATATACTTTCTTTCTACAAATGACACATTACTTGAATTAATAGACAATAATATTTGGTTGAATTATTATTTAATTCTTTAATCAAAATTTTCTGCTTTTAAAAATTAATTTAATGGTCCTTCCATTTCAACTGTATACAATTACTAAAACTACTGTTAAACAACTTTAAAATTTCAATTTTACCCATTAATCTGAATTATAATATTAATTAATTAAAAATTTTGAATTTTAAGAATTAATTTTCCCTCTCTCTCTCTCAATGCTATTATTAAAGAGAAAAAAAAAATCAGGTACAGTGGATAAAAAAAATGTTTACATCTTCAACTATAATTCTCTAGAAAGTTGACAAAGTAACATATAGTAGGTGGCATTGATTGAACATTTTTTCGTTGAAATTAAAATAAATAAAATTATCCATGAGAAGCAAGTTTTTATAGTAGTTCGTTCATTAATCGTGAATGTGACTAATCAAACGGTTGAAATTATACCATCATAAGGTCATATTCATGCCTCCTTCTTGTTATTAACTAGCGACCAGTGGACCCCAAGAAAGATATATATATATATATATAAAACATATATATTTGGTGGTTAGTCATTTGTGTCTTAACAAATAGGTGTCTTACATTTTCTTCTTCCCTTACACTGTACTAATAACATAATAATAATAATAATAATAAATAAATAAATAAACTTAGAAAAGAGAGCAAGGAACAGAAAAAGAGTGCACCAACAAATGACAGCTCAACCCCTCTCTAGCCGACTTTCTTAAATAATAAATTTAATGCAAGAAATAGTTAAAAAAGGTTGGTGATTAATGCCTTTGCCTTTATTTTTTCTTCTTTAGTGGAGCACCCTATTTGGTTGGAACATTGTCTCTTCTAAGTTTCTTTTTCCTTTTTCTTTTTTTTTTTTCTTGATAGTCCATTTTCTAATTTTATTTATTTTCATTTTTAGATAATTATTTCATAAATTATGTTCATTTTGTTGCGAAGAAAATGTAAAAAATAAAATGTCTCGAGTTTAAATCATCTCAATTATATATTGTGTAGCTTGCAACCACCTGCATTAATTTACAAAAATTTGTATATATATATATATATATATTTTAGACAGAAAACGAAAATACTGTTTTATTTCCATTGAGCAAAAAGGTAACCCATCAATGGCCTAACCATTATTTTTCAGATTTTCTTGATGATTGACCACAAAAATGGAAGAGATTATCATTTGAAAATAATTATTTTTCTACAAATTAATTTGAATTGGCTTTTTGAAAAATGGAACCCTATGATTACAAAAAAAAAAAGTTATGAAATTTCGTGCATGCAATTGGTAATCTAATTCAATTTTTTTAACATTAAGTATTTGATTAATTTTTCAATTCGCAGTAAGAAATTGTATCTAAGAGTAATGCATGTGCTAATCATGTCTAAAACATGTATTCGATTGACATGTTGAGGGGCTTAATTTAAATCAACAAATATTAGAATGCATGTGTTGGAATTACAATAAAATTGATGAATCATATGTTTCAAAACAATATTGTTTTTTATGATGAGTTTGAAAAATATTAATCATGCAAACATCACCAGTAACTTTGTATTATCAATTCATTAATTTATATATATCAGCATTTCAATTCAATAGAAAAACCTGTTTTTCATCCTTTTAGATCACAATAAACCATTTTAATTGCCTAAAAAACAAATAAAAATGTTTATATATATATATATAAACAAGACAGCACAGAAAGAATATAATATATGAAGATCCACCAATTGGGTGCTTGGCAATTCCAACATTTTGCCCCCCTACTGTTACAAAGATTGATGTGAGACAAGTTAAAATAAAAAATAAAATAAATGAGAGAATGTATAAAAATAATAAACATTTTGTTTTGGGATTAGAAAGATACTTGGCAGCAACACAGATGGAGACCTATTACCCTAAAAGTTAGTTTTGCATAACTTTGCTCATCCAAAATGAAATTGATCTTTTGCTAAATGTCAGCAAAACTTTAAACAGTCATTGCCAAGTGAAAGGAAGGTGCAATTCATTCACCAAAAAAAAGTATTTCAGTGCCTTAATTAAACTTTTAGTTATGACTTAAAATAATTAAGAATCCAAATCTTCTGATGACCCAATAATAATATGACCACCTAATCCAAATTCTCTTCTGATATACCTATACAATTAATTAATTACTGATGCACCTAATGAAAAAAAGACCCATAATTAATTTTGTTATCAAAAAGAAATCCAAGAAATAGAATAAAAAAGAAGGAAAAAGCAATCAAATTTGTCAGGCCACCAGAAGCAGCTTTATTTGTAATATCTTTCTCTCTTCCAACCCTTTCATAGTAATGATTCCATAGCTGATAACACCTTCCTCTTTCTCATCTTCTCTTTTCTCAAAGACTTAACCTTCTCTCTATTATAAATCCACCCTTCATAATCTCTCTCTCTCTCTCTCTCTCTCTCTCTCTCTCCTCTTCCATGCTTGTTCATCTTTATAGCTTTCTCTGTATATGTTAACTTCTGCAACATATCAGAAATGGTGCAGAAAGTTTTGTGTCTCAGATCCCAATATACTTGCCCCTCCCCCCTCTTTCTCTCTCTTCTTACACCACTAACAAGAAAGCACTGTTCTTTCTTTCTTACAGTATCCATTAATCAGTATATCACTCTGTAACACAAAGGTCTTCCTTGTGGTCCTAAAAACCCTCTCTGCATACCTATTTTTCCTTTCTTTGTAATAATTACCTCTTTGTTTTTGTTACTTTGCTTCTTTTCTCTATCTCTCTTTCTATATATACAAACACAAAAGAAAAAATATATTCTTTTAGTGTTAAACTGCTAATATACTAATGCAAGAACCAAACTTGGGCATGATGGGTACTGGTAGTGGGGGTGCACTTGGTGGTTTAAGCAGTGGAGGAGGAGAAGTGTCTGTGTCGGTTTCCGGTGACCAGACTCGCCAACTTAAGGCAGATATAGCCACCCATCCTCTTTATGAACAGTTATTAGCAGCCCATGTATCTTGTCTTCGTGTAGCAACACCGATTGATCAGTTACCTCTTATTGATGCTCAGCTATCGCAATCTCACCATCTTCTTAGGTCTTATGCTTCACAACATAACCATGGCCATTCTCTCTCTTCTCATGAGAGGCAAGAGCTTGACAACTTTTTGGTGGGTTTCTTGTTCTTGATGTTGTCTAATACCAATATCTTGTTCTTCTTTACCTTTTTTATGTCTGTTAGTTTTCTTGCTTGTGGGTTTTGAGATTTTTCTTGTTTGCTAAATTCTTGGGGTTATGATGAATGGGTTTGCTTTGCAGGCACAGTATTTGATAGTACTGTGTAGTTTCAAGGACCAACTTCAACAGCATGTCAGAGTCCACGCGGTTGAAGCGGTCATGGCTTGCCGGGAAATTGAGAACACCTTACAAGCTCTAACTGGTCTGTCGTTCTCCTTGTCTCCTCTTCATATATACGTTAATATTGTTCTCTCTTTTTATTAGTAATTATATCTGATCATTTCTATCATATAATCGATCGTTGTATACACATAATGGTATTAAGTGCTCAATAATGCTCCCAAGCAAACATAAACAATTTTTTCCCCAGTAAATATTATGCTTGTTTGGGACTTGCACAAATTATAAAATGCAACCTAATTAATAAGGTTTTAATCTTTGAATTTGTATGTTTTGGTGTTGATGAATGATGGGTTTGGTAGGCAGAAGGATAAGAATATATATGCAGTTTGGGGGTTTCTGGTATATAAGTTTGAGAATAATATCCTTGCATACAGGAGGTAGATGCAATGAAATAGCAAATGGGTACCTACCAATTAATAGAAAAAAATCATATTAGTAATATACTAATTTATAGTTGGAGGGTTGTTAGTTAGTTCGGTGGAGGGTATCTCCACGTCCACCATCACCACCATCACTGGCCCCAACAACTGAGATAAGGTTGCATTAGGATATTTGGATTCAAGATTTTTTTCTTTTTATATATCCTTGTAAAAATAATGCATCAACCTTGGATTTTGGTTAACTTCTCCATTTTTAAGTTTAGTTAGTTGCAAATCTAAAGGGTTAGTGCAAGGAGATTAAGTTGCTATCAATTGACATTGTACTTGTAGAGGGCTAACGCGTCCTGCCTACTGCTTAGCCATTCATAGGGTTCGGCAGGCCCTGAGGAGCAATTTGTGTATTGCCCACATGCCTGTGTTAAAATTTTAGGAATTAATGCATGATCCCTAAAATTCTGAGCACTTTTGTCTCAGTCCTGCCTGCCATAGGAAATAGTACCAAGCTTTAGCGATGCAAGAATTTATCTCTACACAAATATAGGCAGTGAATGTCAAACATATAGCAATAATATGTAGGATGAATCAAAGAGATGAGCATTAATAGTGCTAGCTGTTGATGTTCATGTTAAAAATGAAATGTTGCTCTACAGAAAAAGGCCAAAGATCGCATCTTGGAAGATAATGTAATGGTTTCTTGAACAGGGAGAGTGAGTGATAAAGAGAGGGAGTATCATCTTCTTCTTGTCTACCTAGATGAGCATAACTAGGAAAAGAAGCTTGTAAGAATAATGATTACATAAGGTAACGTTGTAGGTTCTTGAGAGTTAGAAGGATCTGATATTTAAACTAGGTTTGATTTTCAAAAAGAGGACTTGGAAGGATGACTGAAATTGTTCATTTATACAAACAAGAACTCGATACATTTTTTTTTTAATGGAAAATCTTTAGGTATGGTTATAACTTAAAACCTAATGGGTTATTTATCATATTATTCTGTGTATAGGTCCTTGTATAAGTTTTTGAAATTCATAAAATGAATTAAACTTCTTGTAAACAGTGAAAGATATGAAAACATTTTTTAAAACAATGGTGAAACAGATGAAGCTCTTGTAAACAGTGTACATGGCGAGTAGTGAGCTTTTCTTTCTTTTCTTTTTTTAAAGTAATCATACCCCTAAACAATCAAACAGATAGAACTTCCTATTCATGAATAAAAATATAATCCAAAACTTCTTTATAGTTTTTTTTATATTATATATAAATTGAAGTCATCATTTTGATCTTCCTAAGTCAGTCCATAGTCGAACAGTCTGACCAGGTTCCTACAAATTAGTATAACAGACTATAAATCCAATTTTTATTTCATATCATTAAATGCCCTATTATTTGAGCATAATAGCAAATTGAACTTAGTGAACTAGATCTTAAATTACAATGTTGGTTGTGTCATTATTTATTAACTGAACGGAAATTTTAACGTCACGTTTATATAATTATTTGAAATTGATGCATTTATGAATTTAAAATTATAAATGAGTCAAGTAATTTGATTTGACTAGGTAAAAAAAACTCTGAATTTGTAAAAGGGAATTTTTTGAAAAATTATAAATTGTAAATGATCCGAATTTAAACTTAAGTATAAATTTATGGAGCTGACCTCAAACTCATTGAAGCCATGATAATTGAGAACAAGAATCTACTTCTGCTAGTAACCACTCTTTTTCATTAACAGGCCTGATCATATCTTAGGCTTCCAGGCTAGCCAGTCGAAGCCCAAATTTCCTTCGGGCCAGGTCCAAGTTTTCTGTTTAGAGGGAAAATTTTCCGCTCAATAGAGAAACTTTTTCGTCATCAACCAAGAGAAAACTGTTTGGTCTGTTGTTTAAATGTGTACATGTGTCTGTTTCAGGAGTAACTCTAGGAGAAGGAACAGGAGCAACCATGTCTGACGATGAGGATGATCTGCAAATGGATTTCTCTTTAGATCAACCAAGTGTTGATGGGCATGACCTCATGGGATTTGGTCCCCTGATTCCAACAGAATCTGAAAGGTCCTTAATGGAGCGAGTTAGACAAGAATTGAAGATTGAATTAAAACAGGTAATTTCGAATTACACTTTTACTGGCCAACGAGGTGTGATATGAGAGAATAAAGAAAACAGAGAGTGGATGGTCTCGTTTTCAATACTAAATGAGCTTGCTTTTTGCAGGGTTTTAAATCAAGAATTGAAGATGTGAGGGAAGAAATCTTGAGAAAAAGAAGGGCTGGAAAACTTCCAGGTGATACAACCACAGTCCTTAAAAATTGGTGGCAGCAACACTCCAAGTGGCCTTACCCAACCGTAAGCACTCACCCAAATTCACCATTCATAATATATTTCTACTTCTTTCTGTAGTAACTTGATAAAGAAAATAATTCGTATGTCACAAATGCAGGAAGATGACAAGGCAAAACTGGTGGAGGAGACAGGGTTGCAACTAAAGCAGATCAACAATTGGTTCATCAATCAAAGGAAGAGAAATTGGCATAGCAATTCTCAATCTGTGACATCCTTGAAGTCCAAGCGCAAAAGGTAAACAGACGGAGAATCCCAATTTAATGTCGATATAACTGTCCTGCCATGTTTGGGGTATATACTACTTTACTTGCTAACAACCAGTAGGATTGTAACAGATGAACTTGATATAGCTTACACATGAGCTTTTTAATTAGATTTATACCCTTAACAGGGTATAGATATCATCTCTCATTTTACTGCTGCTCTGTATTCTCTATTTTCACTAATATATATATGGCTTTTTGCTCCATTTTTAAATTTTTTTTCCGCTTTGAAATAATAATAAGCACAGAGAGAGAGAGAAAGACAGTGAGAGTTCATGGATTCTGAATGGTAAATACAAACTTGACAATATATTTAAATTTGAAATAAAATGGGAAAAATGAGAAAAAAAATATTAATGAATCTCTTTTTAGGCAATCAACGGCCGAATCATGGATGACCAACAATGTCCTCTTGCCTCCTATTTTTAAGATTCTTACAAAATTTATAATTGTGACTATGAAATGTTGATGTTTTTAAATTTTATTCTCCCCAAATTTTAGAAAGTCTCTTCCCCAAATGTTTTTTCTGGTTGGCTAACATTTTAGTGCAAAAGCTAAAAGAGAGATAGACGATTCTCCATTTACAATAAGATAATACTCGTCAAATAAGGAGATGAAGAAGCAATTATAGCTATAGGCTGTAATTTTAGTGGGGGGAAAAACCCAAAGCAGTGGGACAAGAGAGACCAACATAAAACCCAAAAGCAAATCTGCATTCGACACACATCCACACCCACTTCTTACAAAAGAGGCCAAAAAGAATCGATGAGCATAAAGTTCTCATTATGTCAAGAAAGAAAAATTATTTATTCTACCACTATCACCATCTATGACCATATGTTCATAATATCTATGCACGTTGCTCTGTAAAGATAATGCTTCCCTTTTACTATAAACTGGATTAAATCACAATTTATTTATATTAATAACATATTACGTATTGGTTGGAGCGTAAGCGATTTCAATTTCTATATAAAATAAAATATAAATTCAATAAAATATCTTTATGTTCAAGTTTGAAAAGATTACACTTTTTTATTATTTCGAACTGATGACATTAATGAATTAATTAATTTAAGAGGAACCACTAATACCAATTGAACATTGGGTGAATTAACTCATCGAAAAGAGAAACAATATCTGATC
Source organism: Jatropha curcas (assembly GCF_014843425.1). The sequence goes on from NW_023590909.1 coordinate 4,141,355, forward strand.
TTAATTGGTGGAAGCCTTAACAAATGGGTTGTCCATTTATAATACAGGAAAATGCCTTTTTATTATGAAAACTCATCATTGTAGACAAGATGAGATCTCATTCTTCCCAATGGTTAATTACCATTTTGAGTTCGAGCATGATTGAAAGAACCTGTTATCAAATTCTTAATTATTGTTTACTGTCTCACTACTAATTAACTGTATGGCTTGTACATATATATATATATATTTAAAAAAATGTGAAAAATCAAGAAAATATAATTATATCATACAAATACTTATGTAAATCTAATCTTGCAATACCAAATAATGTACACATTAAGATTAGATTATACAAATGAATTTATGAAAAAAATATCTCAGTTTTATGGGGTGAGAATGCATTACACTAAGTATTAAATAATTTCATAAAAGGAAGATACTAATTTTGTATATATGTATTATTTTCTTCACTTTCTTCTTCATATAGCTTTTTTTTTTTTTGGCATATAATATATTCTTTTTCATATAATTAATTTAATATAGTATGAAAAAATATATATATATTCATAAGGAGCATTGGATTCAAATGATAAAAGACAGGATTGAGTATAACAGACAATCTTAAAGAAATTTAATACGAATTCGAGATTAGTCGTAAAAAAAAATATACTACTATTACTACTATTTTGGTGGACTATAAATAGAAGTATCCACGCAAAAGCCTTCATACTCATACACACTTCTTTAATCGTATGGATTCCCTCGAAGCAAAATATTGGCTATCAGTAATTCTCTTATACCAAATCCCAGTTTCATCAATTTCAGCTCATAAACTCCATTATGATCATGGCATTCTCACAAACATAACAAAACATCTTCACTCCTCGAATTTCAACACAAACTCAATCCCAAACCCTACTAGTAACCATATTAAACTCCTAGGAAGTGCAATAATATCACAACAAACCAAGCTAAAGTTGGTCGTGCCATTTTCTCTTCCCCTATTCGTCTCTTTGACCCCTTAACTCAAACCTCTGCTTCCTTCAACACCACCTTCTCCTTTCATTGACAACCCAAAATGGCAAAACTTATGGGGGCGATGGATTGGCCTTTGTGATTGTCCCAGATGAGTTCACTGTAGGGAGACCACTCAGACCAGGTCCATGGCTAGGTATTCTTAACGATGCATGTGCCCATTACAAGGTTTTCGCAGTTGAGTTCGACACTGCTATTAATCCAGAAGTAGGTGACTTTAGTGACAATCACATTGGCTTAAATCTCGGAACCATTGTTTCTTTCAAGGTTGCCAACTTATCGTCTTATAGGGTTTCTCTTCATAATCAATCGGTTAATAGAGCTTGGATTTTATATGATGGTCATAAAAGGTGGATTGATGTTTATTTTGGATTAGATGGTGACCCAATTCCTTCAAAACCCATTTTATCATCTTCACTTAATCTTTCTCCTTTCTTAAATGAGTATATATTCGTGGGTTTCTCTGCTTCCTCTGAAAATTCATCACAGATACACAATATACTCTCTTGGAACTTTTCTTGTACAATTCAAGCTTTTCTTCATTTCCCTTCAAATCAAATCTGTCGAAAAATGATTGCAAGACGAGTTTCTAAAATTTTTGGTTCTAGCTATTCAGATCATCAACCGAGTGGTTTCTTCATTTTTCTTTGCCTTCTTGGGCTTTTTACTGTCTCTTTTATCAGTTTTTATTGCAATAGCAAGCTCAGGCGCCAAAGTGATCAAAGCCCATTAGCTGTGGCTTTTCCTCTGAAGAAGCAAAGACCGGTCCCTCCAAATATACCTCGTATATTCACTTTTATGGAAATTTATAGAGCTACACGTCGTTTTAGCAAAGAAGAAGTGTTGGATATGGACTCAAGTTGGGTTCTGTACAGAGGAACTCTGCCTAATGGACGCTATGTTACCTTAAAGCGGTTCTCAACTGAGTTTCTGAAGTCGACTCGCTTTGATTGGAACCTAATTTTGAAAAGAATATCTACCTTTACTAGTAATTATCATCGAAATTTAGCTTCAATTCGAGGATGGAGTTGGGATAATAGAGAGATGATTCTTGTGTGTGATTATTTTCTAAACGGTAGCCTTGATAAATGGCTCCGTGCTCTTTCTTGGACACGAAGATTTGAGCTTATTAGAGATATTGCTACGGCACTAAGTTTCCTTCACTCCAAAGACATAACTCATCGAAATCTAAGAATAAGCAGTGTATTTCTTGACGTTAATTATCGAACCATTCTTGGCGATTATGGATCCATGCATCTTCAGGGCGAGACGGCTAGTGCTGGTAAGAAATCTGATGTTTTAGGATTTGGAATGTTGGTTTTGGAAATTGTTGCAGGGAAAAGAACACTAACATTAAATGGAGATGATGAAGAAGAAGAGATGGATTTGGTAGGGTTTGCATGGGACATGCTTGAAAGAGGAGAGAAATTAGAGAAGGTGGTGGATGAGAGGATTATGAAGTCTTGTGTTGACATGGAAGGAGCTGTTAGAGTTGTTAAAATTGGATTAAGCTGCAGTTTGAGTGAAAATAATGGGAGGCCATCAATGGAAGATTTGGTCCTTCACTTGTCTAATATGCATAAGCAGATTCTGAAGCTGCCTTCGATTAGGCCAGCTGAATTGTTGCCCAAAAAGAAACCTGCAGGGAATTCACTGTGATCATATCAATTAATTACTCCATTTGTAAATTGTAATTGTTTGTTTTTGTGTGCTTCAATTACAAAATCACAAGTAATATTCATCTTCTTATTTTCATTTTATTTTTTATTTATTTCAAATTTAGATGTAAAAAAATTGACAAGTTACAAAATAAAGTAATCGTACATTTTGTAATATTAGTTTAATCCATTTATTTATTTTAATTTATATTATAGAATCATTTTCATTATTAAAATATCTGAGTCTTTTCCGCTTAAATCAATCTACGTTAATTTATTTCATTTAATCTTTAATAAATAAAAAAATATAAGAAGAAGCAACAATATCTTAATTAATCAAAAGCTACATCAGATACTAATTTTTAAACTAGACATGATTTGAATAACATAATTACATATTTGAATCCACCAAGGAAATAAAGAAATCATATTATTAAATCAAAGAATCTTCTTGATTTGCTCAACTATTTAAATGAATAATACAACATTTTTAACATATTACTTGGAAGAGATCTTAAATCAAACTGAAGGATCTGATCTCTACATATAAAATAAAACATTAAGAAACAAAAAGAAAAACAAATTAATTAAAAAGCTGCATCCTCTATTATAAAGGAAGAACCTTAGTCGACTTAATTAGACTTTACTATATAATAAATGTCACTACTAATTAATAAATACTGTTAGATTTAAATTTCACGGTATTTTTTTTTTTAAATTTATTAGATTATATCCATAAATTAAAATCTGTTACCAAACTCCTGTCCCAGCAAAGACAATCAGACATTAGCAGCAAACTAGGCTGCAAATTGAGGGCAGTTGACGCTTTTTCGGAACCGAACGACATTATCCGAAATGAATAAAACGCGGACCTTCTAGAAACGGATTGAATTTTTGTTATTTGCCGCCGGCGACTGGCGAAACCACCGCGTAATTTTTTTACTCTCAAAATGGGTCTTTGACGAAGAAAAAGAGTTGAGTTCAAGGAAAAGTAAAAAATAAAAAAAAAATAATAATAAAAAAACGAAGAAAAAGAACTAGAAATCGTACAAAATTTCTTCCATGGAAGTCACACGCAACATGTAGCTTTCTAGGCAACCAAACTGTCCCGGCGGAGTCTCATCTCTCATTGGCCTGTTCTCTGTCCACTCTTTTTCTCTGCGTATCGATTGTGACTTGTGTTGTTGTATCATACTGTTGCATAGATTAATGGTGATTTTAATAATGGAAGCTATGAATTCCCCGCGTTCACCTTTCACTTGTAACTACTCGTTCAACAATCTCTTCATTTTTTCCATTTATATAATTCTATGTCCATATTATAATATCCGTGTTCACATTGTCAAGTTCACCATTTTCCTTGTCGAAATCCTACTTTCTTTTACTCATTCAAATCTTTCTTCTGATTCTTTCTTGTTTTATACCCCACGATTCTCTTTCCCTTCAAAACTTCATTCTCGTCGTATCGTTTGTTCTTTCTCGATCTTTTCTGTAAAGGTTTTGGGCCATTTCTTCTATTTAGTGCCAGTGCCAGTATATTTCTTTGTTGCCACCACCAGCTTGATTTAATGTTTATATGAACTGGGTATTTGTCAAATTTTGATTTAGTCTGCTCATTCATCAAGAGAAATCCCATTTATCATGGCTCAAGAAGCTATTGATCATTCATTCTCGTTTGGTGGCTCGCATCACATGCTGACCCAGGAACAATTGCCATTCAAGACCAATCAAGGGTCTATGAAACTCTTGCTTTTGCATGGTAATTTAGATATATGGGTTAAGGAGGCTAAAAATCTTCCTAACATGGATATGTTTCATAAAACCTTGGGGGACATGTTTTCGAAATTGCCTGTGAAGGTTAGCCGCAAAATTGAAGGGCATGTAGGCAATACGATAACTAGCGACCCATATGTCACCATTTCAGTAGCTGGTGCTGTAGTTGGGAGGACTTTTGTGATTAGTAATAGTGAGAATCCAATATGGAAACAACACTTTAATGTTCCTGTTGCACATCATGCTGCAGAGGTACATTTTGTTGTCAAAGACAGTGATGTTGTTGGTTCACAGATTATGGGTGCCGTTGGAATCTCAGTAGAGCAGCTATGCACTGGCAAGAAAATTGAAGGCACTTTCCCAATTATTGGTGCCAATGGTAAGCCCTGCAAAGCTGGAGCTGAATTGAGCTTATCAATTCAGTTTACCCCAGTGGAGCAAATGGCAATCTATAAGCATGGAGTTGGTTCTGGTCCTGATTACAATGGGGTTCAAGGGACATACTTTCCTCTTAGGAAAGGAGGTAAAGTTAATCTTTATCAAGACGCTCATGTTCATGATGGTTGCCTTCCTGATTTGAAGCTTGATGGTCATGTTCAGTATAAGCATGGGAGTTGCTGGCTGGACATTTTTAATGCTATCAGTCAGGCCCGGCGCTTGATTTACATTACTGGGTGGTCTGTATATCATATGGTTAGATTAGTTCGTGATGGTCAGGATGGAATGGGTCCTTCATTGGGAGATCTTCTCAAAATCAAATCTCAGGAAGGTGTGAGAGTGCTGCTTCTTGTATGGGATGATCCTACTTCTAGGAGTATTTTGGGATATAAAACGGTAATAAACTCGAAGAACTTATTATAATATACACTGCATTTTGTTAAGAACACCATTTGGACATTGGGTTGGATTTTCTTGACAAATTTATTTTTGCTGGTTCTGTTTGAAACTTCAACTTGAATTTGGTAGTAGGAATATATATTTCCTTGTTGAAAGACTTTTTATGCAGAATTGATGTTCCAATTCAAGGTTTGGCTCAATGTTGGAGAGCACGCAACAATTGCTTTTGCAGGTTTGATCTTTGCCGTCCAATTCAAAGGGGCAAGATATAGTATGTATTTTATATCTACCAGAGAGCCTTTCGGTGCTTTCGTGGAAAATGTGCAATCAACCAATGCAGCTCTAAAAGTACAACAATTATTGTTTTTTCCGAGTTTCATTATATTCTCTAAATTTAAAATCTAGTTGCTAAGTTCTATAGATGATTGACATCATATTTTCTCTGGAATACCAAAATGTAAATTGTCCTGGCATTCCTTGTTTGCTAGTATTTATGAAGGATAATTGCACATATAAAGATTTCCTTTATCATGCTGTGAAATTCTGTTCATTTTCCCGTTTGCTCTAGTGTAATGTGGAGATCTACCACATAGACCCATTATGCAAACCTGTCAAATTAACAATGTGGAGTAACTTTTGTTTTTCATATGATATGCTCGTGTTATGAATTGTATGACCGCAACTAACTGACTTGGATACATACTAGTAAAGTAGCTCAAATCTATGTTTACTTCTCAAAGGCCTCTCCAGCCTCAATTGAGTTCTTGATTTCTTACATACTTAAAAATAGAACTACTTACAGTTTTCATTTTCTTATGTATTGATTCAATTCTATGATATGTAGGAGGGCATTATGAATACCAGTGATGAGGAAACTCGCCGATTTTTCAAGCATTCTTCAGTGCAAGTGCTACTCTGTCCTCGATCTGCTGGAAAAGGAAGTTTTATGAAAAAGCAGGTTGGATATGAATAGTCACCATATATCTCTTTATGTTCTACATTTTATTTGTTTTGTCGTATTGCTGAAGGATTTTAGGGACAAGATACTTGTTTATGTCTATTGTTGTGAATTTAGAACTTTTCACTTTTTTTTGGGAGGAAAAACTTTTCATATTTATGTTCTCAATTACGCTGCTGTATATATGACAAAATTGGAAATAGAAGAAGTCTACAGGGGAGAGTAGGAGTACAGACATTTCTGCAGATATCTGATATTGCCAGTTCTTTGGACAGTCTCTTCTTCTGACAAAATCTTATGAGTCACTGTAAATTTTCTAACTGTTTTTTCGCTGTTATCTTTCAATTTGTTTCCTACTATAAAAGACACTGAATTCCAGGAAATAAGTGTACCTCTACATTGTTGAAACCTGAAGCATCATTGCTCGAACCTGATCTAGTACACTTTTACAATGGGCTTTCAATGTACTTCAGGTGAAAAATGAACATTTCTTTGTTAAAGTGTTTCCTCTTCCCGGTGAAGGTGTTGCTTTTCTGCAGAATAGTGGCAATTCTCCTTGCATCCATTCCATTCCCCTAGAATAAAATCATACATTGTATACACAAATATAGTTATGTGTGTGCATCTCATATGTATGTGTCAGTTGGATATACGATGTTCTAGATGCTACCTTCTCTGAACATCTGTTCTTTTGATTTTTGTTTATCAGGAAGTGGGAACAATCTATACCCATCATCAGAAAACAGTGATAGTGGACGCTGATGCTGGTCACCATAGAAGAAAGATCATAGCTTTTATTGGAGGCCTTGATTTATGCAGGGGCCGATATGATACTCCACAGCATCCTCTTTTTAGGACCTTGGAAACAGTGCACAAAGACGACTATCATAATCCTACTTTCACGGTAATTTAAGCCTTCTTCAGTTTTAATTTCCTTGATCTGGACAAGGAAATCTTTGATCCTTCTTTATTCACACTGAAATATCTAGCTAGGGTAATGCATGTTTAAACAATTCTATCCAAGCTCTCTGCATCCATCGCATATTATTGATTTTCGAAATTGCTTCCATCAAAGTTTTGCTACCCAATTATTCAGGTTCTCTTATTACAAGATGTATAAGCTGCGAATAAGGAATCTATTATAAAATCTCTAACCTGCCTCTGTTGTCACTAACCAGGAAACTGGCGTTGGTTGTCCAAGAGAACCGTGGCATGATTTGCACTCCAAAATTGATGGTCCAGCAGCATATGATATCCTCACCAATTTTGAGGAGCGTTGGTCGAAGGCTTCGAAACCTCATGGCCTTCAAAAACTGAAGGCATCACATGATGATGCATTGCTCAGGATTGAAAGAATCCCTGAAATACTTGGGATAGCAGAAGCTTCTAGTCAGGCTGACAATGATCCAGAGAGTTGGCATACTCAGGTATACTGGATGTCAATCTGCTACTGGTATCCAATTCTCTAAATTTTTCCTATTGACTAAACTTCTCTATAATTTCAGGTTTTCCGATCAATTGATTCCAATTCTGTCAAAGGCTTTCCAGATGACCCAAAGGATGCTCCAAGCAGGGTAAGAAATTTGGTTCAGGGGTCCTTTTCCTTCTTATTTCCTGGATAAGCATTATTTTATTTTATTTTATTTTTTTGTGGGTAGATGAATCCTGTTGGTTAATAAACTAATCTATTTGTCATTGTGACAGAACTTGTTGTGTGGGAAGAATGTACTCATAGATACGAGTATACATACAGCATATGTCAAGGCAATCCGTGCTGCCCAACATTTCATCTACATTGAGAATCAGTACTTCCTTGGATCTTCCTATAACTGGGATTCTAACAAAGACTTGGGTAAGATGCATGAAACTTTTAGATAAAGAACTAAGGGGAAAAAAAATCCTTTGCATCACCGTATCAGGCTAATGTAAGGTTTGCCTATGAGCTCTCATTTCTTTCACTGAAATCACGCTACTAATGATTCCATGTCCCTGCTATATGCTTACTAAATGCCTGCCTAATTCTATCATGCAATAAAAAAGACAACTGTTTCTATTGGTGGCTCTCAAGCCATGATCATTTCCTGGTAATAAGTACCAAGGGCATTGTCCATGGATTTCATGTCCAGTGCAGGTGCAAAATGTTGAATATTACATTAAAAAGCCCAAAATGATTAGTTGGTTGCTGTCTGTAACAATGGTGGTGATGTTTGATATAAAAGAAGCCTCTAAAGGACAATTGTGCTGGTTATGAAGTTATACATCAATGAATTGAGGGGAAGGAAGTGTTGTATTTGTTCAATATCTGATATTCTCAATGAACTTCTAACATTGATGTCTAGGTTAAGCTTTAGTTTGAATCATACACTGCACCTTTTCTTGGCAAATGTTGAGAATAGGGTATGGTAACAGACATTTCATTTGATACCATGATTTTTAAGTGTGCACCATAATATATATGACAAAGAAGAAGACAAAACTTGGGATCTTACAATTGCCATCATTGGTACATGGTCCTCCCTTTCTTTTTCAGATTTTACTTTTCCCATTGTCTTCTTTTCAAAGTGACATTAATAAATATATATTTATAAAATGGCTATTATTTGCAGGTGCAAACAACCTAATTCCCATGGAAATAGCACTTAAGATTGCCAACAAAATCAGAGCAAATGAGAGGTTCTCTGCATATATTCTCATCCCAATGTGGCCAGAAGGTGTTCCTACAAGTGCTCCTACGCAGAGGATTCTATTTTGGCAGGTAAGAAAAATATTTATAGGTCTAGAGCCTCTGGTAATGCAAGAGATAGGCTATGAGATTATTTTTCGAAAATGCATATAATGTTTGAGAATTATATAAGAATTTCTTTCTATCTTTATATGCTGCACGTGTTGCATCAGAATTGATTTTCAAGCCACTTATAATGCTCATTATTCAGAAAAATTGAAGTTACAAACGCCTATTATGCAGACAATACTGGCATCGTGCTTAATTTTATTATCAGATCTTTTCACTAGGATTATTATTTTTTTGCTGCAGCAAAAAACAATGCAAATGATGTATGATACAATTTACAAGGCTTTGGTGGAAGTTGGACTTGAGAATACATATGAGCCACAAGACTACTTAAATTTCTTCTGCCTTGGCAATCGCGAGGCATTCGATAGGGAAAACAGTTTAAATGCTCAAAGTGTCAACGGAGCAAACACTCCTCAGGTATCTTTTTCGAGTAACTATCATGTGTTTCCAATTTCCATCCAATGCTTCTTTTTTTTTATTTTCGCCTGATTAATCTGCAAATTAATCGTTCTGTTTTTATTTACAAAAAAAGGCATTGAGTCGGAAGAATAGACGCTTTCAGATTTATATTCATTCCAAAGGAATGATAGCGGATGATGAGTATGTGATAATAGGCTCTGCAAATATCAACCAGCGATCATTGGATGGTACTAGAGACACTGAGATAGCGATGGGTGCATATCAGCCTCGGCATACCTTCGCAAGGAAACACTCACATCCACACGGGCAGGCAAGCAAGTTTGATTATAATTTCTTTGCACTTGTTATTCTGCCAGAATGAAACTTCAGTTAAAATTACGATCTACATATTTTATGAGTACATTATATATAATAACTGCAATTTCAAAAAAAACTCTTCAAGACCCACCATTTCATTTTTCCGAACATTAGTAACAAGTACATGACAGACTGCAATTTGATTTTGAGTGCAGGTTTATGGATATAGGATGTCCTTATGGGCAGAGCACATAGGAGGACTTGAGAAATGTTTTGAGAAACCAGAGAGTCTGGAATGCATAAGACGTGTAAGGTCCCTTGGTGAGCTCAACTGGAGGCAGTTTGCAGCTGATAAAGTTACAGAAATGAAGGGTCACCTCCTCAAATATCCGGTTGATGTTGATCGAACAGGGAAGGTTAAGGCTCTCCCTGGCTGTGAAACATTCCCAGATGTTGGTGGTAACATACTAGGATCCTTCATAGCCATTCAAGAGAATCTCACCATCTAAGCTATTGGACATAACTCTAAAGTTTTTGCACGTTTATTCAGAACATTACATTCTTGTGTCTGAACTTCAACGCTATTTCTTTTTAGATTAATAGCATGCTATTGGATTCAGAGTATGTGGAGCATATAACTAATTAGAATTACCCCTATCATAATGCCAAAAAAAAAAAAAAAAAAAAAAAAAAAAAAAAAAAGAGGGAAGCAAAAAAAAAAAAAAAAAAAAAAAAAAAAAAAAAAAAATAAAATAAAATAAAATAAAGAGGGAAGCAAAAAAAATCACTATTTTAATGGGCAAAATTTATAAAAAAAAAATGTGGAAACTTTTTTCTATTTTTGATTTGTAAACTTGTTTTATGAACTTCAGAGTTCACATATTATAAAAACTTATTTTTCGGATTTAAGTTAATAAATAATAAACAATATATTTAATAACATAGTTGTATTATTTAACAGTTAAAAAACAGAAATTAAAAACAACAACCAATCATATGCCAAACAGTCCATCTAATAAAGATTGTATTCCACGTTGGCAATCCATTTTCGACCATCTTTAGATGAGCTTCATCCAACGGTTTCTATAAAGCCTATTCTATTTACGCGGATCGATCTTTCCAACCGTGGATGAAACTCCATCTAACGGCCATGACACTAATCGAAAAGCAGTGGCGGTACTTGGTTGGTTTTTACTTTTTTTTATTAGCGCTTAAAATCTTGAAATTGGAATCGAAAATTCCAAGAGGCCCGCTTCTCATATAAACCCCCACCTGGCCGTTTCTCCTAGCAGGCCTATTTTCACTACTGTGCTGATCTGATCTGAGAAAAGAAAACAAAAATGTCTGGAAGAGGAAAGGGAGGCAAAGGGCTAGGAAAGGGGGGAGCGAAGAGGCACAGGAAGGTGTTGAGAGATAACATTCAGGGCATCACTAAACCCGCCATTCGCAGGCTTGCTCGTAGAGGAGGTGTCAAGCGTATCAGTGGTCTCATCTATGAAGAAACCAGAGGCGTTCTCAAGATCTTCCTTGAAAACGTGATTCGCGACGCTGTTACTTATACCGAACATGCTCGAAGAAAGACCGTAACTGCCATGGATGTCGTCTATGCTCTCAAGAGGCAGGGTCGTACCCTCTATGGCTTTGGCGGCTGATTTTGTGTTTTTCTTTCTTCCATGTTAGATTTATGATTCTGTTTCGATTTTAAATCATTTCAGTTGTAAATCAAGTGGATGATTTGAGTCTTTTATCAATTTGTTTCAAAAGGGTTTGGTTTACTAGCCTTTGTTTAACAAATGCTAAGCCTATATGTGCAAATTATTATTGAAAGATCAGTTACAAATCAGTTTAATCTAAATGGACATCTCTGTTTTTGTTTCTTGGAGAAAATGGATGGTTCCTTTACTCAATTTTGACAACTGATTGAAGAGGCTCATTTGAAAAGAAAGCCTTCAAGTTAGCCAAACAAAGCTCTATCAATGCTTCAAAGGATTCTGGCGTAAAAACTGCACGGTGTGCGGATAACACAACATTGTCTAAACAAAGCATTTCCTTTGGCACATGAGGCTCATTCTCAAACACATCAAGTCCTGCACCTCCAAGCTTCCCTTCAACCAAAAACTGCACTAGTGTCTTCTCATCGACAAGAGAGCCCCGTCCAACATTAACGATCACTCCTTTTCCCAAGCTTTTCATGACACCTTCGTTAATTATGTGGTGAGTTTCTTTTGTTAATGAGCAACAAAGAATGAGAATGTCACTATCTACAGCTAGATTGTGAACATTTTCATAGTAAGGGAATGGAACTGATGGCTTCCTCTTTCTTGAATTGTAGGCAATGTTGCAGCCAAAAGCTGCAAGCCTTTTTGCAACTTCAGAACCGACACTTCCATACCCAACTATCCCAACTCGCTTTCCTCCTAACTGCAATCAAATTTGTGTTATTAACCAATTTGACGTTTTTGATTATATGCTATAAGAAATGCATAATTAAGCCATGGAACAAATAGGTGAAGCAATAATGAGCAAAACACGCTTAGGCAAACAATTCTTCTGCCCCTATACTACATATTAAGCTATTAAGCTTAAATTTCCCTGTAAACAATGAATTCTAATTCCTCTTGTATTCTAGCGAAGTAATGATATCTACTTGGTCTAATTAAGCAATAGATTATTAGAAAAATTCCAATTAATTCTTCAGCCCAGCTTCAATTTGTGATTCACATCAATCTGTGTTTTTGACCAGTTGTGAGTTTAGGTGAAATTAAGAAAATAATTCACCATTAAAAAAAATCAAGAAAAGATAACAAATTTAAATCTGAATCGATAAAGAAAAAGACGAAAAACCTTGAAACCAAGAGGAAAATCTCCCATCACAGGCCAAGAGCCAGCGCGGACAAAACGGTCAGCTGCTGAGATCCGGCGTAAAACATCGATCAACAGACCCACAGCATGGTCAGCTGCATCCTCTGCAAATGCCAAACTGGCGTTGGTGATGGTAATACCACGGCGGTGGCATTCCTGCAACGCAATATGGTCAACGCCAGCGCTGCCCGCCACTATGAGTTCTAAGGAAGGTAGGAAGTTAAGAGTTTCAGAGGTGATGGGGGTGTAGCCCACGCAGAGGAGAGCTCTTATGGAATATCCATGGACAGAGAGGAAGGAGCTGATGGGTTCTTGTGTATCAAACGGGTCGAGGAGATGGAAGTGGGGTGATAGGCGGTCTTTTAGCGCAAGGGTGTACGAAGAGCGACGATGGAAAAGGACAACAGGGAGGTTTTCCATGGAAGCCATTGATGATTGTTAGGCCTTAATTTATCAGCTGGTTGATTCGCTCTTCTATTATGGAGCAGTGGGCTGATTGTTGCCTACCGCTGGTTGGTCCTTTCTGCTTGTTTTTATGTATTGTCGTTGCTGCAGCCTGCAGCAGACAATGTAACTGGGGATTTTTCTATACTTGCAAACAATATTTTAAAGTTGATGCGGGTCACTTAAAAAGGGGCAGAGAACTGTCAGGTTGAAGACAAAATAAATTAGCCCCTAAAAGGCAGTTTAGCCGTTCCAATTTCCTTTAATCATCTTGAATTAACAATTAACAGAAATCAAAGCAAAATTCAAAATTTAACATTTTCTTCATATATGTATTCAGAAACTTTATTCCTTTTGACGGGCATCAAAACTGTTCATCCCATAAAGAAATTTTACACAATGCCTTTATTACTTCTGCAGGGAAATCATACCTACTGTTCAATCATTTTGAACATGTGAAAGTAAAGGTTGTTTTGAAAAGAATGCTGTCAAATTGGTAAAGATTACATCCTGTAATGCTTCCATGGATTCTGGGGTCATGGCAGCAACGTGCGGCGACAACACTACATTTTCCAGCTCAAATAAACATTCCGGCACATAAGGTTCATTGTCAAATACATCAAGACCTGCACCACCAAGCTCCCCTCGCATCAAGAAACGAACCAATTGCTTCTCATCCACAAGAGCTCCACGACCAACATTGATGATCACTCCATCCTTTCCCAATGCTGCCATAACATCCTTATTGACTATGTGGTGTGTTTCTCTAGTCAGTGAACAACAAACAATGAGAATGTCACTATTAGCTGCGAGATCATATACATTTTCGTAAAAAGTGAATGGAAATTGTGGTTTCTCCTTCCTTGAAGTGTAGGCAATTCTGCAACCGAAAGGAACAAGTCTTTTTGCAATTTCCGAACCAATACTTCCCAGCCCCAAAATCCCAACTCTTCTACATCCAAGCTGAAATAACAATTTGTCAACTTTATAAGAATCACTTAAAAAGAATGCTTTTTTTGTAAAAAGCATTAGGGCTGTCAAAAATATACACAGACAAACATGTTAATCTGATTGCAGGTTGTGTGAATTTCATTTCCAAGTTCGAAATAGAGCACCCTCTAATCCGCTTAGATTGTATCAGGTTTATCATTAAACTATGTCATCGCACCCTAATCAAGAACCTGCCACAACAGAGCTTCAAGAAATATACTAAAAATCCTTTCTGTCTATAATTATTATGGTTGAAACAAAAATTTTAATATCCATTATCCTTAAACAATCACAATTTGATTCTTCTGAAAGCATATAAATAAATTACCTTGAAACCAAGGGGATAATCTCCTTCAATAGGCCATAAACCGGCCCGAATGTACCGATCACTGGCGGATATGCTCCTCAAAACATCGATCAACAGTCCCACAGCATAATCAGCGACATCTTCGGAAAAGGCTGTACCGGCATTGGTGACTGCGATTCCTCTGCGGCTACACTCAGCCAGGTCAATGTGATCAAAACCGGCGCTGGTGCCAAGGACGATCTGAAGGGAAGGTAGAAGAGCGAGAGTGTCGGAGGTAACAGGGCTGGGACCAACGCTGATTAGAGCGAGTACGTTGGCGAAGTAGTCGGCTGGAGGCAAGTCAATTAGCGGGTCCAATAGATCGAAGTGAGTGCGCAAGCGACAACTGAATTCTAAATTGAAGGACGGAAGGCGGTGGATGAGAACTTTGGGCCGCTCTGGAATGGTGTTATCTTCCTGATAATCTTGGGTGGCCATTTTTGTGTGCGACTTGTTAATCTATCTTGGTTTTTTCTGTGGAATGATCACACTCTTCTATTCTAGAAAAAATGTGGAATGATCGAAGTGACCCACTAACTTCTTTTTTTTTTTTTTTTTTTTTTTTTTTTTTTTTTTTGGCCGTTGTCTTTTATAAATCCAGCTTCAGTTTATAACATGTTATTAGATTTTGCTGAATTAATTTATACTAACTTTTGCTTATGAAATCCTTCGACTTTGATTTATCGATATCAAACCCTTTAATTTTTACTAAGTCCGAAATTAATCGAGAGTAAATTATAAATTTAAATCGTAAGAAATAGATTAAATATAATAACATGATATTTAGAAATAAAGAATTAATCATAAAGACTTAATTTTAACACAAATAAAAGTGTGAGAATTTAATAAAACTTGATAAAATCATGGACTTAATAAACTTTAATTTTAATAATATGATTTAAAACTTATTTTTATGAGAATGTTAGTGTTATGTTTATTAATAAACTGTCAATTTTTAAGAAAATTAAAAACCATTTGTATTGTCTTCAAAATAATAATATTCATTTGAATTTATAAACTAAAATTTTAATTTAACTAACAATGTAATTAATTATTAGACATTTAAATCAATTTATACTTTTAAATGTTTTTAGAATTATATCTAATTTTAGATATTTAACGTTTTACAAGTTCTTTAGAAAATTTTATTGCTACTTGTACTTTTTTTTTTCTCTTATGTCATGCCCTAGCTAGTTTCTTTTTATTTTTGTTATTACTAAACACATCATTGATGAGTTGGCAATATTTAATCCGAATGGAGGTAACTCGATGGCAAAGAGCACTTGTGAGGTTGACTATTATAGTTTAGATTATGGATTCAATCTTCTGCAACGTAAACTCTATCCAAATGTGAACCGTTTACTTTGTGCAAGTATAAAAATAAAAAAAAGAGTTGGCAATATTTGTCCAATTTACTTTTAATCAAAAGGACAAATAATATATAATCCTTTAGTTCCATTAAATTTTTATTACTTTTAATTTTTTTTTATTAGATGATACTTTTAGAAAATTAAAATAATATTAATTATTTAATTTTAATTTTACTTTTGTTTAGATATTTGCACTAATCTTTATCTCAATTAAATAAATATTTATTAAAGGATAATTTAGCCTTTTAAATACCATTAGTATTTATTGTGACGTGCATTGTATATTGTTAATATTTGGTATTATTCATTGTTTAGATTAATTAATTTATTCTTTCATAGTACGTATTAAGTTTGATTATAATTTTTCTCTTATATTCTCCACATATTTATATAATGTTAAGATATGATTTGATGTATAACAACTTTAAATTAAAATTTATCTCTATTTAAATAATATTCATATTATAAATGAATAGTATTTTTCTCAAACTAATTTTAATATGATACTTCAAAACTAATTTTAATATGATAGGGCAACATTAAAAATTAGTATATTTAATAAAATAATTGGTAGACGATAAAATAAAAAAATATTATAAAATTATAAGCTTTAGATTTTTAATTTTTCTTTCAAAATGATAAGTTAGACTTAAAGCATTCAATTCTTTACAAAAAAAAAAAAAAAAAAAACATAAAAGCATTTGCTTAGAACAATCAATTATTGATGAATTGTATTTTTAGTGGTTTCATTTCATTTTTACAACAATTGAAAGAGGGAATAACAGAATATTAAACACACATTACCCACTTTATTAAATAATTTAATATATTGTTACTCATTTACAATTTTAAAATTTTATATAAATTAAAATAAATATTGGATAAGTTTAACATAAATAAATTAATAGAATAGATTAGATTGAACTAATAAATTTATTAATTATTAAGATGAATTAATAAATTTAGATGAACTAATAAATATTTATTAAAATTATTAGATGAATTAATAAATTAATTATGTTCTGAAATAATTGTTGAAATAATATTTTTATATTTTTTTGCATTTTAAAGTTCATGTTAAAATTAAAATAATAATCTGTTTTTTTTTTTAAGATTAATATCGTAAATAATTAATATTTAAAAATTCAATTAGAACAATATATTAAAATAATAATATCAAAATAATATAGTAATATATTTTTTCAATCAATTAATAAAAAATATAATTTATCAATTATTAAAAACTTAAATTATTCAATAAACTCAAACTATTATCAAATTATCTGATGTCTAAGAATATTTTAAAATTTTCAAAATTTCACTAAAATTTGTATAGGTAATTTTATTATTTTCACCTTTATTTCCAGTATAAATAGATAGATATAGATTATTACTGTATTTAATTTAATTGATGGGATTTTCAATTATTATTTATTAATTTGAAGTAGATATAATAATCAGGATTGTGTTTCTTTCAAAAAAAAAAAAAGAAAAAAATCAGGATTGTTGTGTTTCGATTTCACTCTCCTCCATGACCGTGTGAGTTTGTTCCCTTCTTCTTCAATTCGACGGGCAAAAACGCCGTTTTTTCACGGTCGCCAATTAGCATTATCTTGTACGTTTGTCGTTTTGTGAAGTACAAATGGGTTTAGATTACACACGCTCGTAGTGAAACGTGTTTTGCAAGCAGCGCTAATGGTCGATAGATGACCGCGTGTCTATCGGACTAATACATCTGGTTCTTGCATAGTTAGTTGCCTTCGAGCTAACCGACAGATCATTTGACACGTGATTGTATTATGTCCATGAACAAGACAGATGATCGTTCTACGGCTACATGTATCACGCTCCTGCATTAACACAATAGTTCCCCACGTGAAGGAAAATTTTGCCTATCCTTTGCAGAGCAGAGAGAAGTTTCCGTCGTTCTTTTCTTCTGCGTTTTCAAACTTATCATTTCATAAATAACTTTTTCAGTTAAGGTTTCTTTAATAGGTTTTCTTATTTCATAAACTGATTACTTGACTGAATAATTAAAGCAAGATTTTGAATAACATAAACATTGAATAAACTGGAGTACATAGTTAAGGGATTTGAATCTTAGAGTCGCTACCATTGGAATTGTTTTATCTCAATATAAACCTGGTCCGGGTGTGGCGACGTTTGTGCAAGCTAACATTTTTAAAAAAAAAAAAAAGGACATATTTGTAGTACAAATACTGTGATTAATTCACAGGCCAAACTGTGGAGTTCGTTAGCTTCTGTTCCAAGGTAGAAATATCGATGCATTTTTCACCACTCACCTGTACATAAAAATTTGAAATATTAGATGATAGCAGAGAATTTTATGCGGAAAAAAAAAAAAAGTCAAAAACCCTAAAATAGTTGGTACTTCAAAGGGCTGAAGACCAACATATTATACCTGAGATATGATAGTATGAAGCATTCTTTCTTTTACTTTAGTTGAACTGCAGCTAACAATACTAAGCCCTTCTTCAATTAGAACCTGAAGCACTCCTGATAGAGGAAAACTTTTTCTCAAACCAGTATCTATCACAACCTCTACACCAACCAAACACGGTTTAACTGTCAAGGCATCTCTCTCATCACTACTTTCCAAGATATTATCTTTAGAGGTCGTGGAACTCGAATTAGATAATTCTCTTAGCTCATCTTTAAGCGCTTGAATCTTATCCTCCAGATGTCTTATATAATTTATTGCTTCTTGAATGTGATCTGATACTGATCTCTTTCCCTGAAAACCATCAAGAGCTTGTGAGTTTATCAAATGTAATGTACTGTTTCATATTTAGATGCCAAGAAGAAGAAAATAGAGAAGAATTTCAAAACAATATACAATAATTTACCTTCAGATAATCAATAGGAAGGAGGGATCGTAAAGTTCTGTAAAGGGTAGCCATTTCTTGCGTTCGTTGTCTCTTGATGTCTTTATGATCGATTTTGCTCTTCTTATTTTCGAGTTTAGTGTCTTCATTTGTATCTCCAGATGTTTTCCCCATATGCATGTACTGTGCGTTGTTGGTTAGATCAAAAGGTCCTTCAGTCTGTGATAATATTTGTTGTTGTTGGGAAGGAGAGGAACAAAATCTGGTAAGTTCATGAGTACTACAACCTTCTTGAACAAAGGATGAAATATGATCCATCTAGCGCTTCTCTTCCTCTAGCTCACCCACTGTTTATTACTTGGAATTAGTGGAAATTTTTCGATGAGATACGTTTAATATTTAGTATCTTTCGAGAACTTGTGAATGAACTGTATGGAGATGACACATACAATGATATAACGTGCTAAAGTTACTGTGGATTTTGTGGCTGAGAATAAACTCACGATATTCACGTTGGAAAACTGTCTCCTCTGTTAAGGAAGACATAACCCACATGAACCTGGGGCCTGATACTTGGAGAGATACTAGTGAACAATCAACATGTTTTAACCGACGGGATTATGCCAGTTGGTATTGATATGGACAAAAAGTTTTGTTTATAAGCTCAGAATTAAAAGCAGTCGGTACACCTGATTAGATTCTCTTATTTGGACAAGTGATTTGACACTCTCTTTTTTTTATTTTTTTATTTTTTTATTTTTTAGGTGAGGCTGACGGTTGATAATCAAGAAATGATTCCACGTTGTTGCTTAGCTGAGTTACTAAGGTGGTATATGGAGAATGGACCCACTGCCAAATTTAAAGGCAAAACGATGGGATGTTCTTTTGATAATATTGAAAAGACCCAAATGTGAAAAAAAACAAACAAGCATCTAAAAGGGGAAAAAGAAGAAATTTGTGGGATATTAACGTATATTCGCTTTCATTGGACGTGTTTAGAATTAAAGGAAAAATCTTTATTCTTTTTCTTGGGATAATTATATTTAGGCTTTATTTGTTTTTGAAAAATAATTTATTTTTAAAACTTGAAAAATATTTTTTAAATAACTTATTTTCCATTCCTTGATTGCAATATTGAAAATTGGTTAAAAATAATAAAATTTTTAACTCATAAAACCATAATAATGGTTAAAAAAATTAATAAAAATTTTTAACTCATTAAAACCATAATAATAATAATAATAATAAAATAATATATAATAAGTAATAAATAATAATAATAATAATAATTTCGTATTTGAAAAATTTTATTGTTAAATATGAGAATAATACAAAAAATGGTAAATTATGAAAGTCGTTGTGATCGGTGGGTGGTGGCCAACGGTGGTGACCGGTGATGAATAGTGAGTGGTGGTAGTGACTACCGATGATGAATAAATTAAATAAATGTGGATTTAGAAAATTATAATAAATTTATCAAAGTTCAGAAAATGTTTTACGCTCTTGAAAATGAAAACTCATTTTCTTTCAAAATAACTTAATTTGCCTTTAGACAGGAAAATATTTTCCGTTGACTTATTTTTCTAAACATATCAAATAAAGGAAAATTATGAAAAATATTTTCTTGCAAATTATTTTACGAAAATAAACGAAATCTTAGTAAAAATATTATCAACTAATGTTTGTTTCCGCAAAACAATTTGTTGAAAAATATTTTCTATGCAAAATATTTTCCTTGAAAAATATTTTCCAAATAACTTATTTTCCATTGATTGGTTGTAATATTGAGAATTAGTTAAAATATTAAAGTTTTTATCTCATAAGACTATAATCGGTCATAAGACTATAAAAAAAATATTAATAATAATATAAAATTTTATATTTATAAATTTTATTGTTAAATATGAGAATAATGCAAAAAAAATATATATATATATATATATAAGCCGGTGGTTAGTGGTGGTGGTCGATGGTAAATAGTGATCGGTGGTAGTGACTGCGATGATTAATAAACTAAATAAATATGGATCTATAAGGTTTTTCAATATCCGGAAAATATTTTACTCTCTCAAAAATGAAAAGTTATTTTCCTTAAAAAATTATTTAATTTTTCTTTGACCAGTAAAATATTTTGTATAGACTTATTTTCCTAAACACCTCAAACAACGAAAAATTATGAAAAATATATTCCTGCAAATTACTTTACGAAAACAAACGGAGCCTAAGCATTAAAATAGCAATAATCACCACCAACTCAAACATTTCCTGTAAAACCTAAACTAAAATCCAAACTGGGAATGCCATTTAAATTTTTTAAATATAAGTAATAAAAGTTATAAGTTCTCAATATATTAAAAAAAATAAAATTTGTCTCAAGATTTTCATTATATATAATTTAGTTTTCTTTTTAGGATCACAAATAATATCTTTTGAAGATGCTAAGGGATTCATGTATAAGACTGTCAACGAACAAAATTATCGTCCTACTCCAAAAAATTTAACAAACAATATATAGTTTTTTTTTTTTTTTGGTTCAAATTTGGTACAAACAATATATTTTTACTAAGTGAAAATCCTAACATTGCACGGATTGCTCTGTCTAATATACATTGTACTTTATTTTGAAAAATTTTTAATTTGTAACTTTATATTAAATAAATAATAAAAATAATTAAAAGTTTTTTAGATAGAATAAACTTAAGTTAAGTATGAAGTTTTTTTGATAAAATGAACTTTGACTTAAGTCTATTCATATTTTCAAGTCTTTAAATTTATAAATGCACATACCTTGCATTTTTTACTTAGAAATTAAAAGACACCATGTCATATTATACAGTTCATATATCTTTTTGAAAGTTAGAAAGTTTGTGTCGCAATTAATCAGCAATAGTATGGTAGTTTCATCAAATCCATAAGTTAAATATAACATCATTCCAAATACATTTACTTCTGTCAAATATATTAGGATTCATAAGAACCCCAATATGGGAGTTCATTGGAATTACGATAATAAAAAAAATTCATTATATTTCATGTATGAATTAAACTCGTCATTTTTTAGGATACACTTACATATCAAAATTTCAAAATTAGATGTGATTAAATTTCAAATATTATAATAATTATTATTAAAAATTGTTTATAAATTTTTCAAAAATACCTTAACATGTATATATAAATAAATATGATTATATTCAAAAATTGTAATCATTCCTACCATGTAGGAATGGGCAGTTCTCAACAACCTTGCTCTCACTAGTAACGTAATAGATATCATTCTGGCATGTCTTCATTCAAGTGACATAGTCCTTAAGCCTCGTTACCTATCACCACTTTCAGTGTAGTGGGATTAAGCAGTTCAACAAGTTTTGTCTTGTTTGTGGAGTTCTTCCAGATGGAGATTCTTAGAAAATGCTTTATAGAATTTGTTATAATCTTCCTTATTCTCAACAATCTCAAAGAAAGCTTAATGCACACTCTTCACTAAGTTATTGCGGATAACTCTCAGAATCTTATTCTGTTGCAACATTTCTATTGAATGTTTGAGGAAGAAGGCACTCAGGAATAAGCTATTCTCAGTCAATATATATGATATAGCTCTAATTAGATTTAAAAAATACAAACATAAATAGAATAAAAAAAATAAATTATTATCACTAAAAAAATTGCATCCATTTCTAAATTGAAAAAAAAACTCCATATGGTATAAAACTGTCAATAGTAAGCTATGGTCAATGATAATATTCCTTAACCCCTACAAAGAAAAATGAAGTTAACTAATCAATTTTCTTCCATTAAAATAGTAGCTAACTTTTTCACTCCGGTTTGTAAAGTTTGTATAAGAAATAGATAAGAAAAAATAAAAACATATACTCTTGTTCTTTTTTACCCTATTGATCATAGTGTTTTACTCTCTCTTAGAATTAAGGACCATTGATCATAGTGTTTTACTCTCTCTTAGAATTAAGGACCTTCCTTTCTCGAGTATTAGAGAGATACAGAGGTAAGTTGCAGTTCTAATAAATTTTATATAATTCTTTTCAAGTTACGGATGCAATTATTCTTGAGCACAAGAAATTTGATAAAGATCTAGCTCTAAAGTATCTTATTCCAAATCTTTCCAAGCAATCGAACTATTAAATTTGACAAATTGAAAACACTTGGAATTCCTAATTATAACACATCCAATGGAATATGTAGAGACCAACAACTAAAAGAATATAATAATTGAATGGAGGTCTTGAGTGTGGCTATTCCCTCTCTTAACTTCGGAAGCCAATATTCAATTTATATCATTTTTTAATTACTAGAAAATATTTCTGGGTATCCATAAGCTGTGAAAAAATTTCAAGTGTATTATTGATAGTTCTTGATAGATTATTTTTATACATGTATGTAACAAACTTAAAGATTTGGTTAACTAAGGAACCAAATTCATTGGGAAACTCTCCTTTTAAGTTGTTATTACCTTACTAAATAACAATGAGCCTTTGAACTGAGCTTTGAACAACTTTATATTAGTAGTAGTTCTTCCACTTGTTTATTATGAATTCTTCTAGTTTTCTTTTGTGACTAATTTGTTCTAGAATTTAGCAGGTGAAATTGTTGCTTTATAGATTTAATTTCTTAAAAAATGTCAAATTGTTAAATTATGGTAATATAAACAGTAGAGGTCACACACCATATGATGAGTTCAAAAACCATAGTAACTCCACAAAAATCAAACTACTCCTCTACCATAGTCTAATCATAGATTCCAGATCAGATCCAAAAGCTATGCAAATAGAAAAAAATTATAATAATAAAGTAAAAGAAGAAGCGGTAAAATTGATTGCAAAAAGAAACACAAAGCTATGTATAAGAGAAACACTTGATTTCTTTTAGCATATCTCACTACTTCCATTGTTATATAACGAACTATCATACAACGAACTTTCTCATGTAAACATTTCTATTTGGTGAAAGTCTATGATAGGGAATATTTAAAATGCATTAATTTTCAGATTCTATAATTTTTGAGTTTTTATCTCAAAGTACAAAATAAACTGAGGACAACAATGAAACAAACACAAAAGGAAAAAAAAAAAAAAACAAAAAAGATTTCAATGGCCAAAAGAATCTAATTGAAAAGGTTACCTTTATGGATAGGGTCTCTATTATCCATCATGGTAATACCTGTATTATCCATCATGGTAATACCTGAGCTAGAGAAAAATGAAGAATTTTCAATTAACAAATATAAACCAATACATGTTATGGATAGTAAAGTAGTCTTAAGTATTCGTTTATAGAAGATTAAAGGTATTTTGAGATAAAAAATCAGAAACAAATAAAATAGAAAATGATTTACTATCCAAAAATAAAAGAAATATCACCTGAAAAGCATACAATTATTCATTGGTCAATTCAGTTATTCGAGTAGAAATCACAACAAAGTTGTTCAACTCTTGTAATTTTCGGACAGAAGCAAGGCTCTATTCTTCTTTAATCATCTTCAATGAAAACAAAAATTGCTGGAAAAGTCCCATAATTCAACAACTTCCTTATAGTGCAAGGTCAGTGACTCCCCCTAGCAAGAATCAGGTTTTGTGCTACAAGGAATAGAAAATTCAACTACCGAAAATTAAAATTAATGTTGTGACTATTAAATATTTATCCATACTTATTATGCACTATCATTCCATAGGTCATTTAGAATCAGAATAAAATATGTCCATGTGATATAAGATGGCAAAAGTCTACCTAAAAAACTTTCAGTTTATATTTACAAAACCAACATAAAGTAGCATCTAGTATCCAACATAAAACAAATAAAATCAAAACTAGAATAAAAGTGAATTAATTTGTAAGATACTGTATACCAAGCTCGGCACCAAGGCCTTGCATCCCGGATACAAAGTGTATTAGAGGCAAATAGCCGCCACATGATCTCACGCTCGTAAACAGCAAGCTGATGGCTATGAAGATTGTCATCAATGTGATTTGATGGGCTTATTCAACTAGAAATACTAATTTGTAGATTAAATCTCATTTTATTATTTCTCCAATTATTCACGCCGATAATCACATAAAATTAACAAAAAAAAAAAAAAACCTAGTGTCAGTGAGAGGAGGATCGACAATAAAAAGAAAAAGATAAATCAAGGTCCCATCTGCTTTTTGAAATGGACTTGATGCTCTAGACTCGTTGAAAATAGTAGAGTTGGACAAATTGTTTCTCCAGTTATCCACGCCTTACAATCACATACAATTAAAAAAAAAAAAAACCAAGACAATCACATACAATTAAAAAAAAAAAAAACCAAGTGTCAGTGAAAGGAGGATTGACAATAAAAAGGAAAAGATAAATTAAGGTTCCATTTGCTTTTTGAAATGGATTTTATGGGCTAGACTCGTCGAAGATAGCAGAGTTAGACAAATTATTTCTCCAATTATCCACGCCTGATAATCACATACAATTAATAAAAAAAAAACCTAGTGTCAGTGAGAGGAGGATCGGCGATAAAAAGGAAAATATAAATCAAGGTTCCATCTGCTTTTTGAAATGGACCCCATGCGTTAGACTTGTCGAAGATAGCACAGTTGGATAAAAGGATTGGCTCTAGGAATATCTTCTAGGTTGTGGTTTACAGATTGCGTTTTTATATTTAGCCGATGAGAAAAGTTGAGAAAAGTTTCATGAAGAAAAAAAGGAAAAATGTGAATTTAAAAAGTGATTAATAAATAAGAAAAGACTGTAAAAAGTTGATGAATAAGTCAGAAATTTTAAAAAAAAAAAGAAAATAGAAAGCTTAAGAAGAAACTGCAACATCAGCCGTTTTTAAAAATTATTTTTTTACTAATATAATATTATAATATGATTCCTTCAATATGCCAATAATGCTTTAAACTCGAAAAGTCGATTTCTTCAATGCCTAGTTTTTAGGTCTGTGTCAATTATTCAGGATCAATTTGTTTTACTAAGATTGTTTTATTCTGATTTTGAGGAATTAATAAACTATTTCTTTTGGCCTGCAAAGAGAAAAATTTTATGGTATATAATATATTTAAAGAACAAGGGCAATAAGTTTAAATAGAATATCAGTTAAAAAAAAAGTTAAATAAGCATAATTAAACAATGGATCAATTAGAGTTTAAAAGCCGAGGCCATACTAGAAAGTCCAACCCATAAATTTGGATGCCTACCATATCTCACAGACTGATAGCCCCTTTTCTCTCTTCTGACTTCGACGATTTGAACCACCACTGATATTCACGTCGCGGCGCCGTTAGATCCCTCCACCGAATTGGATCCGGAACCGTTCACAAGAGACAAAGGATAAAAAAATCCTTCACTCAACAGAAGATAATTCGGGGCCAAGAAGAGGGAAAAACAATTAACTAAGGCTTTTCAAGCCTTATCAAGCTAGACTAGATATTATCAGAGGGGGGGGACTGAGATAGGGACCATTCTACTCTCTGCTCTCTTAAAGGTGAACGTTGCCTCTTACTCCTTTGTGATTTCTGTAATGTAATTTTGCACTGTTATTCTGTTTTGGCTGCGGAAATGGCGCGAAAAGCTTGGGAAAATCTAATTCTGGCTGCGATATTTGAGAGTTTAGCAGAAACAAATATCATATTGTTTTTTTTTCTTTTTTGCTAATTAAGATTTTCTTTTGTGAGTTTAGTGATTAAAATGTTGGCAGACAGTGTTAGAGAATAGCAGAGAATGTGTCTTTAGATAGGTTGTTTGATTAATGAATTTCAAATTTGCTTAGTGGACTGGAATAAAGTTTTCAATTTCAGATTATTGTAGATATGCCTTGTGTGGGAGGTTAAGAGGGAGGGAGAGAAAGTAACTTCTTAAGAAGTTGCTTCCAGGTTCATTAATCTGGTGTGCAATAGTTGCTTTTAATTTGGAGCAGTTGGTGCTGATTTGTAAATGAGTTTGTAAGATTGGAACTTGAATTTGTAGAATGAGCCGGTACTACCGGTGGTTCCCGTAATTTTAAATTTACTAATATAGATATTTGTGATAGAGCAAATTCAACTGCTAGAAAATTTCCCTTGAAGCTACCTAAGGGCACTCAACTTGTTGCTTCAACAATGTTCTGGAAACTTTAATGATCTTATGGCTATAACTATGTCCCTATATTTGATATTTAGTATTTGCTATTTGATTCCCTAGATATTTTTTGGCTTTCATCTTCTGGTTTTCCCCCCCCCCCCCCATTAGAAGTGTTTTGCTTGAAATGCTTCTACTATATTAGTAATTGGTCTACCTCTTTGGCGCCTGTCCTTGTATATCTCGCTCTTCTCTATCCTTTATATTTGGTGTATGCGCGAGTAGTCGTATATTGTGTGTTCTGCAATTTTCACTTTTTTATAAAAGGAACAGAATATCTTCTCGTCTATGGTTCAGTTTATATTATTGACGTTACCCCCTGCCCATTTTGGTGAAAGCAGGTAAAAAGGAAATGTCTTTCTGAACACAGCTAAAGAAAAAATGCATCTGTAGTTGAACTCCTCAGCCACTGAAATGGGAAACAGGAAATGGGAAAATTTTGATGATCCACAGGTTAATAAAACTGATGCATTTATTTTGAATGCAATTTTTTGCATAGATTGAATGTTAGAGGAATAATCTGATGCACATAGGCCACTTTCTTTCCTGACTGCTGAATATTTTCTTTCTTGCAGTTCTTTCAGTACATCACTATAAAGAACCCTCTATAATTTGTATACACATCAAATAATCTGAAACCACTAATTAACCTGCAATGGTCTGGCACATCCTGCTAGAATTTTCTTGTCTGATGCAAAGTGGAGAGGCCTGGTTGAATTAGTTGCTTTTTTTGCTTTTGCCTGTAGACATAAAGGATTAAATCTAAATATGGAACTTTTTTCTGCAGTCTTCTGCTTTCATGGGCTTGGGCTTTATCATTAATATGTCAGAAAAACACAAGACATTTTAGCACAAAGTGGTAGATACAGTGACATGAAGAATATTTCTTAGTATGATGAAATAGTCCCAAGTAGTATGCTTTTAGAACATTAAGATTCATCTAAATATGAACTTTGTTCTGCAGTACTCTGCTTTCTGGGCTTGGGATTTATCATAGTTTGCAGAAAACACAAACATGTAACACAAATTTGGTAAGATACGTGAACCAAGAATATTCCTAAGTTGTATGCTGAAAATATTGCAATGAAGGGTGACATTTAGGCATGTTACTTGTGAATTTTGCCAAAGTCACTCCTGGATCAAGCCATCATACGGTCTTAAACATAACTTTGGGAATCATTCACTTCAAGCTAATGTGCTATCTTGTAAGATGTGGAAGCTTGCTTGTTAATATATGCTTAGAAAAAATATATATATGTTTGCTGTAAGGATAAAAATGGTTCTGCTGTTTACTTTTCAACACCATCTGTCCTATTGTACTAGAACAGTTTTTGTATCTAATGCTTGATGATTGTGGAGTGGAGGCCCTGCTGCTTTTTTTTGTAAATTTTTTTGGTGGTCAATAATTCTCTCAGTTACAGATTTTGATATATTTCCATAAATTTATCTTGCTTTTGTGTTTGCCAAAATATACCCTGGTTTGGTCATATGTACTAACTATTGGATTTTGACTTCCATGGCAGGTTGAGTGCAGAAATAGAGAATACCTAGCTCCTTTTGGAGCTTGTGAAGCTGTGTAACTAGAAGTTTAGTTAAGAATTCAAGATCTCTGTAAGTCTGTAATTATCTATTGCTTTTAAAGCTTCCCGATCTTTTAGATGTTACATAATTTTAACTAATGTATGATAATTTTTTAAGTAATAGCTTTTTTTTTTTTTTTTTTTTTTTTTTTTTTTTTCAAAATGAAATGGGTGTGTGTTCAAAGTTTAGTAGCAACTTCAAAGCCCGGCATCATCCTGTGGTCAAAACAAGGCAATCTTTTAATTTCAATGTGGAAAATTAATGTTCCAAAATCTTGGCCCTTATATTATATATTATGTTAATAAATTTGTTATACAATTCAGTGAGCTCCTCTAAGTGTGCGCATGTATTGTAACTAATAATGGCTGGGGATTATTATAATAGTGATATAAGAGGATGGTGGGAAATTCCTTCATCTCTTTCATGTTCAATTTTGTTCCCATTTCTTTTTTCCTCTATTTATTTTCTACTGTTACCTAATTTTGGATGTGAGAAAGTTTAAATAATTTCCAGGATAATATTCAGGTTTGACTTAGAATCTTTGTTCCTTGTCAGAGAGTCCAATCTAAAAGGTCAGAGGCTAAGTTATCCCCTTAAGGCCGAAAAAGCAGGTCCTGATCAGGGTGGAAATTCATCTTTAAACAAAAGTGGTAAATTGGTATAAATACAAAGAATATTTCATCATTAAGAAGTGTTGAACCATCATAAATATTCAAACCTATCAGTTGAGAAAGGAAATTTGGGCTACTCAAGTCATGAATGAAACCAATTTGGAAAGAGGCATTTCATGTAAGATCCTTTTCTTTTAATGTTCATATTCTTCTTCTCAATCTTGATGCTTCATAAGAGAGCATACATGCTTGTCTTGCCAAGAATTCTGGTAAGTCATTCTAATATTTAGTGTCCAACAATGAGTGGTTCTTTCCAAAAGGATATGCCAAAATGATGTCATCTGCTGGATGGAGGCGTGACAACATCGGACCAAGGAAATTTGGTAAAAGTAATCCTTGGGGTCGTAGCCTTTAAAGTTAAATGGCTGCGGTTAAATGACTTGCCTTTCCAAAGACTCTTCAATCTCAAGAAACCACTGAATGACTACACTGTTTAAAATTAGTAGAGACTGCCAGGTATCTTTTATTTGGCAGGGTGGTTTTTTTTACCCTTCGAGCACTTGAAAACTGTTAATATGACTGTGATTCATGTATTGAAGGAATTGCCCAGAAGATATAGGGGAAGCTTCTTTGTGAGCTATTGATGGGGAGGTCAAATATTGATGCTTGCAGAAAAGGTATAATTTCGTTGTTAGACGAAAAGCAAATTCTATTTATCAAATAAGTTGATAAGTTTTAGTTCTCTAATGGGCTTTGGTGTTGTAAGCGTTGTCCCAGGGATGACCTTCCTCTGAAAAGGCCTTGTAATAGAAGCCTCCCTGTTCACTAGGGATGGGAGAATATAATGTCCCTTTCCATTACATATGCCATGGGTTAGGAACATCCCATGCCTATCCTTCCTTCCTCTTCCAACATCATGCCTGAAGCAAGTAGATTTCACTTGGCACAGCAGGTGGCGTTAATTTCCTCTTGCTTTCTGGTGTGGCATCAAAAGCCATCAAGGATGAACCTTCTCAACTGAATGGAAGTCCTTGCGAATTTTGAGAGTACAGTGTGAATTCAACATTCTCGAAAATTGATGCTTGGGGCTTGTCGGCAGAAATCCTCTAGCTAGTACTCTAACTGAGGAGGATTTTCTTGAAATGGTATATTGGGGATCCCTATCGTAGCTTGCTTTGTTTCTCAATAGCTTTTCCTTCTATTGCCTGAATTAGTTGTCTGCTGAGTGTGATTATTTTCCTTCCAATATTGCAAAACATGGAATGATAGAAATGTTATAATTGGGCAATCCATTTCTTAGGAAATGAAATGAAATTTTTCAATACAAATTGAAATCCTGAAAAATTTGTGGTGTATAAGTGGCAATCTTTGAAGCAATATGTTGGAATAATTTTAGGAAATGAATGTGGTCTTGAAAGTCTTCCTTGATCTATTAGCATTCTTCTAAGTCCCTATTGTTGTTGTTGGTTCATCCTGTCCTATATATGTCCTTGTTTCTATTGTGCTATTCCATGCCTCTCTTATCTTGCTTAGTTTTGTGAACGGTCTTATACCATCAGAAACAGCAAAAACATTCATGTTTTGTTATAATAAATGTCTGAACATTAATGGCACTAAAAAAAAAAAAAGAAAAAAAAAAAAAAAAAAAAAAAAAAAAAAAAAAGGAAAAAGAAGTATTGCATATTTATCTAAAACCCTTCTTTCTCGATGGGGATGAGTGGGCCTGCCAGGGTTGTTGACCAAGCCAAAAGGCTAGCCAGCCTCAAAGGAGAACAATTGGTTCAACATTCCCCAGCAAAATCTTATACTTTGCAAATGCTTTGTTCAAATCTTGGCTTTGCATAATGTTTAGTTTTTTTATTATTCGAACTCTGAAAATGTCATTTTTTATGCTTCATTATGCTAGGATTTGCTGTTGCATTGTTTGTGAGGTATTTATGCTCTTGAAATCATCCTACTCATGCTAAATGGGCTTGCTCCTGATTTGTTAATTAGCAGACATATGAAGAGTACCTGGAAGTGCATAGCAGAGTGGTCAACAGTTGAATCTGCCTGTGCAGTCTATTTAACGATATAAGATATTTTTGTTGGCCGGTTTAATATGTTTCTTCTATTGATTCGCTCATAGAATGTTTTAGTTTGGTTGAACTTTTTTTATTGTTGATCATGGTGTTTATTTCAAAGTCTTTTTTTTTTTTTTTTTTTTTTTTTTTCTGGTTTTTAACTCCTGTCTTTTCCTATTATCCCAGTTAACTGCGTCAGTAATCTCTCAATTTGATGCTTATGAGGATTCTACCTAACAAAGTAACAAACAATGGGCTTGTAAGTTGATCTTCAGATTAATGAA
The DNA here is from genome assembly GCF_014843425.1 of Jatropha curcas. The sequence continues at coordinate 4,172,610 of NW_023590909.1, forward strand.
TAACAGGGAATTCATTGTTAGATTTAATTACCATAGATCTAGATAGAATTTTGGAGTTTGATTTCCTGTGTTCTTGCAAGTAAAATATAGAATTTATTTCTGTCAGTGCAAAAGTTATGAATGGAGTTTTGGGAGATAGTAGATTTTTAAGTTCATGACTTTTCCTGTGCAGCTAAAACCCTTGTATTAATATGGTAGCTCATTCTGAGCCATATTGACTCGTGACAGGTAAGTTGGATCATCACGAACAACTACAGGAGCCATCAAGAAGTAAAGACCAATGATGAAATGATTCGTAAAGTTTGTTTTGCAAAAGTTATCTCTGCCAAATGCATTCCTGCAAGCTATTGACTTAAATTAATATACCTTTTCAGAAAAACTCAAGTTTTGGTAACTGATCAGTGCCGGTCACGCAAGAGAACTCGCATCATTCACCGATAATGGATTCGATGAGCTCACACAGAACTATTGTTTGGCCCTTTTTTGGTCCTGGTGAATAGCAAATCCAGTGGAGTTTTTTACCAGTTCTTCTTTCAGGCAATCTCTTTTATCTTTTCTAGATCCGGGAAAACTGGGACTCGATTATGTTATCGCAAGTACATGTTCAGTGATCGAATGCGCACTAAGGTTTTACCAGGGGTTGTTTAACCCAAGCTGTACAGAAAAATTAAATGCAACAGCCCTATTTTTTCATGGTTGTAAGTTCCATTTTTCCCTTCTTTGAACCGGAAGGGTTGAGGAATCAGAATAGTAACTGAAACTAGATTAGATGATTAAAATCCCAAGATTTTGGTTGGGATGTAACAATTACGTACTGATTTTAAGCGGTAGAGCATAAATTAATTAACTGAATATGTTCAAGATGATTTAAATTAGAGATAAATTGTGAATAGTATTCAAAATAGATTGCACCTGAGGATGATTGATTCTTTAAATTTTCATCTCGCTCAGTTCAGCAGCATGAAAAATTTTTAAGAAATCGATGTCTATTTGTATTAAGCTATTTGTAGCATTAAAGAAGGTTTATTTGAGAGCCGTTTTTTTTTTTTTGTGAAGTAAAAAAGCTTTTTCCCTATTTGTTTGAGACATTAAAATGGAAGTAATAAGCCTACGTACTGGCTGATATATTTGAAAGAAAATTAAACGATGATTTTGATAATACTAATGTATATAACCAATAATCTTTAACAAAATAATTAATCAAATAAATTTGTGAATTGAGCTTTCAATATTTTGTATAACAGCAAAATTTATTTAAAATGGCTAGTTTGTACCTGAACTTTATTAGTTTAGTAACTATACACTCTTTTTAAATTTAAAATCTATATGTATAATTCTATTAATCTTTAGTAAAACTTAAATAAAAACAAAGTTCGGTAAACAATCCCAGTCATAACAGTGAGAACATTTAATATTAGGAAATGTCTTCGAAAAGGTAGAATTATATCTTCTTGCTTTAAAAAAAAAAAAAAATCTTAATTATTTATTTAATTTTTGCAAAAATTAAAAGCATAAAGACAAGAGTTTAATTTTCGGCAATTACGTCTAATTTTTTTTTTAAAACAATTTAAATAGAATAAGAGAACATCGCAAGACCCGCCCCATTTTACAACACGTTGCTTTCTGATCTTTGAGTGTGGCCTGCACTGCAAACTTCATTGAAGATTGAAGAAATATTGAGAAGACCCAATGGAAGGCAAGAGTCAGAAAAGGAGAAGGAGAAAGAAAACAGTAAGAAGGACCAAGTAATTTGCAAAACTCAAAGACGATGGCGACTTCGGATAATCTTCGCCTCAAGATAACCGCAAGCTGAAAGAACAACGTACGTCCTGGCTTACCTTTCTTATCTCTCTCTTAGGGTTTTTCTTTTTATTTGGAAGTACTTTTGATGAGCTGATTATTAAGAGTTAGCCATACTCATTATTATGGCCTTTCCTTTGAAATTTAGCACAGATTCGTTGCACTAATTCATTTTGCTTTATCTCGACACGGAAGTATTCGTTTGCCTTTAGTTTCTAGCAATGCACACAGATACCATTGTTGTGATTGATCCATGGACCTTTTTTGATGTCTATTAGTTTAAAGTTCTTTTTCAATTAACAGTGAATGTCGGGAAATCATGAATCGGTTAAAAACAGACTTGTACAAGCTAATAGGAGAAGAAGGAGAAAATTGGAATTCTTTTGCTAAAGAATTCCAGAAAATAATATAATAATAAATAATAAAGAAATATTAATAAATAGAGGCAAAAATGAGAATCAACCAGTTCGCGCAACTCCTTTGCGCTGCTTGCAACCACACCTTTATCATTAAATCGGGATTTCCAGCACTTAGAAATTTTTCCTATGCAAACTAATTGGGAAACAGAAATAGCTATTGTATGCATTTTCTGGCATTAACTTGGTGAAGAGGGCCAAAACACTTGAGTAGAGAAGAGAAGTTATATTAGAAAGCTATTCTGATACATGAATCAGGTTTCTCTGGAGACATGGTCAGTTGTTTTAATGGGTCCAAAATGACTGCCATAAGTGAGCTGGCTGTACATGAAAATTGTGATCATAGACATTCCATCTTGGAACGGGCAGAAACTAGAAGTTTAACCATACACCCTTTTTTTTTTCTTTTTTTTTTTTTTGGGCGGTGGTGGTTGGGGAGAAAACCTTCCAGGGATATATATATATATATATAATTTATGGGTTTGAAGTTCAATTTTCGCCCCCCCCTCCTCACGGGGGTGGCACCAATTAGATTTCTGCGCTGATCTCAACCAGTGCCCCCACCTAGAACAAATTGTAACAAGAACAAAAATAGTCTTACAAGCCTTTTTATATCCACAGTCACCTGAAACAATTGGGAATTCACATTGCATCCAAATGGGAAATTCAGTTCAAAAATGTGTGCTTGAAATTGGCTGGTTTGTTGGTGATTGGCTTCGTTCAGTCAACATTGTTATTTTTTTTTGTTTCCTTAAATATATATTACGTGTGTCATGAACTAACAAGATATTAACAACAGGAAAGAATTGCGCAAGTAGTATTATTTCCATTGTGAGGCAAGTCAGCAAGCGCTAAACCGTCTGGGGCCTGAAAACATGAAGCCAAGGCAACTTTCTGATGCCAATATGACGAGGTTGGGTAAGTGTTTCATTTCTCCTGCATTCCTTCAGTCATTTCAATTTTGAAGTTTTTTTGGTTTAGATAAAAAATGGAGGCCTAAGCCAAATGAATTACAAATGAAGTTGGTGATAACTCAACTATTTAAAACTGATGAACTTAATCTTAATGATTTTTCAATGAATACAGTTGGAAATTATGTGACTGTCTGACAATGGCAGCAATGTTTGATTTGTAATTTTACCAGGAATGAAGTGATGAGCAAACTTTCTGATGGTGTGTGGGAAAATAATTAGGTTCAGGCGATGGCATAAAAAATGAAATATACAGAGACTGTACAATCTGTTTTATAATAAGTTGCTGGAGCCTGAAAGAAGGAAGTGGTTAAATCTTCTTACTCAGGACCCTGTGCTGGTTCCAGATGGGAAGCTTAACAATAAGGGCACTGCAGGCTCAGTTGCAGCGGATGGTAACTTGTCTGATAGTGATGCCACCACCAGGTTTCCCTGTTAATTAGTCCCGTCAGAACAAAATAACCTGAAAGAGGGAGTCACCACTGCTGTGCATTGGTAAGGGGACAATGGAAGAGCAGAAGGAAGGGAACTAACCATATCAAAAGGAATATGTGGAGGCAGATGATGTTTGACCCTGGTGCACCACTGGTTTCTCGCAGATATTGAGAACAAGGCAGCCAATGGTGACGGTAGTGATTGAGGACCCCTGATGTGGCCTCCCGGTTTGGGTTGATGAAGTCAGATTCATTGTACCACGCTGATGCTATTTCTCAGCCAAAATGTTGATAGAAGCAATATGAATAAATGAACTTAGCCAGATGCTGCTGGAAATTCATTTTTCCTCCTTAAAAGGTTGAATGAGCTGAACCATGTCTTGAAGGTCAGAGGAATCATTTTGATATCTTCCTAAATACTAACGCGATTTTCTGGTATAGTCAATCTTTTGATTCAAAATATTTACCCGGCTTTGGTCGGAAGCGATTTTGTAAGGTCCTTGTGATGGACTAGCTATTTTCTCATTTGATTTAATGCCTTATGAAAGGATCTGTAAAAGAGTAAGAGGGTTATTTATAAGTATGAAAACCTTTCTCCCATGGATTTGGGTTCATTGTATTAGGTCTCATTATTTTCTGTTCATACTTAAGTGCCATTTTTTCAAATGAACAAAATTGTTGATGGCAAATTGGTAAATAATTATTCAGTTGTGCCTCAATATCAAGTATTTTGTTACAACACTCATGAAATTTACAAATATTTGTGATGTTCATTCTTTTGGATTATGCATGGAACTTCCAACTTTGTCATTCGCATTAAAAAGTCCCTTAAATCTTCAGCTTCTTTGACCTGATTGCCTGAATGCGTGTAACAAAACAGAACACTAGCCAGGCCTATTGACCAAACAAAACTTGAATTGTGTTTGCAGAATTCCTCTTTAAAGCCTTTAAATTCAGTGTCCTCCGTACTTCTTCGAATTTGACTAATACGATTAACGTGTATTATAAGGAGGAGAATATTTAGGCGATGAAATGGGTGAATGGAGAATACATGTATGCCTTCGAGTTTCTCCCGAAGGGTTTTGAAGCTTAATGTTTTAGGTTTTGTTTGCTCTTATAAATGACCTATTAGAACAAACCTCATCTGCTCCTTGTATGTTATGTGAAAGCACAGAAAATTAATTTGAACGAAAAATATTCTTCAGGTATTAAGGTTCAAATATATAACAGGGAAAGGAAATTATATAACGGGAGATGTCAATTGATTTAAATCAGATTTAAGCAAACATGGACTTTCAAATATATTTACAATATAAACCATTTGTTGCCTGATAGTGTAGTCAGTGCATTTTTTTCAAACTGAAACCTTACAGAAGATGGACTCCTAAACAAAGAAACTGGTTTTAGGGCTGAAGAACCATAGTAATATCCTTGAGGAAATTCGCTTGTTTTTGCCAACTACTTCCATGGACTGAGGTTACTGAGTACGTTACCTTCTGGTTTACCTGTGAAAAGAGAGTCCTATAGGGCTTCGACAGTCACAGCTACTCCTGGTGGGGGAACAATTGTGTGCCGCATAACTGATTTGCTTCACCTTACATTTTGTCACAGTCCTTGTGAATGTCTGTGAAAGCTCCTAGAGTGACTGAAAATGAAAGGAATAATTCAGTTGACCTTACAGGGATGCTTAATTTTTTTTCTGAGCATTTAATTCGTCTATGTGCAAATTATAATCTGACTTGCCTCTTCTTGTATCCCAAGCCACACAAATAAGGTATACTAGTCATCTGGTTTTGGATGTTCATAATTAGCCCTGGGTCATTGCCCTTGATTGGATTCACAAATGGCCTGCGACCAATGGTAAACAAAATCTGCAGGTTGAGTTTGTTCATCAACACAATGGGACTTCCTTCCATGTTTAAAGATATCAGCAGTAGTCATTATATGCAGATTAATGGCAAGCTGGGTGACCAGATAAGGAATGAAAGCTCTTAAGCAATGCTGGCCAATACCGCTAAGGTGAGGGCATGCCATTGAAAGTGCCAGAACAAGAATTGAATGTTGAATTATGTATTGTGGTGTTGTCAAGAAGGGAATGGCCAAGGCAGCTAGAATGCTCACTCCAAGGACCAATAATGTCTGGTTTCCAAAAATGCCTGGGCTCGGCCAAAGTTGGGGCCTCTCGAGAGAATGAAGTAACAGCTGGAGATAATGGGTCTCCTATGACAGTTCCTTGGAACAAGATTGGTTGCCATCGGTGTCCTTTGTTGAATTTATAATATGCTTGATTTGCTAGGCCTGCAGCAAAGCTGAACAATGGGTTGCAGGAATGGACATGAGCATCAGCTATGTGTGCTAACCCACTAATCTCATCAATTGAATGAGTATCATAGCTGCATCCAGCAATTTTTCACTTCCTCTTCCTTTCGCAACTCTGACAATTCCCCCCTCCTCTTTCACACAACTTACTTTGTCTTTCACATCCATGCCTTGTACTTGCTCTTTCACTGGCAAATGCAGACTCTGTTTTAAACCGTTCATACCCGGATAAACCAGGGGTAATAAAGTTTGTTGGAAAAGTTGCTTCGGTTGGAGAACAGATTCGCCATCATAGTTTGCTTTCCCCAATTTCCGACTTTGCAGTGGCAAGCAATTTTCCTGTCTAATGTGCTTGCTCCAACTGGTGAGAAATCCATGGGGCTTTTCATTGGAACCAATGTAACCAATTGAAAGGACCAGAATTTCCAAGCTGCACAGCTTACAAATATTTCCTTTCTGAATTGCTGCAAATGAGCCCTAATTGCTAAATAATTGTCTTGGAAAGAATGGCATTGATATATCACCAAAATGGAGAGCGAGAGCACATCAACACAATCCCTGGGATTGCTGCATCAAGACCAGCCAATTATATCAACTCTTCAAAAGGACAATCATCGTTAGGGTCTCCAAAGCACACTTTGGTAATAGGCCAG
>NW_023590909.1:4179702-4237468 GCF_014843425.1 Jatropha curcas
AAGAGAGAGATCTTGTAGTCTCATCTTCCCCCAAACTACTTGTAAGTTTCAGCAAAAGTAAGAGTATCTTAACTTTGTAAATATATACATACTATAATATTTTTTATGCAAGCCAATACAGCTGAAAGTTTAGACTTCAAGGCCGAGTATCTGGCTCCTATTTATTGTTTTTCCTTTATAATTTTCAATATATATATATTATAATATATGAGAAATTAAGATAATAAATATGAAAGACCAAATAGTCCAAAATATTATATGATATTGTTTAAATTTCATTAATTTTTAATTAAATATTTCAAATAAAAATGTCTCGATTTAAGTTTTAATTTTTGCAAGTCAGTAGTTAATCCGATAAAAAAATCAGATAAATCCGATCTATTGCCTTTAACCCGAATTTCAATTCGAGTCACTATAAAAAATTGCCTTTGGACCTAAACATCCTGACAAATGCTTCGCAGTCGATCTCTGAGGGGCCCGGCCCCCATTGTCAAGCAGCAAAGCTTTTCCTGCGTGTGGGCCTAAATGGGCAACCTTTTTTGCTACTTGAACTTTCCAGGTTACTGGTCCAGGGATGCACTTGACACTTGACAGGCCCATTTACATATTTTTCGAAGTGTATGAAGGGATCAATCATCACTCCCATTATAAAACAATCACGTGTTTAGCCATATTTGTAAAAAAGAATTATAATTTACTCATGGTGCATCCGAAGACTTCGCTCAACGACCAACAGAATTGGTCAAGTCAAAAAGGATCTTTGGACTTTTACCGCCCTAACTTACTTTTTGAAAAGAATAAAAATTTAATTTGAGACTACAATTAAAAAAAAAAAAAAGCTAGCATTGATTATGTATTTTAACTGAGGTCATAAACTGTGATACATGGAAGAACTTCTTGCACTTTGATAAGTGAGTTGCTGAAGGCAAATTGAGCAAAAAATAACATCAATTTTTTAAATTTTTTTTTATTCTGTAATTACAAGTTCAAAGGTAAATTGAACTTTTTTTGCCTTACTGATACATGAGTGGAACATCAATCGCACTGTTGCATAATTATTTATCACTACATGTTTTTCATTAAGTATAGTTGAAGTCATAACGATTATACATTTTTGTTACAATTTTAGTAGCAGGCAAAAAGAAGTTGGCAACTAAGAATCCTGCAGACTCCTATTTCTGGATCTTCCAGGATTTGGGGAAAATGAAAGTTATAATTCCAAAATCTTGAATTTGTCGAGATTTTGTAAATAAGATAATCCATTTTTGTTTAGAAAAACTAGTCATTTTGGCTCCTGTAAGCTAATAGAATACTCATCCGAAGAATTGAAATAACGTATTTGAGATCAATGGTGTAAACGAAATTAAACTCCATGAACCTTTATAAAAAGGGCAGCAAAATTCATTTTTCCTTATAAACTACAAATATCCTATTCTATTACATCTACCTCAGGTTCATGCCTTGTGCATTGGAATTGACTCCATCTCGACAATAATGGGACAAGTGGATGTGGGAAAAGCTTGCGAGCTTGTGCTTGACTAGTGTTTTGGTTCATTCCAATTTTTCCCAACGTCTCAACAACGCATTGACTGAGATTCGAATTTGCTTGGAGTTGAGGTTCCTAATTGGTTTGTGATTCCACACTTGCTGGAAGTACCTAAGATTTCAGGTTTTTCATGCATATCTATCAAAAATTGGAGCATCCTGTTGAGTGAAACATCGCAGAACCCAAGTGTAGCTATCTTGGTTGGTAAGACATGGATATGGCTTTGACCAAGGACTTGGTCCCAATAATAGAACTTTGAAATGTTTGCGTTTATTAAATTCATTCAGCCTATTATTTTAGGGCAATGATATATAGGAATCATCCAACACCCAAATGTAAATATAATAATAAACAAGAAAGAAAAGAAGAGAGAGAGTATTTTGTGGAGGGACGTACGTAGAAGACTTGCCTTAACAACCATCAACGTCGTTATCATAAAAGCACACAACGTTCTTTTTTAAAATCCATTTTTATAATAATGCCTTCTAAGAAATTTAGCTGTAAGGTGAATTCTAGAGACAAAAAAAATTCAGTATTTTCCTTGTTTTAAAAAGATATTTCATACTTTTTTTTTATTTGTCTTAAAATATAAGATCTATTTTCATTTTTTTACATTATTGGTTTAATCTTTAAATTATCTACTATACCTTATTAAATTTTTTATCTTATTCAATAACCCTTATTAATTTCTTATATTCCCCAATATTATTGGTCATGTATTTATTTAAAATGAACATAATAGGAAAAATTATATAAATAAAATTTGTCCTTTAGCCATAACAATTTCTATTTTCTTAATATGGTGTGAAAATACAAAAAATAGATTAATCATTTTGGGACTGAAGGAGTATATAGTTAGAATTCCTTCGGTAGATAAGACAAAGTCAATATTAAAAATTAAATAATCAGAATTTTTTTTTTTTTGGAAAAATAACAATTTTTTAATTGAATAGATGGATTAAATAAAAGAATTCTTTTGTTCTTTTCAAAAAGTCGATTGTTTTAATTTTTTAAAGTTCATTTCTGGGTTGTTTTTCTGAGTTCCATTATAAGTTTTTTATTATTTGTGGCCAATAGTGTCAAATGTAAGGTCAAGCCTAAGTCAAGTCCAATGGGTGGTCTTTGGTCTAGATTGTTCCACAAAAAACCTTTTTCCAAAATGCGTGGAAAAATGCTACAAATTTTGATGAAGATTTTTTGTTTTTTTCTGGCGTAACGCGTGGGTTTCAGGGTTTCGGTATTTGGTAGCAGAATCATTTTATCTATCTATGAATCCATCTAAGCAACGAACTTTTTCTTTAGAAATAAATCTATTTCTGATACTTTACCTGGAAAAAAAAAATAAAGTAAAAATACATATTTAAAAATTTCTAATTGTAATTTGTTTTAACTAGATTCAAGACTCAAAAGCCTAAGTAAGTTTTGTTCCTATCACCGGGCGGGTTTTTATTTTAACCATAAAGGTAATGTGTTGTCCTCCAATACTCTAGTCCATAAAATTGTTTATAAATACAAAATGCCTAAGAGCATCTCCAATGTAAACGTTGATGTGTTAATTTTATCTGCCACGTCCTAAAAAAATTGAAAGTTAAAAATAAAACTTTTTTCTAAAACGTTTTCTTTTCTCTATTAGTTTGATGTGTCAAAAAGAAAAAAGAGATATTAATCTATTATGCTCTCTAACTTTCAAGATAGCCTATTCAGACAACGTTGACTCAGCTATTTTATTCTTTTTTTCTATTTATTCATTTTCTTTATTTGTTTATTTTCCTTTAATGCCTTTTTCTTTATTTGCACTCAAAATTTTCTTCTTGATAGCTGATTTCTTCTTTGTGCATTGAAGAACCAATTTTTAAAATCTAACATCTACAAAAATACACTATCAGACATATCACCATCCACCAGCTTCTATTTATTAAAACAACATCAACCACAATCTATGGTTGCATTGTAGATGCTCTACATATTACAGTTAAAAGAACTCCTAATCGTCCAGCCCCCCTTACTTCACGTTGACATGGGAAACACTTATCTTATAACACATAAAAGTTTTTTTATTGTAAACAAGGACCATTCGCTAGAGCAGAAATAATAAAAACAAATAACAATTTTTCAAAAAAAAAAAAAATTATGGCATTGGCTGGCAAAATTATGCACACTATATAATAAGATATAAGCTCGTTTGCAAAACAAACCATCCCAAACTCATCTTTCCTTCAATCTCCAATTTCACAAATGCCGAAAATAACAGCCCATTTTTTCTTTCAGTCACATCTTTGCCATTTCATCACTTTGTACCCTCCTCGCCTATGCCTTTCGATCACGAAAAAGAAATCTTACTAGGACTAAAACAACACTGGCCGAAACCCATTCAGTTCTTCACCTAAATGGAGCCCCCTCCTACCTCTTCTTCTTATTGCACTTGGCCCGGAGTCAACTGGCAGTAGTAAACAACTTTTCCATTTCTGGTCTTCGCTTAGCCAAACATGAACATCTCCGGACGATCCCGCCTTTCATTTGTGACCTCAAAGACCTTAAAGTTGTTGATTTTTATAACAACAGTTTTTTACTGGAACCTTTCCTGTATCTCTTCTCAACTGTTCCAATCTTGAACATTTAAATCTTGCTCCAAAACTCTTTCGTTGGGAAAACTTCCTGATGATATTTGCCTCTTATCTCGCCTCTCATATCTTAATCTTTATGCCTAATAATTTTACTGGTAATGTTCCAGTTGCTATTGGACCGACTTGCAGGAGCTGAGGATCCTTCTGCTTCAGCAGAATCAGTTTAATGGCTTCCCTTCAGAAATTGGTGAGTTGGTTTAACCTTGAAGGTGGTTATATAATGGTTCCTATAATTAAGTTTTTTGCGGGTCCCAAAGTTGCCTTCCACTTTCACTCAGCTTCTGAAGAAACTCAAGGGAATTGTGGTTTTTCCTACTCCAATTTGATCTGGAGAGATACCCGATATAATTCGGAGAAATGGTGGCATTAGAAGAGATTGGATTTAATCGTTAAAATGATTAAGTGGGAAGATTCCTAGTAGTTTGGTTGATGCTGAAGAATTTAAGTGTCTGTATCTTTAAAGAACAAATTACAGGGTGGAGATCCCTCATGTGCGTTGAAGCTTTGAACTTGAACTGTCATTGATCTTTCAGATATATTTGACAGGAACATTCCTGAATGATTTTGGTAAAACTCACGAAATTATCAGAATTACAATTGGTTCTTCAATCATTAATCTTGGTGAATTCCTGAAGGTATTGGCCCGTCTCCCTGCAACTGGTAAATATTAGCTTCGTTCAGGCAACAATCTATCAGGTTTAAAATCCCTCAAGAGTTCGGGCAAGACATTCAAATTGCTTGAAGGTTTCCAAGGTTGCTTTCCAACAGGTTTAGCAGGGAAGCTACCTGAATTCTTAATGCAGTAATGGGAAGTTAGTAGGACTAGTAAGCTTTCCGACAGTAGTCTCAGCGACCATTGCCAGAATCACTTGGTAACTGCAGTAGTTTTGGGCTATGTTACACATTTTCCAAATAATGCATTTTCTTGGAAATATTCCCTGTTGGTTCTATTGGCAGGGCTTTAAAATATGAGTTTTTTATTGATAAGCGATAATTTGTTTACTGGAGAGCGCTTCCTACTGAAGTTTCAAAAGGAATCTTACCGGCTAGAGATCAGTAAACAACAGGTTTTCTGGCAAATTCCTACTGGAAGATTCTTGGAGGAATATGGTGGTTTTTAATGCCAGCAATAAACCAATTATCTGGTACAATTCCCAAGAATTAACTGCTCTTCCTTTCCTTACCACTCTTTTGCTTGAATAGGAACCAACTCAGCGGAGCAATCCCATCTTGATATAACTCATGGAAAGTCCGTTAAATACTCTGGAACCTGAGTCGAAATCAACTTTCTGGAGAAAATTCCAGGGGAACTTGCTTTTCTACCCTACACTTGTTGCACTGGATTTGTCAAATAACCAAATCTCTGCAAAAATTTTCCAACCTCAATGTAGCTCCCTAAAACTTATTTTCCTCAATCTTCTTCAAATCATCTTTCCAGGAAAATTCCGAGCGAGTTCCAAAATGCCAGCTTATAACAAACAAGTTTCTTGAACAATCCTGGCCTTGTGTGCCAGTAATTCATTGCTAAATCTTAATGTGTGCCAAAATTCAAGCAAAAGAATCACAAAATTCATAGGCTTTGCTAGCAGGTGTCTTCGGCAATAGCTTTTGCGCTATCTTTGGTTACTTCACACATTTCATGATCAGAGTTCCTCGGGAAGAAAAAGCACAAGGTAAATTCAATCAAGGGAATGATATCTTTCTTCCATAAGTTCGTTTCCCAGAATCAGATATTTACCACAAATTAACAGAAAGTAAATCTAATAGGAACGGGGGGTCAGGGAAGTCTACTGTGTTTCCTATTAACCCAATCAGGCAATTTTGTTGCTGTGAAAAGAATATGGAGCGAAAGAAAGCTAGAGCAAAATGCTCGAGAAAAGTAGTTCGAAGCTGAAGTTAAAATACTAGGCACATAAGGCATTCGAACATAGTGAAGTTGCTTTGCTTGGTATTCCTATGAATGATTCGAAACTCCTTGTTTATGAGTATATGGAGAACAGAAAAGCTTAGACCAAATGGTTTGCATGTTAAGAAAAGATCAGCAAATGCCTACTTAGACCTGGCCTACAAGATTTCTGATCTGCAGTAGGAGTTGCACAAGGACCTATCTACATGGCACCATGACTTCGAAAATCTCCGATCATTCCATCGAGATGTGAAAGTCAAAGCCAATATTCTTGCTAGATTCATCTTCAATGCAAAAATTGCTGATTTCGGTTTAAGCAAGACTTCTGGTTAAAGAAAGCTGAAGACACAGTATCAGCTATTGTTAGGCTCTTTCGGCTATTATTAGCTCAGGATTTGTCATAATTTATGTTTTCCATTACAAAAGAGTTCAGTTAATTAAAATGTTTTTACACTTCACAACCTAAATTTGGAATTTGCAGAAATAATGCCTGCGACATCGAGAAGTGAATGAGAAAACAGATTGTGTATAGCTTCGAGTTGTACTTCTGGAACTAACAACAGGAAAAAAAAAAAAGCTAATTTTGGGGATGAAAATACTTTGGCTTGGTCGATTGGGCATGGCGTTTCATGAATGAAGGAAAAGCAATTGTAAATGTCTTGGATAAGGAGATAAGGGAAGCATCTTACTGCATGAAATGACCGTTGGTTTTCCAACTTGGGGTTAAGGTGTACGGACAAATTGCCTTCTGCCAGGCCTTCCATGAGAGATGTATTTGCAAATCCTTCGTCAATGCAATAATCCCACTTGTTTATGGAACTCGAGTATAATTAGGAAGAGAGAGTCAAGCTGTTAGGACATTATTGCAATTAGGATGTGAAATTGTGAGTCCAATTGAAATGAAATATTGCACTTTTTTTTTTTTTTTCTTTTTTTTTTGTGAAAACCGGAGTCCTAGACTCCTAGTGTAAATAATTGTGATGTGGCAATATGATTATAATGCTGATGTGTTTATTAGTTAGGTGATGTGGCCTGTGAATGCAGATGTATATAAACAAATCCTAACCAATTGTTTTTTTTTTTTTTTTTCTTTTTTTTTTGTGAAACCGAGTCCTAGACTCCTAGTGTAAATAATTGTGATGTGGCAATATGATTATATGCTGATGTGTATTAGTTAGGTGATGTGGCTGTGATGCAAGATGTATATAAACAAAATCCTACCATTAGTAAAAATAATATAATCTAAATTTTTAAGCATCTCCCATGAAATTATTTATGACTATCTCAAAACTTAAATTACTCTACTTAACTTTAAGACCAAACTCAAGAGCCTCCCATATATCTGCCATGTAGCTTTTAGCTAACATTTGTGTGATTGAGATTTTATATGCCTTTTCGCATAGAGAGAGTTAACAAATTTTAGCTCTAAAGTTCAATGAAAACAATTTTCAGAATTCTGTCAAAATTTGAGTAGAAAACCTTAAAATTTGGACATTTAGTACCTGTAATAAAGCAGTGATTTATATAAAATTATAGCCGTCAGAAGTCACTATAGACTCTTATCACATCAACAGAAATTAAAATGCTCACTCGGCAACATAATAATCCCATCCTCCACTAACAATTCATATTCCACAACCGAAATTTAATTTAAAAAAATTAGCATACAAGGAAATAAAAGAATGCCTCTTCAGACACTAACATTTCTTTAATCTCACACATTCATTTCCATTTTCATGAAAGCTAAATTTACACCAACCTGGGTATCTTATACTAACTATTTATATTAGGTTTCTAATCATGTTGTTTAAGTTAAGAACTTAATTATAGTTAACCAATTAATCAGATGAGTTACACTAATAGCCAATTCAAATTTGTTATCACAGCTAACGATAAAAGAAAATCTCCTCCTTATTTCCAATTGACCAGAGAAACATATTTGCCGAATGTTGCTACTCAAATAGCAGAAGTTTTTACATCCCCCAGTTTTATTTACCAGCTCCTATAAATTAAAGTACAAAAAAGAAAGAGAGAGACGAGGGATCAAAATAGCAGGCCTAGGCATGGAAGCTTGAGAACATGGCTGGCACTATGCGAGTATTTGATCCATCACTAATTATAAGCTCTATAAGACCATACACTAAGAACTTGCTGGCATTACCTCATGAACTAGGAGTCATCAGTAGCTCTAGATGATCTGGAGTAACTGATAGGAAGGGGGAATGGATAATGTATAAAAATTTAAAAAATGTACATTCCTTTTATCTATCTATACCTTTTCAAGATTCTGCCACATCTAGGTATTGGGAGTGGGAGGCAGCCAGGAGGGCTGCTCCAATGCCAGAGCCATCATTCGAGTGCTCAATTACAATGCTCTCAGAAACTTCCTCTCCAAGCAACTCCTTGAGAGTGCTCTCCATGCAGACACGGAATTTAGTGTAGTGCTCAAACAACCCACCATCCAATGCTATTACCGACCTCTGCTTTTCCCCATCCTTCACTGTATCCCTTCCCAATTTCTTTAGGACGCCTGCAATTCCAGCAGCAGATAGGCGGGCACCACGAGAGGCAACAATGCCACAGAGCTCAACAATAACTTTTCTCATTTTCAGGGAGGTATTAGGTATCTGAGCAAGAAATAAGAAACCAGATAACAGATGCTATTATAAAATCAAGAAAATTATTTTGCTGCATGATTGTTAAGTTCACATGTTAATGACAAAAATTGCAACTCTTGTATTTACTTCTATATTTTTCAGCAAGAATGCTTCGACACTTGATTTTCTAAGAATCACAAAATGATATTAGATAATACAGATGCGGAAAGTTTTGATAAAACTAAATGGAATCAAAAGAGCACGAAATACCTCTAAGATATCTTTTAGTTTGCTTCCGACAACTCTCAGATCTGAAGACGTATCATGATGCATTGCAGACATGTCTGGAGTCCTGCATATTGTACCACAGAAAAGTAACATCCCAATAGCTATTATCAGTCAAAAAATTAACAGCATTTCCTATTTAGAAGCACATATACGATATGGATAAGAAAATTCAACCAATTTACTGAAACAAAAATAGGTACTGCACGAAACAACATTGAAGATGAGAGCAATGAATAGAAAAGGATGTGCAGGTGAGACTCTTTCAGAACTTGAGAAAGAGTGTCAAGGATGAGTGTGGTATGTTCCATACTTAAAAGAGGTGGGCCTGATTGAGTGTCATTTGGACATAAACATTATGCCTAAGCACAACTAAATACAAAGAAATGATTGTCCAAAAAGATAAAAGGAGGACTAAATAGCAAAGAGGTTGCCAAATGATAGAATGTGACATACCTTAAAATAAATGGAATCTTCAGTTTTGATGGAACAACATCACCAAAGAAAGCAGCTTCCTCAGCCATTTCCACTAGGACTCTGCGTACTATTTCTCCCAAATACATACCAGAAATAGTCTTTTCAAAAATCTGTAGAAAATAACCATGAAGATCTTAGGAGTAATTAAACCACTTAATTTCTACACAATAAGATGAAGAAAACAAAAGTTCAAAGTTAGGTCACCTGTTCCCCTGGATTCAGAGAGTCGTCATCCAGGGCTTGATCATATTTTGTCAATGGTAGGTGCGACGACCGAAAGTTACCCCACTCCATGTTGATAACCTATGGTTATAAAGAATGCTTTAGTATGATTTTATGCTCATATCAAATCAAAAGAAGAAATCCCTGTCACAGAAATAAAAGAGTTAAATTTAGACAGAAAATAAGTTTAGCTATAAAAGATTTTGGTAAACAGTCAAGTGTAGATAGTAACACAACGATCATTCAGAAACTACCAACCATTTCTCCAGTTTTTGGTAGAAGACCATGCCACTTGGGAATTGCTTGTGCTCGTTCTACATATGCAGCATTTGTTCCAGTCCCCAAGATTACAGCAGCAATAACATCCTGGTCGTAGTATCTACCTCCAGCTAATGTCCCAATTGTATCATTGACCTACAACATCCCATCAGATTCAGGATTTCATTAGTTAGCCAGACAAGTTATTTCAGTCAAGTAAAACACAGTAGTCAAAGCCAACATGGAAACTACTTTCCTGGCAACTAACATGAAAAAGCCAAAAAGGGCTCCTGAAAGTTAAAAAAAAATTCAAATTACCAAAGCTGCCACACGCATGTCAAGTCCAACTCTTTCCATGGCTTTTGTCAGTTCTCCCACCACATCTTGCCCAACCTATACCAAGACCAACAGAGAAAGAAAACCAAGTCTTTTAAGAAAAATAAAAAATAAAAATTGAAAAAGCTGATGAGGTTAGAAGTTACCAATATCAAATGAAGCAAAAAGGTAATCACTAGCCCAAAAAATTTTCTGCTTCATGCATTCCAAGGCAGATAATAGCTTATTACAGTTAAATGTTTAGTGCTTGTCACGGATAGTAGAACCAAAGACAAGCAAGATTTGGCATGCAATATTAAAGGAGATACATGAGGACCTATGCATCAGTCATTATCATAAGCATATAAACTAACCTATGGCCCCATGCCTACAAATTAATGCACACAGCTGTACTGAAATATTAAGAAGAAAATTAAAAATGTCAGGCCCAAGGCTAATAGGCCTCCTGATGAAAATATGATGATAAAGCGTGGAACTCTTCCAAGAAAATGAGCCAAAACACCAAACTTCGGTTCCGAGGTACTAGCGGTGAGTCTGGCACATGGAGACCCCAAATATAATACTGCATGTTTCTTAGCTGCTGAAAATGTACAAGTCAAGGGAAAGTTATAACAGACATGGAAGAGGTTTCCAATAGCATTTTGCTTTTAATCGAATGAAATGAAACTGACATGGCTGAAGGGAGTAAGAACCATTAACTACATGATGCATAATATATGCTTCAAAACATCTCCAGTTCAACAACAATTCTCTTCTTCAGCCATAGATCTCAATAACACCAATTAGTTTATCAAATCGAAGAATTTGTTTACAAAAACCAAAGGTCTGGGAGCGCACGATAATTAATGCTGCTGTCAACTTCTTCACATAATTGCATAGAAATCAAACTAAAAGAGAGAATAAATTCTACCCTCAAAGGAAAGTAGGGATAACTTTTTTTCCTATTTCAAGATAGGTATTGATGGTAACAAGAGAGTTCTAGCTTCTCTTATTTCCCTGACACAGCCTCCTCTGAAATATTACCTTGAGGGATATACACAATATTTCTAAAACCAGATTTAGCCTATGGTATTTGTAACCTGTATCAACATATTGAAACATATAAATGCATCAAAACTTTCCAGAGTCGTATTTTGCCTGCAGAGGATTAGGTGTCTTTATACTGAATAATATGAGAAAATGAGAAATTTAATAACATTAGGCTATGTACATATCTTTTGGACACATGAGAGGATGTGTGTATGAATATCTAATAAAAGAAGACCCTAAATCTTTAAATATGAATCAAATGCAAGGGCAAGGAGAAAATGATGATTAACATTTTAGATTGTAGAAGAATTTACTAAGTTTGAATGCTAAATTAGGGCAATCCACCAACATCAAGTAATTAGGAGTGAAGGAAATCAGGATTAACCGTGTCCTCTATGGAGAAGCCTTTTGTCCATTTTATAAGAGTTCCTGATGCTATTGATGTTTGCCTAACTGGAAATGAGAAGGTAAAGCCCAATTCCCTTTGTTGACCAGGTGAAGGATGCAAACCTTCACCTTCTGTAGCTACAAATTTGGCGAGTGCTTCAGCGATATAATCAAATAATGCCTGAAATAACAATCATTTAGAGGAATTCAGATTATGAACAAATCTAAGAGATTCAAATTGATTAGCCTAGCTGGAGAAAAACTCACATCTGATGATCCAGTCATCAAGTGTGGAGGAATTGAAACTTCCTCAAATTCTTGTTTGACAACTCGATCTTCTCTCCCACCCAATAGTACCCGTATGACACGAAAATTTGTGCCACCAAGGTCCAATGCATAAAACAATCCCTTCTCGTCTCTGAAGAAATAAGCAGAAGCTACTGGCATATTTAGCTTATTTTCCTTTCATTAATGTAAAAGACTAAAAGTTATCTAGGCAAACAAAATTGCTAAATGTAGGAACAAATGCTTCACAGCAAAAATGTTATTTTGCATTTAACATTTGTTTCTCTTCTTATTCTTCGCCTTAATTTTTATGTCTTGATAAACCTTACCAAGAAATTTTGATTAGCACATGAGCTGCTAAACAATCAAGAGTCCATAAATAAATCAATTAATTTATTCTATAAAGTTAGCCATGACTAGAAAATAGTTAGTAAGGCATATCATAATACAATACATAAATGAACTTAATGCAAAACAAGAATAAGTCTTTATCAATAATGCCTTGCTACCAACTGTCATAAAGTATCCACATTCTATAACAATCCCATCAAGAACAGAAGCAGAAAAGTTAATTTTACCAACTTTATCAACCCCATATGATATGCATAAAGTTTGCTAATTTGTAGAAAGACTGAAAGAGTGAAATGATCTCCCACTTCTAAAACGCCATATGAATTACAATCCAGTGAAAAATATTAAAAACAGAAAGAAAAAAAAAATGAAAGAAGAAAGCGTGAGCAAATATCAACAGTAAGTAACAATTAAACCAATTACTTAGTGACAAATCAAACAAGCAAATAAAATTCGAATGGAATGGGACAGAAGTTGGGCAAACTTAAAAAGCAAAATGCTAAAAATACCTTAAAGTTCTTAACACAACATAAGTGAAGTGTAATACGTCTATCTAAAAAGGTAAAATTCCGTATAAGGGAATCTGCCCTTTTGTATTAGGAAATTTCATCTCCCAACTGCGCCCATTTTCGATCCAATTACAACGGTTCACAAAAGAGCAACCAAAAAACCATTAAATGAAGATTCCATATATTTTGACAAAAGCTATAGGGGAATTATAAATACATCAAATCAATAAAAATCGTCTAAACTGATGAAACAATTAGTTAAGGAGAAAAAACAGAATTTGTATCAAAGACTAAAATAAAAACAAAATCCAAACAGATGAGAAATGAATGATAGTTTACCCAGTGGGAAGATTGTCAACGTAGCTGATGAGCATCTTAAGCTTACTTCCACCTTCCGATGCAAGACCTGCATGCATCTCCACAGTCATAGCATCGGCCACTTGGCGTAGCTTCCCAATCGGAGTCCCACACTTCTCCTCGAATTCTCTTAGTATCGCCATAGCCCTGGCCCACCTACCAGAGCTCTGCATCCTGTGCCTGACTATCAGCGCCGCCGCCGCACAAACAGCAGCCGAGCAGACAACCGCCGCTCCCACCGCCACCTTTCCCATCGCAACTACGAGCAAAAATACCTCTCTCTAACTTCTGTGAAGTATTAAATCTGTGATTACTCTTTTGACTTTTTATCCTATTTTAAATTTTCAATACAAAAATGGAAAAATCTATATGTAAAGATGTAAGAAAAGCTGAAAAGGGATAAAAAAAATTATAAAAAAAAAAAAAACAAAAAAGAATTTCTCGGGGGAGAAAGCAAGATGTTCTCGGGAAATAAGGCAATAAGCAGAAAGAGTATGAAAATTGCACGGGTTTTGCTATAGGGTGTTGTTTCCGCACTGTAAATTATACTACTAATATAAACTATTATCCTGTGATTCGCATTTGATCGTCTTGTAGCTGGGGAACGGAAAAGATACTTTAAAGACTGAAACGAATTTTTTTTTTTTTTTCCTGGTAATATGTGTGTGTATATATATATATACTGTGAGAAAAAAGGGGATAATATTTTTTTTTTAAAAAAAAAGGAAAGTGGTCATGGTTTTGGATTGAAATTACGAGAACACCATTTTTTGAATGACATGTCAATGTCAGGCATCAGCCGCTTAATCTAGACCGACCGGTCTGGGTCCCATTTGTTCTTTATACAAGCAACGGTGGCTTGTGGATGATCGGGTTGAAAAATCCACGGACGACTTCCTTTTTTTGCTTTGTTAATTAGAAAACCATCAACAGTAGCCTGTATTGCTTAACAATATCAAGTCGAGTCAAGGCTAATCACGATCTTATCCGTGTTTAATTGCAGCGTTGCATAATTTAGAGGTTAATTAATTAACCAAAAATATGGGTTTAATCAATTAATTGGGTGTGTATGTTGCATCTTGACATTCTGTGGTCGCGTAGCGTCACGCAAGAAAAAAAAAATACTATACGTATGTTGGAATTATATTGACTAATCCAATTTAATTTTGACAGGAAAATATTGGTCAAAACCTATTATTAAATTGAAATGTACAACCCATTCATCCAAAATTGACCAATTAGTTTGGTTGTATATCAACTTTTAAGGGAATTCCAAATCAAAGTTATTGCAGTATTTTGGAAACCAAATCGATTAATTAACCGGTTCAATTTCCTTCATGTGCTCATTCACTCAGCTCTCTCCTCCCCCACCCCACACCCCAGCTTCTCTCCTCCCCCACCCCACACCCCCCCCCCGCCCAAAAAAAAAAAAAAAAAAAAAAAAAAAAGAGAGCCTGATACTGAAATTGGGATGTCTTTGTGCGAGCCGTATGCGTGGAAAAAAAAAAAAAAAAAAAAAAAAAAAGAGAGCCTGAATACTGAAATGGGAGTCTTTGTGCGAGCCGTATGCCGTGAGAATCGCACCCGATTCAATTTGGGCATCCATTAAAATTGGTAGGTTAAACCAAATTAGAGGAATCTAATCAGTCATGTGCCATGTCCCCACCCCAGTTAGGTTCTCCCTCTATTTGCCACCTGTTTGCCTATTCATGGTTCGATAATTCAGTGGCGGACACGGTAGCAGTGAGAGAGATTCTCATAAATTTTTGGATTGACATAAGCGCAAATAAAAAGTATTGTACACAGTACACACACTATATGTATTAGAGTAATTTATTTATTTATTTTATAGATGAATATCACGAAGAAAGAGGCATGAATCCTTATCGTTGATGTTCCAATAGTAATTCATTATAATCATTTATCATAAACTCTTATCATGTTAAATGCACATTGAAGGAAAGGAGAGACGGTGCCTAATTAATTCTAATATATAATCATTATTATCTTTCTTTTCAAATAATTGTACACCTGTGGGGTATAAAGGGTTTAATCTCGTCTTCCTATTACCTGCTAACTTAAAAGCAAGCCAGTACTCTTCTAACAAGTCGTATTTTGCTCACGATTGATGAACTTTCTTCAAAAGGAAAAAAAAAATGGTGATTGTCAAGCTACCCATATGGCATTTTCTAGTTCAATTAGCAATTATACGAATGCTTCGGATCAAAAGCAAAGCAGGGAATCAGAAATTCTAAACTCAGGTAAAAAAGTTCATTATTAATTGGATGTATTTACTCCTCAACAGATGCGTAAAAAAGTTCAATGTTGCCAAATCAGGTAAAACAATGAAAGAAATAGATTATCCCTTTAATTCTGCGCGAGTTGGGATAACAGGAACTAGAAAGTTACCAAATGGAGAATCAGAAATTCTAAAATTTCCAGTGCAGCCTTCTTGTTGTGCTTGTGCAACTGCAAAATGTTTCGCCTGTTGAAACCTGTAATCTACCACAGGAGTTATAGGAACCTATATGTCCATTGACATGGGTGAATCACAAGAAATAATATATGATACCATGTGAAAACCACTTTAATAGAAATAAAAGAAAATATGATTACCTGAAAACTACTCACTGATGTTGCATCTCCAGTTACCTTTCCTGCCTGCGAAGGGGCAGTCCTGCAATAAGAGAGGTGTCAGAAACGAACTGGTCCTATATCTCTTGCAAATATATCATAAACTTTCATCTCTACATGGCTGCATGAAGAGCAGATGGGGTTTATACTTTGTAGTGCACACTGCTTCCCAATCACTCTAACTCATGGCACAAAAAGCAGATAAAAGAAAATGTCCTATGTTGCACGGAAATGGACAGGAGGAAGGAAGTCTCATTGGACCCCTTCGGGATATCATTCGGCAGGCCTGGAAATGCAAAAACCATATGGAAGAACGACATTTTAAATATAAGTTTACATGGAACAACAGTATTTTATACAAGGAAACGAGCGGCGGAAATGTTTCTGAAACAAGAAACGTCTATGGCTAAAAGTTTCTATGCATCATAGATGTAGTTTCTGATTATGGTGTTAGGAACCTTGAAATCATGTAAGAACTGAAATTACTTTATTCTCTATTTCTATTTGAGATAATTTTTGGGAAAGCATTTTGTAAATTCTATTGGGTATTCAGTATGCACTTAGACCTCCAAAGCTAAGACAAATATTATTTCTTTAGATTGAAAAACTCTTCCACTTAATTATGAAATCACAGGCATTTGAAGTTACTGCAAATAAATAAATAAAATAGGCTATTTCTGAATCACAATTGCCCAATTTGACAAAAGATACTAAATTAAGAAACTCTCAAGTTCATCAGAGCTCTCTTTCAACTCTAGCTCAAATAGATATTGATAGAAAAGGCAAACCCGCAGTATCCATCAAATTAAATTCAAAATTCAAATAATTCAGCACTAATTACAACAAAACGAATCGCCAATCAGCCTAAGATTAACATAAGCAACCGCAAACATAAACAAAACACCAAGTTACATACCTGAATCCGAACTCACAATTTAACATAAGAATTTTACACAAGAAATAATAAAACGACAAAGTATTACCTGCGACGCGGTGGCGGCTCGAGTTTTCTCCTCTTTTGTTCAGGTGCCGTCTTCCCCATATTCATAATCCAACTGCGGTCCGGCGCTTAAGAGAAGGGTTCAGAACTTCAGATCCGTTAAAAAAGAAGCAGGCCCCAACGTTCGACGGTATTCAAATCCAATCAAGCCGCACTGTATTCAAAGTTTTGTTTTTCTTCGTTAAACGACGACGTATTCTGTAAAAAAAATACCACCGGCATCCACCGCTTCAATCGAAGGAAACTATTTTAGCCGACAAGAAAAAGTTTCCAAAAATAGTCCGCGGACAGCACGGAAAATTTTCCGTCAGGAACAGAAGCGGATCTGTCTGTTTTAAGTGTGGGCTTCACACGGCAAATCCAGTAGCATGCTGGTCTAATTATGCAGTGCAAGTATAAGAGTCGGGTTTGATTTTAACATGGGTTGCCTCAGCCCAATAGAGGCCCATCTAATTGAATTTATTGGAATGGTCTAATTGACTTTCCTGGCCCATATTCAACATATATATGGTCAACGGATTCTTTTTTGTTTTAATTTTTTAAATGCACCTGTAAAATATTTAACGCTGAAATTACTATCATATTTTCAGTTACTAAAAAGGAAATAGAAAATGTCATCTTCTTAGTTCTTGATGTTAATGTTTTAAGTGTGTCAATCTATTTTTTGAAATTAAACAAGACAAGTGGTTAACTAAACACTTGCAAGTAACTACCTATCACATGATGTAGCACTTAATGTTGTTTAACTGTAATGAGAAAAACACAAGAAACGACATTGTAAAAAGAAAATTTCCCTAAGAAAACGACATGTAGTTCAGCCATAGTAATTAGTTCTGTATGGACCGGTCTGCTAAAAGCCCATCATGTTCTACCGTTCTATGGGCTTGCATCAGATTATGTTATATTATATTATGTTATATAAGATAATGGAAAAAATGATTTAATGTGGGTATGGCATGTGAAATCATATCTTTCTTGGAGCTAAGAATTCAAGATTTTGACTTTTAACGTATTAATTTTGATTTGTTAATTATGGGGAGATCTAACTAGATTCAACAAAAATGATATTTAAGGGGACATTCTATGTATTGATCCTTCTTTTTCCATTCTTGAACCAATTATTTTCTTTCAATATTGTTGGTCCATTAATCAAGTCGACCCCTCAAAATCCAATCAAATCGAATGTTCATCATTTCTTAAATCTTTGTTTCTTTTTTCTTTATTAACTCCGTATCCAAAAACTACATCATTAAGGTAAAAAATAATATTAATTTTCTGTTATCTTCGCATATTATTCAATTGTCAATGCTAAGGTAATCATTTATTGTTGACTTGTAAATGTTGAAATTTAAGAAACAAAATTTTAAATTTTTTCTTTTTTGGTAAGATGGTAACACGAGAAAACTCAGGTTTGATTAGTTAAATTAAGCCCCATTTAGTAGGATGTTACTTTCAAAGACAGATTTATTATTTCCTTAGATGACAAAAATTATTTTGAAAAAAATAATTATATGTTACCTATTATAATAACATTTCCTTATCTTAATAAATAAAATATATATTTATAAATTTATCATAGTAAAATTTCTTATTATCAATAGAAAATTAACAATGAATTACGAAAGTTAAATTACCCAAACGGCACCTAAGAAATTCTCCTAGTGGGGCCTCAATATTTTGCTTTTGTGGGTGAAAGATTGAGAGAATTATGTTTTGCTAATCTGGTTTATTCATTTCCTTCACTCTTGCATTGATTGAAGGATCCTAGCCGGTCTCTCATACTTGGGAGCTAGCATAAGAACAAGATACCCGTGCAAGCACATAAACGATTTTGATCGATCATTACTTTTGAAAAAGAAATGCATATTAATCGATCATTTTTATACTAAATTAATTATATTATATTATTATTTCATTAATTACTGTTCAAAATTCATCGAAACTAATAAAATTAGTTATTCAATAAATTATATAAAATTCATTTGATTTAAATAAACTCTTAAATCACGATCAATGATCTAAATCAAATCTAATTAAGAAATAAAAAATTTGCAATAAGAGGAAATGGACCAATATTATTTATTCATTTGGACAACACCAATAGGCCAAAGCTTCTTATAAAAATCTGTTAATATAATTATATTTGAGGGCAATATTTTTAGTGGGTCATTATCAATTCAAAGTTCAAACGTGAAACATAATGGTTGGAGCTTTTTATATAAATAAAGGAAAGACTTTCAAGATTTCAAATGTTTGCATTCAAAAAATAAAACATGGGTAATATATATATATAATTAAAAGTTAGAAAAAGCCAGAAAGGAAAATAGAAATGGGTAGTAGCTAGCTAATTAAAATTGGGACTTGAAGTTTAGAAAGAAAGGTGAAAAAAAAATGGACAAGAATGTCTCACAAACCATGTGCAGCAATGCGCCCCACGTGGCTATGGCATGCGTGTGGGTCTCGCCCTCTCAACCCAATCGTTGCTTCTGTTTTGGGTCTTTTCAATCTCACCACTTTAGGAAACCCATATAAAGGAAGTCAACTTTTATACACAAATTAATCCTAAGAAGTCCCAAGTCCATCGTCCATCTTCCTGTTTAATTATAGCTATAAAATTTAAATACTAACAGAAAAATTACAGTGGAATATTCTGAAACGAGGTTAATTTTATATTTTAAAAAAAATGTGGGATCCTCAAGGAAAAAATAAGAAAATAAAATATTTAAATAATTATTGAGTTTTCTCTTTTTATTCTTTATTTTTCCCCAGCTTTATTGAGTTGGATATGGAAGCCTTAGAGGTGGAGATGTGCTGTGCGTGTGAGGCAAGTAGCTGGCTTTGTAAATTCTTGTAGAACATCCTTCTTGAACACCTTCTCTTATATCACGTGTTCCTCTATATATATAATATATTAAAATTTCCTTTCTTTATTCCCTTTCTTTTCTTGCTTTTATTTGAAAATCTGATTTGAGCTTCAATTAGTCTCCTCTGAAAGTGCTTTTAAGCACTAATTATTCTTAAAACAAAGTGGCAATGTAATTAATTCCCCTTCAGCTTTCTTTCTCTATCAAAGATCTACCAAAAGGCATTATCTTATTTAATAAAAGATTAATTGCTATCAACTAGCAATACAAGAGAAGTAAAAGCATAACATGATCTACGTTTGGTGTCATGTATATATACGCTACTGTGCTCATATACCTCTATTTATACTAACTGTTTTTTTTTTTAAAAAAAAAAAGAAAAATTAATTTGAAGAGCCTTTTGGCAAAAGTAATCTGAAATATGTTCGAATGGATTTTTTGAAAAGTGGCTGTTATTTATTCCTGCTCGTTGCCAATCTAGGGTGCTGACATCTGTCCCAATAATGATCATGAAAATTTTTTAGCTTCTTTCAGAAACTATATATATATGTGTATTATGGAAGAACAAATTTTTATTCTTTGTGATGGTTGTTGGGGAGATATGGAATCTTAAAGCCATCTAAAGTTGTACACATCCACAGATTTTCAATTGCCACTAAAACTTCAAAAGAAATTGGAGAAGAAAAGAAAAGGCCAAAAGAGAAAGCGAAAAAGAAGAAAAAAAAAAAAAAAAATCAATTGCCACTAAAACTTTCAAAGAAATTGGAGAGAAAGAAAAGGCCAAAAGAGAAACGAAAAAGAACGAAAAAAAAAAAAAAAAGAAAAGAAAGGTTTTTTGAGTCAATTAAAATAGTCATTCAAAGAATTGTTTATCTTATCTTACCTAAATAATTTTTTCAAATAATGCATGATGGGACCCCATGCAACACAGTTGGAAAAAGAAAAAAGAAAAATTTTTCTAGTACGACTCAATAATTATTAAATCTAATTACAAATTTTGTTTGCGTTTCAGATTTAGGAGTAGTATTAATGCTCGGTCAACGCTTCACTTATTCCCACTAACCCACATTTTAAATTCACATTACAATGCCTAATCTTAAGTTCACTTCTGATTTAATATATTATTTTAGGATTTTAGCTAATTTAGGTTAGGGGGGTAAGTTGCCATCCTGCTTACACCCCTAAAAAAAAAAAAAAAAAAAAAGAAAAGAAAAAGGTTGAGTCAATTTAAAATAGTTCATTCAAAGAATTGTTTATCTTATCTACTAAATAATTTTTCAAATAATGCATGATGGACCCCATGCAACACAGTTGGAAAAAGAAAAGAAAAATTTTTCTAGTACGACTCAATAATTATAAATCTAATACAAATTTTGTTTGGTCAAGATTAGGAGTAGTATTAATGCGGTCAACGCTCACTTATCACTAACCACATTTAAATCACATTACAATGCCTAATCTTAAGTTCACTTCTGATTTAATTATATTAGATTTTAGCTAATTTAGGTTAGGGGGTAAGTGCCATCCTGCTACACCCCTATTTCTGTCGTTACGGTTTGTATATCTCGTGGTATCAGAAGTTGAGCTAGTCTTTAAAATTTAAAGGGTTAATATAAATTTTTCAAAATACAATCCCCTTCCCTCTGTCCTTGGTTATTATTTGTTTACATTAAATACATTCAGGTCAAAATGACTACTCTTATTCACGGCGCGTCAAGCCCACAAGGAGGAAACGATCCCGCGAGAATTTTGTTTATTTACAAAAATTAAATACTCGATTTTCTATTTAAATGACTTGAGTCTGTTTTAATCAAACCAAGTCTGTTTCTGTTGGTTACTTATCGATTTTAAAACAACCGCACATAGTATCTAAAGCATCATTGTTAGGTAAGATTATAAAGAAGAGCAAACATATAATTTACGAAAAAAATGGACAAGCAAAGTCCATTGCATGGATAAATTTATATAAACACACGCAAGGAGGGAGAGAAACAAAACAAGACTACAGAAATAAGTCATGTTCATAAACATGCAGTGTGCAGCTAGAACTGGAAGGGGCTTTGTCAAGTCAAGCAGGCAGAGTTATTTTTCCAACTTATCATTATTTGGCCATTGCTTGCACTTTTAGATGCCCATAACTTGAAAAAGATACCATTAATTACGAATATCTGTTTTGACGTGGAACCCAATCGGCCACCCACAATCTCAAAATTATATATTATATATTATATTCAAATTTTTATTTTTAATATTATATATTATTATTTTTCTAAATGGGTACAAAAATTTAAGGAAAAAGCAGACAATTACATAGTCCAAGCTAATGAACTAAATTTGTTTAAAAGAAAAAGGAATGATGTTACATTTCTTGATTAGGGCAAACTGAAAATGAAGCCCTCAACCGTGAAAAGGTGAATATAAGCCCAGAACTTTTTTTTTTCCGCACGGCAAATAGCTTTAACTTGTACAACCATCTTAGCTTCTTTTGACCAACTGTTTTGGTCCATCTAACAACAGTATTTATTATATCATTGGGCTATATAACAGTAGTTTAAAAGGATCCCTGTCTTTATATATGATATGAGAGCCCTCCATTCCACTCCACTTAACTTACCACTGCACTGTGTTTAAGAAATTATTCTCAAACTTTATGATAATTGAAAGGTATTTATCTCTAAACCACTCAATCTGCTTGTTTAACTTTTAATTGAAATATATAAAAATCAATGATTGGGAAAATAGAAGTTGGGTTTTGTTGGAATAAAATTGGCATGCAAGGGTGAAGTGAAATTATTTTGTAGTGAGATGACGCAATCTGTAAAAATAACATGGAATACAGAAGTACAACAGCAGTACATACTAAGAAGTTAAAAGTAAGCAGATGAAGTGAAAATGGGACGGTGGAAAAGCAAATGATGAAGAAAATGATGTATGAGAGGAGACCCAATGGGAAACGGCACGGAATAGGGAACACGCAACGCGCTCCCGTAAAAGGAACACAAGAAGTGGTGCAGCCGAGAGTTTTGTGTCAGATTGAAAATGTGTGGGTCACATTTACAAAATGGGTTGGCCGCTCTTGTCTCATTCACTCCCTATCTCTCAGTTTCTCTCCTTTCAATATCTCAACTCAACCCACCAAACAAACCCTTACGCTCTCACAAACCCACTTGGAAACGACAATAACAGTCAATTACACCCAACTCAACAAGACAGCGAAAGTGTGAGATAATTTTTCCTTTTTTCGGAAAATTAAAGTGAGAGATAGATTTAACAGAGGGCAATATATATATATACACACACTCTATTCCTCAGAAAATAATAGTCCAATAAAAGGAATTTAAAAAAAAAAATCAGCAATACCGTGTTTGAAAAATAGTTTTTTTAAAAGAAATATTAAAAATATTGTTAATGTAATTATCTTTTGACTTGTTAATTAACTAAAAAATATAAAAAATCCGCAAATTGAGGGGTTAAAATTAATTGGTGAAAGAGATATGTCTCCTTTCTTCCATCTGTTTGGGGAAATGCCAACGATGTTGACTCGTGTGGTATTCCTCTCAGTCCTCCGTTGATCACGAACTTTTTCTTTTTTTTCTATTTTTCACGGTATATTTTGTTTTATCATTTCAGTGAATAAATTATTTCATTTTTATAAAATAAATATCATTACCGTAGTAGAAAAATATTAATTGTGCATATATCGTATAACAGTTTCTTTTAATTTTTTGAAAAATTAAAAAGCATGCATGTATATATTCTTTACAATGTAATGAAAAATAAAATCATTTATTAATTGAATTAATTTTTATAACGGTGTTTATTAAATGTATAATATAGAATTATGATTATGATTGCCAACTGGCTTGCTGCTGGTTTACGTTATCAGACATTCTTGATTTTTGACCCTAACATGTGAATGTCCCATTATGTCACTCTCCATGACCCCTCCCTGCATTAATTCAACACCTTAAGAAATAAATAAATAAATAAAATAAAATTCCTATGCGATATTTGTTTATAATGTTACTGTTCCATAAACACATGGGTACAATAGTACATAAAAATGTTTTTGTGATATTCTAATTTATGATACAATTTGGTTATCTGATTCACATTTGGTTAATCAAATTAAATTATCTCGATTTCGATTTATTCAGGTATATTTTTATAGCATCTAAATTCATAACCAAATGTTATTATAATCTAATAAATCGGTTTGATTCGATTTAGATTAGGTTATTTTAAAGCATATTAATTATATTGGACTTAAAATTCAGTTAATTATATATGGTAGCAAAATCAAAAATTAAAAATCAAATAGTTTTATATACACCAAACCGATCGATAACTAAATTTCTAAAATGATTATCCGAATCCGACTAAAATAGATCGATTTGATTCAACTTTCGGTTAGAAACCAGAATTGTCGGACCCTACTAATTCCTACCAGGAGCTAATAAATTTCCCAAGTAGCTGCTGATCTACATTTTGTATTTGTATTATATTTGAATTTTTTAACCTAAAAAAATAATTACTAAAAATATTAATTTTTTTAAATTAATATTTTTATGATAATTTTATTTATTAATCATCTAAAAATAATAAATTTTGTTATTTTATATTTTAAGAGAAATCCAGTTTCGGAACCTCTCTCCAATGCTAAGAAAAAATGAATGTTAATTTATACAGTTATAGTTCATCCATACACAAGAACTAGTGGAAGGCAACATTGGACGGCACAAGCCAACAGAGCTTTTTTAATAGTAAAATCCCAGTTTAGTTTAGGGATGCGTTTGCTGACGTGTTGAGTCTGACCGGTTAGCGGGGTCCAATTTTTGCAAGGAAATTTCTTTGGCCCAATCACAGATCAATCAAACTGCCACTCTTTCACTCTTTTTCTATCTCTGCCATTTCTGTGCCAAACGGAAAGGATTACAGACCAAAAGGATCTAAACCTCCATCTGCACGTGTGACCCCTCACGTGTCATTTTCTATCTATTGCCTTTGTTCTTTTATTTTCTTTTTATTTATTTTTTACTTATTGTATAATATCTTTTCTTTTTTCTGTCCTTTTAATAGAAAACTTTTTTTTTTAAATAGAAAACTTATTTGAATTCTCTACTAAATTATAATATATAATAAAACCAATTAATTTTAAACATACTCATTATGCATGCTTCTTTTTTTATTTATTAGGAAGTGCAATGAGTCACACTATATGGAGTAAATATTCTACAAATTGGGATTTAAATTTAAAATATCAGACTACACTTAATTAACATATATTTTTTTCATTCACACAAAATATATTTTGTACAATGAAAAATAATTTTCTTTTAATTATTTTCATATACACCACAAGCACTCAATAATTTTCTTTTAATTCAAATTATTATTTCAATTCCTGCGACTAATTAAAACAAGAGAATGACCTATTGATGTTAATATCTAAATAGTAGGATATTGATATTTTCTAATTACTCATCTGCCTTCCTAAAATAAAAGAGAGAAAATAAATTAAACTATTAAAATTGATTAAAAATTTAATGACTCAATTGACCAATTTCGATATAAAAACTTGACTTGATTGCTATTTCTTTTCTATCAGGATAAGACTTGTCTACAATGTATACTCTCCGACTAGGTTATAAAATTAGATCCCGATAGATTTTAAGACTTGTCTACAGTGTATACTCTCGGGCTAGGTTATAAAATTAGGTCCCGATATATTTAAAGGGCAGGCAACATTAAATGATAACTCATCTATAGCAATTGTGATTATGTTGGCTCCCAAAATGTCTACCAATTGGAGCAATTTATTATTTATTTATAATGCCTAAATAGGAAACACACAACCCAGCACAATCTATATTATAGATCGAAACAAAGTTACTCCACAGAAACAGAAACAATTAATTTGATACGTTTCATATTCTAATTTACTCCCATGTATTAATAATCAATATACATCGATTAATTAAGGTTTTTTATAACTCCAAAATTTTCTCCTATGCTGAGGGGAGAGGATATTACAACCTTTGATATTGAATGTGGGGCCCAGATATTTGAAGGAAGGTGATAGAATCACAGCCGTTGGATTGAGAAGAGTTGTAGTAATAGTGTAATGATTTGGTTTACGTATCTATCTATCTATAAAGAGCAGAGAAAGAATGGGAGGTGCCGGAAAATAAAAAATCGCCAAAAACGAAAAATCAATCGCGAAATACCAATTTTACTTATCGGAAATTGAACCTCTCAGATTTTCTGACAATAATCTGGCCTCCATTTACATAGATTAAAAAAACAAGGGAAAAAAAATAAAAAAATAATTTACTTTTAATTAAATTATGGTGCATGCATTATATTGAATTGAATAGTATTAAATTTAATTTGGGAAACACTACAATTACGTTAAGATTAAGAAATTTAATATAAATTTATATAAAAAAGAAAGAAATCTAGGAGAATAAAAAAAAAAAAAAAAAATTCCCAAATTGAAGTTACATGATGTAATTAAATAAATGAAAATAGTGCCATTAGTCCATAGACAGAGGAGAAGAAAATTAAATTGCAACATGAGAAACAATCCCATCTTAAATCCTCTATTAATACCCACCCTTTCCTCCTCATCCACGGCAAAAAGCGAGATATCTATCTATTTATCGTTCTTTCTTAGAACTTAGCGGCCTTACATACATTTAAAGGGTTGGGGAGAGAGTATAGAGTGCTCTTCATGGGAGTGCTTCTGGACGGTGAACGAAGAAGAAACAAGATTTTTATTTATCTTTGATTAAACACCATACCAATAATCATTATGTGTAATCCAGACGCCAACAACACTACCCTTAGTCTTTCTACCTTAACTGAGAAACAATCACAAACCCATCCCTACTTGGATATTTTATCACTCCCAAACACCATAAAAGACCTGGAAAATCTCAAAACGAATCCACCACCACCATCGCCGGAAATATTATATCCTTCCGTTTCGGATATAATATCAGAGACAAAATCACTCTTTAAACTCGCCTTCCCTATAGCCCTAACCGCTCTCATTCTCTACTCTCGGTCTATCGTCTCTATGCTCTTTCTTGGCCATCTAGGTGACTTTGAACTCGCCGGTGGTTCACTTGCTATTGCTTTTGCTAATATTACCGGTTACTCTGTTCTTTCTGGTTTAGCTTTGGGTATGGAGCCTCTTTGTTCTCAGGCTTTTGGCGCTCAACGTCCAAAACTCCTTTCTGTAACCCTTCATCGGTCTGTGATTTTCCTTTTAATTTCATCAATACCCATATCTTTTCTATGGCTTAACATGTCGAAAATCCTTCTCTCGCTTCACCAAGATCCCAACATCACGAGTCTTGCTCACACTTATTTGCTCTTCTCTCTTCCTGACCTTTTAACAAACTCTTTCATCCATCCAATCCGCATTTACCTTCGCGCTCAAGGTATCACCCACCCTTTAACTTTAGCATCCCTCGTCGGCACCATTCTTCATTTACCTTTCAATCTTTTACTCGTCAATCATTGGAAGTTCGGAGTCTCCGGCGTCGCAGCCGCAGCCGCCGCTTCTAACTTTTTTGTGCTCCTGTCTTTAGTTTCTTACGTGTGGGTTTCTGGTTTACACGAGCCGACGTGGACTAAGCCGAGCCGAGAATGTTTCGCTGACTGGAAGCCGCTTATTCGGCTAGCAGCTCCTAGCTGTGTGTCAGTTTGTTTGGAGTGGTGGTGGTATGAGATCATGATTGTTTTATGTGGCCTTTTATCAAACCCCAAATCAACGGTTGCTTCTATGGGCATCTTGATACAAACGACGTCGTTGATTTATGTTTTCCCTAGTTCACTCGGTTTTGCTGTTTCCACCCGGGTGGGAAACGAACTCGGTGCAAACCGTCCTCACAAGGCGAAATTATCCGCTGTGGTTGCGGTTTTCATTTCAGCCATGATGGGCCTCACAGCTTCCACGTTCGCATCGGGAATGAGGTATAGGTGGGGCCAAATATTCACGAGCGACGGAGATATCCTACGGCTGACGTCGGCTGCACTGCCGATCCTAGGGTTATGCGAGCTAGGTAACTGTCCGCAAACAGTAGGGTGTGGCGTCCTGAGAGGAAGTGCACGCCCGTCTAGCGCGGCTAACGTGAACCTCGGCGCGTTCTATCTGGTAGGCATGCCAGTGGCTATTGGACTTGGGTTTTGGTTAGGTGTTGGGTTTTGTGGGCTCTGGCTCGGTCTACTATCAGCACAAGTTTGTTGTGCGGGGCTCATGCTGTACGTTGTGGGGTCCACCGACTGGGATTTTGAAGCTAAGAGAGCTCAAATGCTAACTTGCCTCGGCTGTGATAATCGGAGATTACTCAGTGAAGACAACACAGAAGAAGAAGAGCATAAATTGATTGTGGCCTGGTCCTGATAGCCTAGCGTATGTGGTTTAAATGTAGAACCGTTGCCTGTTTTTTGTAATTTTTTTGCCCTTATGGGTTTATTTGTGAATTATTTATTTATTTATTTATTTATTTTTGGGCTGGGAGAGAGAAGTATGCATGAAGAATATACAGAAGAAAAATTACCACTAATTAATTAATGTTATATATTTATATATCCCGCCCTTTCCATTTGGTGTTTGAAAGCTCGGAAACTTAAAGCAGTAATTACAGAAGCTAATTATTAAAGGCTCAACTTAATTTGACATGTAACATCCAAACACAGTGCATTTTTATGACGTTGGTAATTGGTAAGACATGAGAAATAATTAGCTTATATAGCATTGATTGCTGAAGGTATTGTCTCAAAAATTCAGACATGTTTGGTTTTTGATTTCTCTGTTGGATTTTGCAGGGTGTAAAGCACGTTCAAATCATCAGCTGCCACATGGCACCTGTGTATCTAACAATCCAATACAAGATTGTATTCAACTTATATATATATATATACTAGTTGCTCTTGTGGTGACTATAATTTAGTTGAAAATGGCATGCCTGGACCAAGACTCATCTAGTGTTCTCCGTTTCATCATTTTAGGAATTATCCAGTGTGGTCACCACCTCATATCTAGCTTACATGATCCGTAGCTACTGATTGAGTTATCTTTGCCATTATGGATCTTCTTGCCCGAGGGGGACCAACTATTTTTTTTTTTTTTCTATTTTCATTACTGAATATCTCAAGTTTTTTTTATTACAAGATAGATACTCATCGCTCAATCCGGAGCGTTTAATTTGATGATGACATTGTACAGGAGAGAAACTATAAACTATGCATATCCTGAAAAGCAAGGAAAAGTAAGGTGGTTGACAATTTGGGTCCCAATGATATGGATAAAGAAGAAAACAAAGAAAGGCTATATAATGGAAGAAGGGGAAAAAGAAGAAGAAAAAGAAAAGAAAAGAAAAGAAAAAAAAAAAAAAAAAGGGGAATATTACTGAATATCTCAAGTTTTTTTTATTTACAAGATAGAATTACTCATCGCTCAATCCCGGAGCGGTTTAATTTGATGATGAACATTGTACAGGAGAGAAACTATTTAAACCTATGGCAATTTATCCTGAAAAGCAAGGAAAGAGTAAGGTGGTTGACAATTTGCGGTCCAATGATATGGATTAAAGAAGAAAACAAAGAAAGGCTATATAATGGAAGAATGGGGAAAAAGAGAATAAAGAAAAATGAAAAGAAAGAAAAGAAAAAAAAAAAAAAAAAAGGGGAAGAGAAAATTGAGATTAGCCATGGGTGAAAGGAAAAAAAAAAAAAAAAAAAAAGGGGAAGAAGAAATGAGATTAGCCATGGTGAAAGGAAAGGAAAACAAAAGAGGTCTTGTCAGTATTAAAAAGTGTTTGGAAGGGTATCTTATTATGTGCACGAGGGGGGTATCAGAACTTGAATGAGTCAAGTCCACAAGTTTTGTTGTTTTGTAATGTACACTTTTACACTATACTTGTCTATCTCACAGTACTGTTATGACACTGGAGCAGAGAATTCACCTCCCCTTCTCTATGTAAATTTTTGCATTTCAACCTTGATTTTTTTTTGCATCAATACACCTTTGTGTTTGTGGGTTCCATCCCCATCAAATCCATGCTATATATCACATATCCCCTTTTATTTTTTTTCGAAATCTTTTTTCTGTTTACTTGCCTAGAGACAGAATCAATCTATAGTACATTGCTGCTCATGCACACACCATTCAAAAATCATATTCAACCTTCTTTACCTACTTTCATTTTTCACTCCTTACCTTAGTTCTAGGTCATTCAAATAAACGAGGTTGATTTATTTACACCGAATTCACGAGTCTACTCTTAAACTAAACTTATGTAGAATAATTTTTTATTGAAATAAGGATATTTCTAATGATATATTAAAACAAAATATAGTAGGAATAATATTTGAAAATTTTCTATTTTCATTTATTTCATTCATAAATAAATCTATAGACTCAGTCAAGACAAGTCTAATTCTAAATATATTTCTTTAATTAATGATATTTCTATATTAAACTGATAAAAAAAATTTATTTTTTGATAAATTCAACATTACTGTTAAGTTCAACGGGTAAATTTAGCAATTGCATATTGACAATTTTCTTTTTCTTCTTTTTTTTTTTAAAGGATTTTCAAAGTATAAAAAAATTAATAAACAATTAGGAAAAAAAAAAAAAACTCATGGCAAGTAACTAATATCCCAATGTTATTCATCTTAGGAGAGCCAAACATATTATCCCATAGGTTATGTCCCGTGCTGGCATTAAACTTGTTTTTTGCATGCCAACCGGGTGTAATCTAATTGATATTTTTACGTTTTATAAAAAATGTGGAGAGTAAGAAGTTTCAAATTTGAGTTTTTTATAGACTATATTATAGAAATTATCACTAATTTGATTAATATTATTCAAAAGCGAGAGTTACTTCTAATCCATTAGGTCACATAAATATTTTAAAAAAAAAGTATATGTTTTTTGCATACCTATAATTGGAATAAATTAGGATTGCCTTATCGCGTACAAATTAAGAAACCAAATTCACAAACTAACAATTGCATATATAAACGTAAGGTCAAAGTTAGGAATATAATTAGAAACTAATTAGTAGTAAAATCTATAATTATTATTGACTAATGTTTGTGGTTGGCCAAACAGAAAGGTTTTTGACATAAACGTCTTAATTGGAATATAGTGCTCATTAACATTATAATTGTCAGAAAGAGTAATCATTTGATATTCCAACAAGGATACCCACATCAAAATTCAGTGACATTTTATGTAAATATTCCTTAATTTAGATATTCCCATTATTCATAATGAAAGCTACTGCTAGATATGATATGATTAAGCACACAATCACTTCCTATAATTAAATAATTGGTGCCAACAAATTAAATTATATTTTTTTTTTAAAAGAAAAAAAAATTAACTAGAGATATTTAAATTTATTAATTCCTTAGCTATTTTATTTACCAAGCACAACGTACCAAAGTTCTCTATCAATTTGTCTCCTCCAATGGATTAATTTAATGGGTTCGTCTCAATAGCAGTGAGGGTACTAGCTGTTTGGTCGGCTTAATTCGTCCTATACGTATTAAATTTTGTATAGATTAAGCAATAATTAGACTCCCATTACTTAGATATTTAAATTTATAATTTTACTGTATCGAATCGAATCAAATTATATTTATAAAATATTATTACTCGTAGCACAGGAATAAACATATAATTTAGTTCATTATATTAAATTTTCTTCTAAATTTAGTTGTCTGCAGATTCATTCACTTATCTTTTATCTTTCGTAAAGTTAATTTTTGTGCAGATTGACTTTCGGGTCTTCCTTTCTTTATATTGGGATCTTATTTATTTGAAAATCCCGAAGATGACATCTTATTTTGATTTTTTCACGACTTTTATGGTGTAGTTTATTCATGATTTTCCTTTATCCAATGCAGATTTTTTTTTTCTCCTCCCTTTATTTACCAAATAATAATAAAAAAAAATATAACTCTACATGTTATATCCCAAATGTAGCTTGTACATATATGTTATAGGTTATAGGACTTAGGAGTAATTGTAGGGTTATAGTGTAGGAATTATACCATAGCTTAATTGTGGGAAAGAGGAGACTAATATTAGGTCACGCCTGCTAGATGAATAGTTAGGACATATCCCTTTCTTAGTGCCAAATTCTCTTCATCATTCATCAATATGCCTTTCAGTTGTGTACTATTCAGTACCCCAAAATGAAAGGGACGTCCCTGACATTGGTACAAAAAGGGGCTTCCTATCAGAACTTGAAACGTGTTTATCAATTTCACATTTTTTTTATTGTTTTTACTTTTTAGATATAGGAATTACGAGGGAATGTCTAACCCAAAAATTTATTTACCTGTAGAGCTAAGTTTGCGGGATTCTTTGTTTTGAGGAGTTTATTCGGTAAAATTAATCATTTTCGCAGCTTTTTATGAAACGTTAAAAATTAAACATTATATAAATTAATTAGTTCGGTAGAATGCTGTTAAGCTAATTCAAAATTTATGTTACTAAATACAGTAAAAAATAACATTTAGTGTTTTGACCGATTAAAAACGTTAAAAGCTATTGGAAAAGCAGTTCCAAAACAAACTCTAAAAAAAATTTTGTGAGTACTTTGTTAACCGCTAACTAATTTGTTTTGTTGTACAAAAGAAATGCGAGTTTGATGCTGTAATCTTTTGTGAAGTGATCCATACGGTGTTGTATAGCCCACTAAATAGCCCAACCTTGTGGCTATAAGTTAGGTATATGACCACTCTCGACCTCGAGCATGCACCTCTCATAACCTCATTCCTTTTCGCTATATAAAAACGAGAGGAATAACCTTAGCTACAAAATGAAAATAATAATAAAAGATACCAAAAATCTCTGATCTTGTCTCCCTAAGGTCATTATATATATATAGGGAATGTAAGTGGCTCACTGAAAACAATGCAGAGGCATTTTTAGGGTAGAGATTATTAATCTTGATTGGGTTACAGCATCCAGCTCAAACCAATCATAAAGAACATGCTTTCAACTATGAATCCACAACACCAACTGGCATGGTCCTCCTTGTAATGTAGAGTCATGTTATTATTATTATTATTATTATTATTAATGTAGTTTTATTGAACGATGTTGTCTTTAATTCCCACAGATATTTTAGGGCATGTAGACAGGCAGTAGAATAAGCAGACTCTAATTCTAGATTGGATCTATCTATCTATCTATCCACACACAAGACTCAAGAGTCCCCACTTTTGCCTCATTCAAGAAATCAAAACAGTCATGCTTCCCATTCCTATACACATATTATATATCCTTAATTAACATACAAGAAAAATAATAATATATAAAGAAAATTAAAGACAACATCATTCTAGAGCATGATGTTTCTCACATGGCTACCCTTTTGAGCAACCACCCCATTCCTTCCTTTTAATTTATCTCTCTCTCTTTCATTTGTTCCCTCATACCTAATAGATTTTTTTTTTTTTTAATAAAATAAAATAAAATCTTTTTACTTTTTCTAAAAATTGCTTGCCATTCTTTCCAATCACCGAAGATGCATGCATTATCACTAGAAACCACTCCATCATGCCTGCCTCTAAATAAGCAAGAATAGCTAGCCCCAAACCCTACATATATGTATAGCTCTATCTCTTGCCATATGCAACAACGAAGAAAAAACCTTTGCCAGGGCTATAACTAGCTTTAGCTTCCTGTCCACTTTGCATGCAACCACTTGGAAATTATTGACTGTATGAGAGTAGGGTATACTTCTAGCTAGCTAGAATTCGGTTTCTGTGATTTGTTGATTAAGCTATTGTCTTGTTTATTTTCTCCAATTGGCATGACATGTTCCCCTCATGAAGACCAATGAAGCTAATCTCTTTCACAGGGTTATCTCCCTCCATATTTTCTTGTATTTTTTAAGTTTTTATTCGCTAACCCATAACTCTATACACCCTCTAAGCCTGACACTTGGGGCCTCTCTATGCTCTTGCTCGTATAATTAAATTTCATCTATTGAAAATTTTAATTCAAGCCCAAATCATCAATTGTAAGTTTCACATTTCCATCTGATTTTCCCGTTGGATTCGTCAAATTCACCTCTATGCTTTCTTTTTGATGTTGGTTGCCTTTGCGTTCTTGTATTTGTTTAGATTAAAAACGAAATTCCAATATGTACTTCTTATGGAAATTATGCTATATATATTCGATTGTGCCATATATGATACGATGAGCAGTGATGGGCGTGGAACATTAATATGGAATGTGAAGCTCCCATCTCACAGCTTGCACCCAACAAAATTATATTTGCAAATCAAAGCCGCTATCTATTTTGCAATAATTCGTGCATCTATGTATACAGAGATTCTTTTCACTTTTAACTTTTTTTCATAAGTTAAAAAAATTATTATTTTTTTAAAAGAAAATTCTGTTTTTGTTATTGACTATAATTAATTATGAGCAGAACAATATTAATAATAGTAGTATTTATCTTGTAATAGAATAATTTAGATGCTCCATTTCCAGCAACTTTAAAATAATATTTTTTATATAAATACAAAAGAAAAAAGAATATTATAGATGATTAATGGAGATATGTTTAACACACATTGATCTCATGGAAACTTTTAAATTTTATTTTATGTAACGGAATTACACAAAAATTTGTTAAAATTAATATTTTTACATTAATTCTGGCTAATAGGGAAAAAGGAAAAAAAAAAAAAAAGCAAACTTTTGTTGTAGTTTGTGCTTGTGAAATCCATTCTATTAAAGCCCATGGGCCATAGATATTACGGCCTTCGAAGTTACAAGCTCTTTTATTGTAAAACGCTTGCTCTTCTGTGTTATACGTGCAAAAAAAAACCTTCGTTCTATGTCTAAGCAGCCATCGATCGCTTGCGATATCAATTTTCGTAAAAATGAAAATATAAATTCAATCTTCAAAAAATACATTTTATTGAAAGAATCAAAAATATTTTTTTCATAAAAAATCAAAAGAGAAAAGGCAAAAGCAAAAACATTTTCCAAATGGCATCTAGAAATAATTACGTAATGACATTAGCATCCTTAATGATATTAAATCTAGCTCCATCAATGCGCATCATTGATATTAAATATTAATTTCCTTTAAGTGGAAAAAGAATCTAATATTTATGTATTTATATGTAAACTTTAATATATTTATG
Source organism: Jatropha curcas (assembly GCF_014843425.1). The sequence continues at coordinate 4,214,568 of NW_023590909.1, forward strand.
CAGATATCAAATCTTTCAGTATCGTATACGCTCTTTAAATTTTCAAAAAGTCTAATCATATAAAAATTCTAAAATCACAAGGTAGTATAAAATTCTCTCATAGCCATAGACTTCCTCGTCAATAATCACATCAATGGCAACACTATCAACACAAGCTCTTATAATCGGGTTGATATTTTCATGTCTTGCAGCGTCAATTCCATATGGAATGGCCCTGAAACTAAAGATTCCAAAGCTAAGCCCTTACATGTGCTTGGCACATTTAGCTACTGTTGAAGGATGTTTCAATTCTCTCTTTAAAGCTATTACTAAACCCAAACAAAGCAATGTTATTGGAAAGGCTTGTTGCAAGGTTATCCATGAAACCAACCCTACGTGTTGGTCCCTTCTGTTTCCTGAAGTTTCTGATGTTCTTTTGATACTCGACGGCCTTTGTCCTTCGGAACCTGTACCATCACCATGAGATCAATGAAGGATAAAAAGGTTATATATATATTGTGTGTAATAAGAGGATGCTTTTATTTGCATCTTTAAGTCTCATGTACTCAGTGAGATTTACTTATTAATAATAGTATTATAATTTTATATATGCTGATTGGCTCGCACATTTTGCGATTTTTGTTTCTGTTGGCTTGCATATGCAGGACCTTTATTCTCCTATGAGTTGTATATAAATAAATAAATAAAATTTCTATATATATATATATATAATCTGCTTCAAAATTTAGTTCTCCTGAGATAATATTTAAGGAAAAATAAATGAAATAACGTTAGCGAATTGTGGCTAATTGTAAGGAAAAAAAAAAAAAAAGAAAAGTTTTTTGTAGATTCTAATCGTGAAATCCATTCTATGAAAGCCCATGGGCCATAGATGTTACGGCCTACATAAGCTATTGCTGTACAACTCTTCTATTTTATACTTGAAACAAAGACCTTCATTCTGTATTGCAAAAATACTGTCTGTTAATTTCATTTTTCTAATTTTTTTAAACCATGTATGCATGATGCTATAATTTCTTTTCATATAGAAAAAAAAAATTTGAATAAAAAAATATTAAATTTACCTAAATAGATTTTTTTCGAAAAGAAAATAAAATATTGATGTTATCATTTTTATCGTTCCGCAAACAAAAAAAAAAAAAAATCACATCCATTCAATAAGAGAAAAAGTAATTATATCGATAAGGAGTGGCTAAACAGTAAGGTATACATAAGCTCGAGTTCAGCTGATAATTTTTGCAATTCTAGGAGTTTGATATGGGAAAATATATTTAAAAAGAGTAGTCACGGGCCCGATTCTATGGGCCTGTTTAATTTGGGTGGTAGTGTTTCTCTTTTTATCAGTCCACGTCGGGCCGACAGCAACCTGGACTGGCCCAAATGCGGATCCCATAAATTAATGTCGATGACTGAATTGCACTTTGCATTTGTACGATAGCTAAAATGTTATACATGAGGCACTTAATGATGGTGATTAACAGATAATTAGTCGGTTTAGCAACACAAATCCTGAATTCAAGAATATACATTTATTACATGTAGGATGATAGAAAGTTGTACATTCGATTTTCATATTTATATTTTAATTTTCTTTACTCAGTGATTATAGCACTGTCGTTTGGAAGGTGAGAAGTAGGGTGGTATGGTATGTGCAGACAACAGGGAAAATGGAGATACAGGAAATCCAAACGAAATATGACAAATCCAGAAATAACTAACAACCGTAGGCGTAGGCTTCTCTGTTTGAGGAGATAGCTGTCCTACTTAATTACTTTATTAAACCATTAGGGTAAATTTAAAATGACACCTCATCCCTCTAATTAATAACTCTCTCTCAGAAACCATAATTGGGTTCAGAAAAAAAAAAAAAAAAGGACAGATTTCATTCAATTCGTCACTCTCTCACCAAAACGGTGTTACAAAAGAACGAAGGGTTCCGTACTCCTATTTTTCAAAACCTATAAAATTCAGTACTATTTGGATTTTGTCTTTAATGGAACACTGCTATGATATGCATTTCTCAGCCAGCTAAGAAATGTATACATACAATTAAATATCGTCCGTACAACTTTTTTTCTTTGTACGGTGTCAAAATTAATTTGAAATTATTCTAGCTGTCGACACATGCGAAATATTTTTACTAGAACGGAGAAAATTTACTTATATTTGGTGTATGGATTTATCTATACACTAAATTAATTACATTTCAAACGATAGTATTTTTTTATTGTGAAAAAAAATAAAATAATATCATTTTTTTTTTTTTTGGAATGCTCCTTATTTTTATACTTCAAATTTCAAAATTTAATCTTTCGGGTAAAGTTATATGAAAATGATGAAATTATAAAGATTATAAATTCAAACTGGAAAACATATTTTGTCTACATATCTTTGTCTGTTGCGGATTAAATTAAAAAGAAAATGTTTTTTTTTTTTTTTAAATAAGAAAATAGCAGAACATTTTATTTTTCTTTCAACTGAAGCATAAAAGAAATAAATGATAACGAAATGACTGAGGTCCGGACGTCTGGTTAAAAAAGTACAAGCAAGATAGAAGAGACTTTGTTTTCATCTTTAAGCTGTGAGTAACAGAGTAGTCAGAGGAAGGGGCAGAGTGGAAAAAATTGACAAGAGAGTTAAGTTAGTAGACATTACATATACAAATAATTGAAGAACAATTTGAAAAGAAAGAAATAATGGAAACAGTGAAAAAGAATTAATGATGGCAGTTTTTTACATGCTTCTTCTGCTACACTTCCATTAATCAACTGAAAGATCTTTTCAACCCTTTAAAAAGAAACTGAGAAAGAGAGAGAATAAAGAAAAGGGTTGCAGCTTGGAGCTGCTCTGTCATCTCTAAATTACTTAAGAAAAGAAAGTTTCATTGGGTTTGTGCATTTAATGTCATGGAAAGAAAAAGAAAATTTTACAGTGACATATGCTTTCATTTCCTTTTGCAAGTTAAAAGGCAAATATGCACTATATACCCACTTTGATTGATTCTACCTTAGTTCAGAGATAGACAAGGAAAGATTAGTACTTTACTAAATATTTCATTTTATGAGAGAAAAATAATCTTTAAAGAGTCTTTTTTTTTTTTTTTTTTGGATGAGTAACTAGAGTGTGCAGAGGAAGAGGGTGAGCGAGGAGTAATAGGAAAAAGACAGGAGAGTTAAGGTTGAGTAGACATTACTAATACAACTTATGGACCAAATCATATTTGAAGACAATTTTGAAGAAAGAAATAATGGAAAGCAGTGAAAAAGCAATTAATGATGGCAGTTGTTTTGGCATATACTTCTGCTACATATCTTCCATTAACATTATATCTATATCTGAAAGATGCTTTTCACGCCTTTAAAAAGAAAACTGAGAAAGAGAGAGAATAAAGAAAAGGGTTGCACTTGGAGCTGAAACTGTCATCTCTAAAATTACTTAAGAAAGAGAAAGTTTCATAAGAGATTATAGATTAGAGATATTAAATGTCATGGAAAAGAAAAGAAAATTTTTACAGTGACATATGCTTTCATTTCATATTTGACAAGTTAAAAGGCAATAGTGCACTATATTAAGCCGGCACTTTGATTGGATTCTACCTTAAGTTGCAGAGATAGACAAGGAAAGATTAGTACTTGACTAAATATTTCAATTTTAATGAGAGAAAAATAATCTTTAAAGAGGATACGTGTTTAATATATATTTTTTTTTATTTTCTGATATAAAATGTCAGGGCTTCACGAGGTTGTCAGGGACTGGGTATCTTTCTTTTCCGTAGGGCATAGCTCCAAGGAGCCGTAACCTGTAATCTCAGCTAAGAGCATTGAAGTGTGGTGTATTCTCTTTTTTCAGTTGAGAGAAAAGGTAGTAAAGTGAATATGTTCCTTCTGGATTAATCTCTGTTGGGAGCAAGGAAAATTCGAAGAAATTTCGCACTTTTTTTATTGCTTTATGTTTGCTTTCTTTCCACGTCCCCTTTTACAATTAATAATGAGTAATTATGGATTCTATTAATCTTTTTTTTTTTTTTTTTTCTGATATAAAAATGTAAGGGCTTCACGAGGTTGTCAGACTGAGGTATCTTTCTTTTCGTGGACGCATAGCTCCAAAACGTAATGAGAGAGATGAATGTGTGTATTCTTTCTTTCAATTGAAATTTGAAAAGGTTTGAAGAAAAAAGAATAGTCCTTCGGTTTCTCGTTGGGGCAAGGAAAATTCGAAGAATTTCACTTTTTTTATTGCTTTATGTTTACTTTCTTTCCGTCCCCTTTTACAATTAATAATGAGAATATGATTCTATTATCGAGGAATTTACCTATTTAGACCAGGTAACTATAAAAATACGTATAAACAAAAAAAAAAAGAAAAAGAAAAAAGCTATTAATTTATTCTTGTATTGGTCATAAGTACCCTTCATTATACATAGCAATTCTCCATTGTTATTCAACAATTATTATTAAGCTTCCCTTGAGTGTTTTGAATAAATACATATAATATAGTTCCCATAACATCTCTGCATCTTCCAGCGGCGTGTTTTTGTCATGTAATGCACATCTTCACGAGCCATTGACAGTATTTTATATTCCTTTCCCTTTGCCTTTTTGATTTCAATCTTTCTCTTCCTTTTTCAAATATTGCCGCTTTTTCCCTTTCAGATTTTCTTTTAAAAGTCCGCCGGAAGATTGTGTTATGAGCTGTAACACTCTATTTTCTCTAAAATGAGTCTTAACGTCTCCTGATTTTTCTCCTACTCTCTAGTTGGACTCTGCTTTCTACCCACTTTCTACTTCTAGTGTAATGGGTAAAGCTACAAGATGGCTAAAGGGTCTGTTTGGAATAAAGAACAACAACAATAAAGACAATTATCACCGGAAAAACAAGAACCGGTATAGTTCAGGTAGAGACTCACCTGGGTTATGTTACAATCCGGCTACTATACCGCCTAATATATCTCCAGCAGAGGCTGCTTGGATAAGATCATACTACAATGAAACAGAGAAAGAACAGAGCAAGCATGCTATAGCGGTGGCAGCAGCCACAGCTGCGGCGGCTGATGCTGCTGTTGCTGCTGCACAGGCTGCGGTTGCAGTAGTGAGGCTTACGAGTCAGGGCAGAGGCAGTAATACAATGTTTGGTGGCGGACAAGAGAGATGGGCTGCTGTCAAGATTCAGACAGTTTTTAGGGGTTATTTGGTAATTGAGCGACATTTTACTAACCAATTAAGCTTTAGTATGCAATTTATGTTCTTTGTCTTCTAATTTTGTTATTTTGGATTTTAATACAGGCAAGAAAAGCACTAAGAGCATTAAAAGGATTGGTGAAATTACAAGCATATTTTAGAGGCTATTTAGTAAGAAAACAAGCAACTGCAACTCTCCATAGTATGCAAGCTCTTATCAGGGCACAAGCCACTGTCCGTTCTCAAAGAACCAGAAACCTGAATGGAGCTGATAACCGGTTCGAAGCTCGAGCTCGAAAATCTATGGTATATTTTTCCAAATTTCGTAAATTCAGTCCGACGATAGTCAAAAATACATTTGATTACGTTACAATTTTCAGCGTATTAAAGTTTGGGTCTTTCATTGATTTTCAGGAGAGATTTGATGAAACGAGAAGTGAACACACAGCTTCTATTCACAGTAGAAGACTTTCAAGCTCACTAGACTTTCAAGCTACATTAATAAACTCCATTGATGGAAGTCCAAAAATAGTGGAGGTTGATACAGGTAATAATTGCAGGCCAAAATCAAGATCTCGTAGAACTAACACGTCAGTTTCAGATTTCAGTGATGACCCATTTTACCAAACACTCCCTTCTCCACTCCCATCAAGAATTCCACCTCGTTTATCGATGCTCGACACTCGAAATTTTCAAGATTCCGATTGGGGATTAACAGGTGATGAATGTAGATTCTCTACTGCACAAAGCACTCCCAGGTTTATCAACTCCGAAAGATTGTCTAATCCTCCTTTGACACCTTCCAAGAGCGTTTGTGCAGATAACTTGTTCAGGCAATTTGGCAATTTCCCCAATTATATGGCTAATACTCAATCTTTCAAAGCCAAAGTGAGATCACATAGTGCTCCAAAACAGAGGCCTGAACCAGGGCCAAAGAAGAGATTATCACTCAATGAGTTAATGGAATCAAGAAATAGTATAAGTGGTGTTAGAATGCAAAGGTCCTGTTCACAAGTTCAAGAAGCCATTAATTTCAAGAATGCTGTGTTGGGTAAACTTGATAGGTGTTCCGAGTTTATTAGAGCAGCAGATAGAAATTATTTGCAGAGAAGGTGATTGCTAATTAGATGTTATATAAGTCAGTGACATAATATATTTAAACAAACTGTAGTTGAAAATTTTCTCAATGCATTCGATTCAAGATTTGCTATTGATGGAATCAAATTTTAAATTTTAAGCGAATTTTGCTTGTACAAAATCATTTAACATGAAGGGGCTGAGTTGTTTTGTGTATGGACAAGAATAATCGCACTCTGCGAAACAGTCACATCAATCAAGTACTCAAATGTTTGCTAATAATGATTAACTTTTTGATTTGATGCTTAGCTCATGACTATCCTATGAATATATAATAAATTTTAATTTACAGATAAAACTCTCTTTCTGTCTTTCATATGGCTGCCCTGCCATCATCAAAGACAAAGTTTAAGCCCTTTTAAAAAGAAAGAAAAGAATAAAATTTTTGGAACTTAGAAAGAAACAGGGACAAGTTAGGCAATGATGCACTGTCTTTTGAGCTGAACATTTCGTGGAGCGTGCTGATAAGGGATGTCTTTGTAACACATTTTGAATCCCAACGCTCTTTGCGACTCTTCCCTTCTGTATGAACGCTATTTAATTTCAATTTTTTTATTCATAACGCTATTTAATTATTCAATTATTAATGTATATATACACACATATGTTACTTAGGGATTCATTCTCATTTTTGCCTTTTTATATTTTGATAAACAGAAACAAATCTTTTTAATTTTTTTAAAAACGACTTGATTGTACTAATTTAATTGATTTTTTCATATTTTGTAGAAAATTTGGGAAATAAGATATCTCAAATTTAGATCCTATTAATTATAAAAATTTTAATCGATTTGGTGAATTAGGCCATCTAGTTTGCTTGAACTTTAGACTTAAAAAAAAAAAAAAAAATCTTTTTTTACACTTTCTTTTTAATAAAGAGTAATTTAGCATATCTCCTCCATTCAAGAGTCCGCCACAGACCCCTGAAAAAAAAAAAAAGAAAAAAAAACTCAAATTTGATTCCTATTTAATTTATAAAAATTTTAATCGATTTTGGTGAATTAGGCCATCTAGTTTGCTTGAACTTTAGAACTTAAAAAATTAAAAAAAAAAGATTCTTTTGTTACAGCACTTTCTTTTAATAAAGGCAGTAATTTAGCAATATTATCTTCTCTCATGTCAAACGAGGTAATTATTATGGGCTCGGCCACGCAACCACTCACTAATTGAAAGAGAGCAAAATAAAGAAATGATACCTTTATGACAGCTTTAGGAAGAATAAAAAAGCTCTGCCACACGACTAAAGTTAGATCTATTGGCCACATATGCATACTGAAAAAATTAAAGTCCTAATAAAAAACGCGCACATCATAGGTTGAACCTAATTTCAGGGCTTGAACATCAAATTTATGATATCCGGGTCCTAAGTCGTGCTAGAGGAGAGGCTAGGCAAGCTTGGCCTTTATATTTTTAGTTTGGTCTTTCCAGTGCCATTATATTTTTATTTTTCCTATTGGAAATTGTTTTTGTCTCAATATACGCTAGAGCGATATAAGTACAGTTGCTGTGCGGCTTTCTTGTCGATGTGGCGTGCGCATGGGCCTTGCACCCCTATTGAGAATATATTATAATCTACTCTCTCTCTCTTTCTCCCGAATTAAATTATTAGTAAAAGTTGTCAAAAAATAGATGATGTTGTGCCTCACAATATGTTTTTCAATAGTAAATTATTTATTAATTTTCTTTGCATACATTATAGTCTCTATAAAATATAATTATACAAAGAACAAATCTAATGAAATTATAGTCTCTAAAGAGGATGTATCTTTCGAGCAGATATACTGTTTAGAGTGTTATATTAATTGATTTGATTATTATTACGAGTAGGATTTATAGAATTTTTCCCTAATGTGATACTAGTATGTTAGTATGGTATCGATGGACAATGATGAAATAAGATAGATTAGGTTCACTATCTAGCAAACGCGATTACCTCAGTTTCTATGAAATTAGAAAGTATCATATTTCAAAGAGAGAGAATGTCTCTTATTCTGGAATTTATATAATATATGAAAATAGAGCCAAAAAATTGGGAAAAAATGCAAATGAATCAAACCTAAAGTTATAATTTTCGCTTCAGAGTGAAATAAAACTATGCAAGGTCAAAAAAGGGTTACTAAATGTAAAAAAACAACAACAGTTTCCTGATGAAGTAATAAATTATGCGTTAATGAATATATACTGAAACTTAAAAACAATAGAGATAGAAATTGAAAGTTGAGAGCGAGTATCTATTGGCAGATAGAAGAGCGAAGGTGTAATGTAGCCACCGAGTGCCAAGCAATTTGTGCGCGCCTTCGAGAGTGAGAAAACGATCCTCGACACGAGTAATCAGTGTAAGGTGTCAGTACGCTATCTGCCCCGCTTATTGAGTGGCTCTGTTATTGATTCATTCAGTGCAGCTTGAAACAAAAGAATTAGTATATATTATGTAAACATAGACAAACATAGGAGGAGCAATTACAAATTTTTTGTTCCCTATATAGTGTTATATTGGTACCGTTGTGTAAACTTAAAAACGTCAGCCTACAAAATTATATGTGGCTCAATATATTCTTTCCTTTCTCATGGTGCTCTGTCATTATAACTACAAATCGCGGCGAGTTCTTCACTTGATATAGTGGATGACTCTGATACTGTTTCAATGATGTCAAGGGATTCAGATGAGTAGCAAAGACGTGATATTTAGTTAAAGGCAGTTAAGATAGGGAAAATGTTTGATGATTACAGTATTAAATTTTAAATTTATAATAGATATTATGCCAAAATAAGGATAACAATTGCTTACTATTAGGGCTACTCTTATAATCAGATTTTTCACATTGATAGATTTATTCTATTTGGTGTCATATATGACAATAAAATATATAGAGAGATATATATATTATAGGATTAATAGAATATAGAGAGTTTATATATATATAGATATATATTATTGTTCCAACATAATAACACAAATACGAGGTCACAGTGTGTTTCCACACAGACTTATACATATATGAATATGTTACCTGGTGTGTTTAATTAGCATGGCTGGCTTTAGTGTATCTCCTAGAGCGCACTCGAGTTCTCAGTCATCTAGTGAGAGGATCTGAGTACATATCTCTTATTTTGATTAAATTCGGATAACATTTGTGCGAGATATGAGTACGAGACTCTATTTGGTATATAGTCTGGCTGTAATTATATGATTGCTCTACTGCTAATGCAGAAATAGTAATTACCAATGATTTTTCAAGTGCTCGTGTTTATGAGATCTATATATTTATCGCGGATTCACAAATTACATTCTATAATATTTGATGTTACATATTCTGTGTTGCCTGTCCTATCTACAAGTAGATCAACTAGGAGTAGACACATGCGCAGTCCTTGAGTTCAAAAGATCTTATTAAGTCAGCTTCACTCTCATATCACAGCTCGCACAGATTTACTTTTTGTGGAATGACATTATGAATGTCGGTGAGTTGATTTCCGTTAGCTATGGAGAAACAACCATATAGGATGCAGAGATATCAGAGAGTTTGCACCTGCCTATTAAGTTTGGAGAAACTTACTCATCGGAGAATCCAAAGCTGAAATAATATATAAGTTACTAAGATGAAATAACAAGAAGAGACCTAGTCTAGATCATGTTCTCTATATTATCCTACTATTAAGGTAAGGAATGACCCTCATCAAAGAAAGATTTCCTCTCATGGCGGTCTATTTGTTGAAGAGTGTCTTACTCATTTCGAGCTAAAAATTGTTTTTTAGCTTGTGATACTTTGTGATGTGCAGCACTGTGTGTGGCAAACCTAAATGGAGTTTATATACTGAAATAAAGTTAGAGCAGGACCCAATATCAATATGGACGGGATCTCGGCATTAAGTTAGTGTGTCTGATAAAGTACGATTACAATTTTATGTCTAAAAATTAATTCGCTCTGACTTCCCAGTCGTTATTGATTAAACTATGGGTTATGTAGATAAAGGAACACATTGCTCATTTATATTCAGGGATATCTATTATATAGAATTATAGCGTGGACCGTTTACGGTTCAAATTGCCAAGAGACTTAATGGTTAAATATGCTAACCGTCAGTTGATGGGATAGTACTAATAATTATAGAGGAATGTTGTAGTAGATGTAAGGGCATCGAAAATATACTCTCGCGTGTTGAAATGTATCGATGTAGTAATTTGTATTATGTATTCTTCATTTTTTTGGTTGTTGATAGATTGCAATTAAAGAGATATTTCGATACGAAAATGCGTTCCGCATTTTATAGTTTATTTTAGATCGGATACCAAAAGTGTTAATTGATATGTAGAACATATTTTTTTCGGGACAAATGTGATCTTGATAATATCTTCTAAATGATCCAATCTGATAAGTTTCTGTGTTGTGTGAGAAGACATTTATATATGTGGAAGTGACTCATATATATTTTTTGGTAATTTGTAGTTGGGTGAGTTCTACAATAAGTATTTTCATTATATATGTAACTTATAATGAGTTTTTTCCACTCATTTATAACACACTCCTCACGATATGAGATCTTATTAATTTTGTTTGCCGTTGAGACAAATAAAGAGACATTTCGAAAAAAAAAAAAAGAAAAAAAAAAGTCTGCCACAGACAAATTTCAACGCATAGGTTAATTAGCCCAAATAGACCGGGCCTAAGCTGCAAAAGGTACAGGCCTTAATTTTAGTTGGTCCAGCCATTATAATTCCTAGGAAATTTCGTTACATAACATTGTACACCTTGTCTGTGGCGCCTGCCTTCCCCTGAAATATTTCTTTTCTTCCCCAAATTATTATACAAAATATTAATGGCAAAATTTATTATTATTATTTAAATTTTAAAAATTAATTAAAGAAACATATAAATATATCTTTGGTTTTTTGTTATAGAATTTCGCGATATCTGAATTTCCTGGACAGAAGTAATTGGAGAGGACAAAGCAAAACGAGAAATTATAGCAAAAACAAACTCAGTTTCATATGAAAATTGAAAGTTCATATAAGGAGGATGCTCCTTATGGATTATTGAATACAACAAAGGAAAATGCAAAATAAAAAGTCTAATTTCCCAGAGGAAACAAACTCAGGCAAAAGGGTACTAATGTAAAAAACACACAGTTTCCTGGGAATTTATTTTACTGCAACTTAAAACATAGAAATGGTGGATTAATTTGCAGATAGAGCAATTGTTGGCCACCATCCAAGCCATTTTGTCGCCTTCTAGAAACGACCGCCGTACAGTGAAGGCAGTGCTTCTCCCTCTTGAGGGCCAGCTTGTTTCAGCAGCTGAAAAAAAGAAATTAAGTAATTAATTAAAATAAAAACAAGAATAAATATTGTTTATGTGTTAATTGGAGTGGAAACGTAAAAACGACCTCAAAATAGGGCTCAAACTTCCCTTTCAGGGTCTCATATTCCATCCTCAGCTCTTGCAGGGAGACTCTGATACTGTTCAATTCAAATTCAGATGAGTACAAGTGATAATTAAGTATTAATTAATTCAAATCAAAACATTCTTTAATTAAGCATTACCCTTCCACATTATGTTCCTTGCTATTGTTCCTCATTGCAATCACTTTGTCCTTAACCTTTTTAGCTCCAATGCTGAAAATTGCAATTTTTTTCAGTAACATATGCTAAAAATAAAATCGAAGCGTGTGTTTCCACACAGACACATATAAGTACCTCGCGCTGTTGACCTTCAGCTGATGAAGTATCTTGTTAATTCCAGTGAAATCGACAGGGCTCTTCGTCCTGCGTAAATGCATGAACGAAAAAGAATTACCAAATGATTTTTCAACTGTTTGGAATATAATTTCCGTCATTCAAATTAATTAATATTTGAAGTTACTTACAGTTTCTCCTCTACAGTAGCTAGCATATCCATGGAGTCTGAGAAGAACAAAGTCAGTATTTCCTCCACGAAATTTGGATCATCAGGGCCTTGGAGTTGTTCCAGTTGAACAAAAAACGAGTCGAGAGTTCCCTGCAAAGGAAAAATATATAGTAGAAAAGCTGAAATAAATATATTAAAAGGATAAAAAAAGAAGAAGAAGCTAGGACATGTTTCTATATTAAATATAAATAAGGAAGACCTCATCAAAGAAAGATTTCCTCATGGCGGCAATTTGTTGAAGCAAGGCTTGGTTCTCCATTTCGAGATAAAAATGTTTTAGCTTGATGATACATTATTGGCAAACCAAATAGGAGTTTATATAGCTGAAATAAAGTTACCAAGCCCACAAATAACAAGCATTCATTAACTATTTCTGAAAAGTAAGATTACAATTTTATGTCTCAAAAATAATTCCGTACTGACTTCCCCATGATTGTTAAATATGTTAATGAATCAGAATGAAACACATTGCTCATTTATAATTCAGGGATTCTATTATAAATTAATAGCGTGACACGTTTAACGGTCAAATTGAAAAGAACTTATAGTTAAATATGTAACCGTCAATTTGATGGTAGTACTATAAGAATTATGTATAGATGAAGCATCGAAATATATCTTCCGGTTGAAAGTTATAGATTTGCATATTAAAGGTTTTCACAAAACCGTATCCGATTTTATATTTTTTTTAGATCATAAAATTAATGAATGTAGATTTTTTTCGGGACAAATGGACATGGAAAATTCTATAATAAGTTTCGGTTTTTGGCATATTTTGGATTTTATATTTTTTTGGTAATGAGTTGATATATTTAAAAATATTATTAATATTATTATAATGTTTTCCAATAACTTAAACCCTCGTTAGAATCTTAAATTTGTTTGCCTTAACAAAAATAAAGAGACATTGACACTGTGTTATATGATACTGGCCTGGGAATATTTATGAACATTTTACTTCCAATGCGACGCCATTACTTCAACACATAGAACCATTATTTATCTCTTGACTTGCATATTAAAAACATTATTTTGAACAATTAGGCCTTCCATTAAGATTAGAATTTGCAATCCTATTTGGAGCCATGATTAAAATTAAACTAATTAAATATAAAATTCAAAAATTCAATCTTGAACCATCTAAGTACTTTTTTTTTTCTTTTTACATGACACGAAAAGTGTGTGAAAGTGATATTTTTCAATCCTTAACTTTCTTTTTTTAGCTCATTTAATAATTTAAGGATATTAATATATGGTTCGAGGAATCCATTTATTTTGATTCTTTTATTTAGGATTCGTTACAAGGTTAATTTTTTATAAAACGTTATCTTAACCTCGAAAAAATAATTAATTCGAAAGCTATGTTACGAAATAGTTTTAAAAATAACATCCAGCTACGTAAGACCGTTGCCGAACATATATAAATAATTATTCTTTCTAATGCTCAAAGTCATTAATTTGATATTTCCTTCCAATCTTTAATCAATTTTTTCATTGGTTGGAATTCAATAAATGGTAATAATACACTAAATTGGCAAAAAAACTCTTATAGTCAAAAGAATTTAAATTTAAAACCTCCTTATGTATAAATATAAAAATCAACTATAGATACTCAATTGGTTTCATTCCTTAATTAATTAATTTGCAATTCCTTTATTTTATGTATTAAACTGCCCTTAGTGGGCTTTCATGTAATTTGCACTACATGATTACCTTCTTGATGCAATTTTTACTTGAAATTGTAATTATATAATTCTGCTTAAATTAAATATCTGTAGGGTGTTTATTGATCACGATTCAATTCACATCACCATTCATTATATAATTAATTACTCAGTGGTGCATTAACAGAGTCAGAGTGGCTGGTGACAGAAGAAAATAAAGATTGTTTAAGCTAAGTTTCTTCATAAATAAAAAATAAAAAATTGTTTAAAGTGTAACTATCTTAATACTCTTTGGAGGTAGATTAAAGCTCATCTAATCATATGTCTAAAGCAGTGTAGAAATATTTAAGATCAAAGAAAACAACAAGTCTCCCAAGAAAAATCTTTATTTTTTAAATCAAACAAGCAACATGATTGACACAAAAATTTCACCTTCCTCACAAATACAAAGAAGAAACCCAAATGAAAAACATACCGTCCATTGGTAGAAAGAAGCAAAAATTAATGATGCTTATCACAAGGGAAAAATATATATATATATATATATTATCTTCTTGGCATTTTTTTGTTTTTTCTTTGTAAATATATTTCTTCAAGTTAGTTTGTTTCTAGCCCAAACCAAATGCAGGTAAGGACTGATTTAGCCTTCTTGCAAAAACAACAGTCGGTTGCCAGTCAAGCTCTATACTGCATATAGTTGACAGTGGCTATCGATTGTGTGAATATCAGAAGGAAATCATTGCCTCTGATTGAAAAAGGATTAGAGACAATATTACTAACACTAGATTTGATGGAAAATAAGAAGAGGAAGAGAAATTGACTTACTATTCCCTGCTTATTTACTGTCTGACTTGGCGTCTTATCTTGTGTTTTAGATCAACAACAATTACAGAAATGTTGTCAGAACTATTTCTTCCATAAGCTATTTCAGTGAGATTATCAGCCACAGCTTGCGCAGGCAATATTTCATCATCAGATACCATTAGTGTTCTGCGACACCTTCTTAATAGCCGGCGAGCTATCTCCCCAACCTCTTCATTGCTCATCACTTCCCAAAGACCATCGCTTGCCAATATCAAGCATTCATCTTCTTCGCTCCTTGTCATGAAACTGATCTCAGGCACTGGAATTATCCATGGCCTTAAGTACCTGTCACCTATAAAAAATCCCAAATTCATAGAGGCAAATAGTTTTTGCATAAGCAGAGAATAGAGAAAAAAAACGACAAACCTATTGCTCGGGACATAGCAAGGACTCCAAATACTCTAGCACCGTTCCAGTTTATCACTTTTCCTCCCCCTCCTTCAATTCTCATGAGCTCGTCTTGTCTATCTGGCTAATAAAACAAAAAGCATACCAAATCACTGAATTTGTTCAACTAAGCCAAAAATGACTGCACATTGTGCACATAACTTGAAGCATTTGAGTATTAAGTAATAGAAAGCACGCAAAAGAGGAGATTTAGATGCACATGACCTTATGATCAACAGTTAAAGGGATAATCTGAGTTGTACGGCAAAGCAGTGCCCTTGAGTCACCACAGTTTGATGTAATAATCTGGCAACCGGATAAAACCACCACTACTGCGGTGGATCCAACCATTTCTGATGCCTCTGCCAATACCTCATTGTCAGTCCTTTCAAAACCATTGGAAAAGGTAGTTTCCCACCTTTTTTGCCATTCATATCCATCAATTGTTTCACGATCAAATTCTTCTGCTATAACTTCATGCATTCTATCTTTACAATAGTTAGCCACCTACTTAAACATCAAAAACAATAGAGTAGCTGGGTTTTAACAACCATTTTAACCATATTATCTAATATTTTCTTTTTGCCTCCATCAACTTCTAACAGTAGCGCAACAAACAAAATATAAACATGAAATTGAATTCACAAAATATAATTGCCTTATGCTCTCCAATTCAATGTAACAAGCCACCTCTCTTTATAAATTAATGAAGTTTTAAATTTTTTTAGTTGAACCAGAAGTAACCCATCGGGTCACAGAGTGTAAGTTTTTTTTGCCTCATAGTAAGTGGATTTCTGGAGAATCGAACTTGTATTATTGGGACTACTTACTACCCCCCAATCAACAGATTGTCGGATAATAAGTTATAGAAGTTTGCATCCTAGTATATTATGATTGAAATGAGAAATTTCCACTAAATATACAGGACCAGAACTGACTGATTCATTAGATTACTTTACTATATTCAAATGTTCAAATAAAGATTAGATGGAAGTTGGATCACCATTAGTCTTTGGGCCGGAGAGAAAACATTTCTACGCAGGCTATGGGCCCTAGAGGAAAAACTAAACCTAAACTTCAACAAAAAAATCTAATAGATCGGGCTGACTCATAGGTGCCAATTATTGCAGGACAGGTGGCATGCCTCTGACCACTATAATATTGTTAAGGTGACTACTACAATCATCATGACGTAGCCCGCTACCATAGTCCAAAGAGAATAAAAGAGGATCCACCGGCCGTTTTCCAAACTTACACGTGGCTCTTATATGTATACATCATCTGGTCCCACACATTTCTTGCTTCCAGCAAAGAAGGAAATCCCCTATATCATAGTCTATGATACACCAGCACTTTAAAAAGTTTAAAGCGCAGTGATGATGCGTTTGTGATGACGATCACCGAAAACGCCCCTTGACGCTAGCTACATATGTTTTCAGCTAATAATAAAAAGAATATATGCTGCCTCCTGTAGCTTTAGAGATCCCTTTAATCCACCAAAAAAAATATATATATATGCACGGTTTTTAATTAAACGTGAATGTTGAAATACGTAAGACGGGCACAATTCCTAGAGATATGGACCAGTCTAAGGAAGACGCGTATGTTACCTCATTATTGTAGCTTTAAAAAAAATTCACACTTTATTTGTTTGGACAGACAAAAGGAAATTAAAGAAGAAAAAGTAAAATTTTAAAATAATTTTTTTCAATTTGAAAAGAAATTTTTTTAAAAAAAAAAATAACTAGATTAAAAACACTTTATTTTGTTTTTTTCATTTATCTTCTTCCCCTCCCCTTGTTGTTCTTCATCCAAAGAAAGGGTTAACATGCTATTAGTATAAATTGATCATTATAATAGTATACTTTTCAGTCAACTTGTTAATATAGATTCATAGGTTACCAAACTTCAGTTTATCAAATTAATATAGCAAAATAAATTTATTTTGTTAAATATATAAAAAATGTAAATGTTACAGATTTAATTTGGAGTATAAGGATGAATGATGGCTAATACCTGCGAGCCACCATGACCGTCGTAGACCCCGAAGAAATGGATAGGCGAGATCTCGGCGGAAGTTGTAGAACCAGGAGCCGTACATCCTCCCACGCGATCGCACGTGCATGAAATAAATTCCGGCACAACGGCAACGGCATCCTCCATCTCCCGTCGTCTCCCAATCACCGATGCGAACCCCCAGCTCACTCTTCTATTTCTCCGGCCCACACACTTTTCCCTTACCGTCACCGGTACCGTCATGGTGAGCTCCTCCTCCCTTGAGGCCCCCCCATATCTCGGTACCACTGCATCTACCACCACCGAGGCTGGAATCTCGCCAGGGCTACCACTAATGGTAGAGATGTCTCCGGAGCTAGTAACACTTTGAGAATCCTCTGTGCTAAGTATTGAAGATAAGCCAGAGCTTGTTGAAGCTAGCTCCGAGTATGGAACTGAGTCGACTCGCTCCAGTTGTCCGTTTTCTGATTGTTCCATTCAGTGAGCAGCGAGTAGTGATAGACAGGAGAAGAGAGGGAGCGAGAGGAAGGGGATAAAAGAAGCGGAAGAGACAGATAGGAGACTGACACGTGTGAGGCAAAATTGAGTCTGGTTTAACACGCTTCTCTCCTGCCTAGCGAAATTGGAAAAATAGCAAAACAGTCACATTCCCCGGTATATGTGTAAGGTCGCACTCATTAGCTTTTTCAGCTGCAGCACCGCCACGTGTCTTTCCTTCATCTTGGCTGTGCCACGCTGGTTGATTTTGCGGTCAAGGGTACATGTACGACAATGACGAAATACTTTTCTCCTTGCATGTCCATGATAAAATTAGTGCACTCGCAAGATGATTGATGTGTCACGACACTATTTGACATACTGTTTGGGTAGAATTGGAAAAGCAGTGATGTGGCGTATTTTAATTGGATAATTTAAGATTTTTAGACTCACGGGTCCTAGATTCACGTAGGATTAATTGGAAATTTAAAATACATGGTAAGCATTAGGTGGACCAAATAAAAAAGGTACACAGTGTTGATTAGTAGCTACGTGGCAGTTTAGAAATAGGGGGGGCCATAGCCATTAGGTAGAATTTGACGTTTGTAATATAAATATGCATGCTAAATAATGATTGATTTGCTCTAAGCTAAGTTTGCGCTTTCTATAAAGAATTAAGATAAAAGATTAAGAAAATAACTGAATCATACTAATTTCATAAAAAAATAAAGATAACTAAATATATTATCCTTTAATTAATGATTAATTAATTGATATAAAATTTAATAGAAATATTTAGGCAATGTTAAAATTATAATAAAATAATTATTATTTTGAATTTCTAAGTATGCCGAATGAATAGAATAAAAAAAATTTGTTAAATCTAATGCAATGGATGTAGTATTAAAGATCTAACTGATTACGAATATTCAAATGTTATTTTTAGTTATATGCTTTGAAAATTAAAATCCAACGATCACTGGTTGATTACTTAATTCTGTATGGTATGTACAATTAGAATAGTCTCTCCTTTCCTTCAACATCTCATGCTTTCCTCTAACATGTAATAATTAATAATATGTATATTTTTTTGGTAGAAAACAAAATTAAAGCTATGTTTAGTCAACTATAATGAAACAAATGCAACATAATTAAAAGTAATTCATTATATTTTCCCATAAAAATAGTTATTTTATTAATTTATATTATAACATTATACTATAAATGCTTTTAATTAAATTATATTACCTTTTATTATAGTTTATCAAATATAGCTTTATGCGATATTTAATAAACTACAGTCAAATGTCATACTATGTTTGGTAACATGATAAAATATAATTTATTGTGCGAGTAGATATTACTATTACCTTTTTTTTAAAATCAATTAAAATTAGATTTTCTTTATAATAGCATTTATTTCTCTTAAAAAAAGATTATTTCTTGAGATTAGCATTAAAAGTTTTGTAATCAAATATTTATTTCATGATATTGAAATCTTGAAATTAAACCATTAAAATTCATGTTTTTATAAAAAAGATTCATGTTTTGTAATAAAAAATTTGAGTTGAATTATAACTCATAAAATTATGTTTGATTTCGATATCCGATGAAAATTATCGTTTGAAATTGGTTTAGGTTTCCTAAGAAAGTAGGAAAATATTGTTGATGTCACGAGAACTGACACGTCGACATAGGGGGGCCCATCCTTAAGGCAAGAAACTTATGCAAGAAAAGAAACTGCTGTAAGAAGAATCAATCAATTGGTTTGGGCCAGGGTCGACTCAAATGAGAGAGTGACACCTATATTCGGTTGTTTGGTACGCTGGTAACCGTTGTAGATTCGTCTGGTAAGAGTAATTTTCAACTGATATTGATTGATCAGGATCATTTACTTCAGTCAAGGCAGTCGCTGTTATTTTAAAAATACTCACCAAACACGTTTTTTAAATTAATTCGAAATTAATTAACTTTAACTACATCAATAAACTTTTTGTGCTAGCCCCAAGCTGATCCCAACATGAATCCTCGTTTTTTTTTTTTTTTTATTATTAAATCTACGTTGTTTCCACTTTGATCCAGATATATAAATGAGCCGAGATGAATCAAGTTTAAACATATTCAAATTTACTTCATTTGCTAAGCGAGTCAATTTTAACTATATTTGAGTTGAATTTTTTCAAATCTTTTTCGAATCAAGTCGAACAATTCGTGAACTGATTCGGCTCATTTATGTTCTGCTCAATCTTCTTAGTTAAGTTGATATATTTCTTTTAGAAAGATCCGCCCCATCACCAATTGGACAAGCGGCTGATAGATCCTGATCTATATCGTGGTTTGTGGTGGCCTCTTAGGAGTTAATAAAAATATAATAAATATTAAACCATGTGATCTTAATTCTTATTTTAATTATAGATTAGATATATTTGGAGGATTTGGGGAATCCAAACCAGATTTGCTTAATGATTAGTTTTAAAAGAATTATTAATATTGTCAAATCTTGATTGATAAGATGTTAACGGGATGACCATCTCAATTTCTATAAGGATAAAAATATAAATTTAATTTTCAAAAAGCACGTTTTACTAAAAAAATTAAAAACTTTTACGTTCTATAAATTAAAAAGAATCAAACATTCTGACCTTATATATAAAATTATCAAATCCTATATTTCATATTTCCGAAAAAGATTATCAGATTTCTTTTTCTACAAATTTTAAGAAAATTTAATTAATTTTGCTATAATTTATGTGTTTTTATTTTCTACTCTTATTCACATAAGATGCAATTTAATGCAATTATATGTAAACCTATAATAAAATAGTGGATCATCTTTATGACACAGAAAAACTATATTTTATTAGCCATGGATTTGAAATAATCTAAACCGGATTTTCTTAATCATTGGTTTTAATATAATTATTTTTTTAAGGTGATATAATTATTAAAATTGTTAAACCTACATTATTTATATTATAGAAGAGGGTTATTTTTGTAATTTGCTTATATTTATAGTGTAATTATTCAATTGAATATACTTATTTTTATTATTGAGCTCTTTCACACACAAAAATATTTAATATTTTAGTATCGACGTGGAAAAAATTCTAAATCCATCAATGTCAAAAACTACATCAACAATTAGTCCATTGGATATTTAGATTGATTGTTGCAGAGAAGGCCACGTTGATGCAGTACGAGAACTGAGGAGGCCGTGATTGGATGCCTTCGATTAATGAGGATGCGCTACTGAGGAGAGGTTTTGACTTTTTATCTAGTTGATTTTCGTTGGGATAGGCATGAGAAGGGGCCAAGGTTTGGGCTGGGCCTCCAAAGGCTTTGAAGTAGTAAGGAATTGGCAACGTACCTTGAAACGTTACCCATAAATTATATGTTCCATTTAAGCGGCCACAAAACAAAACACCATATGGGTTTTCTCTCTGGCTTGGATCCGTTGATCTCAGCTCAGATCAAATACTTTCATATTGTTGCTGAAAGTGCATTGACAGTGATCTAAAGAAAATTTTTGCATGAGCCGAGCTCAATTGAGCTAGAATTCAACTCGATAACGATAAGGGTATATTCAACTCCGTGGTAAAATTACTATAGTTAAATTTAGGAGTACAATTACTAATTTTATGCTGTCTTTGTTATTTGGCACTAATTCTAAAAGATAATATTAAAAAAAAAGTATCGTTTCTTCTAGACAGCGAGTACAGTCCAACAAAAAGTTCGGAGGTGAGGCCTGCCGAGTGCTGACAAGGAAAGTGTAAGGAAGGCGTAATTCCTTTGATAAATAAATTAAAAGGGGTATCACTTATCACATGAAACGCATTTTCAAATTTGGGTTATAAATGAATTGCTCTATGAATTACTACTCATAGATCACTTAATTATTTATCATCTCTCTCTTTCACCGATATTTCAAGAATATGGCCAATACTACGTTCTTGATGAGCTGCCTAACCGATGTAAGCTTTGACATGGACGATGCTCTAACTTTTCTACCGATATTTCAAGAATATGGCCAATACTACGTTCTTGATGAGCTGCCTAACCGATGTAAGCTTTGACATGGACGATGCTCTAACTTTTCTACCAAATTTCAGGCGTCAAATCTCGGAAGCAGAATCTTTGGTTTCCGGTATGCCAACGGTTAATCCAAATGACGTTTGCTCGGTTTGCATGGAAGGTTTTGAAACGGATTTAGTTGGAAAACAAGTCCCATGTGGCCACGTTTACCATGCAGCTTGTATTTCTACTTGGCTCGCCAACTGTAATTCTTGTCCTCTTTGCCGGCATAACATTAACATCTCCAGTTGACAGTGATCGGAATTTTTTTTTTTATTTTTTTTTTTTTTTTTTTTTGATGTTTCTCTTATTAATTGCCCGGTTAACTTCATCTTCTTTTCATTCTTAAAATTTTTTAATGAAAGAAAATTGTTTGTTAAGATTGAATTGATAGTGGATATACTGTAATATCGAATAGCAACATTTTTTTTTTTTTTTTTTTTTTTTTTTTTTTTTTTTTTTGAAATGGAAAATTCTTAATTGGCCGGCTTTCAGATTATTCTTTTTATATTCAAGTACTCCCACAATTAAATCAACTCAATCCCTGTTAATTAAGTTTTCCCATTGATAATTGCTCCAATTAAAATCGTTGGATTGCAAACCCTAGCTAAATTGAGATGTTTGTTGAATGAAAGGAATGAGACATTTGATTTACAGCGGACAGTAGAAAAACTATAGAAAAAAATTGATTATTGAAATAATATAAATTACACTTTTCAAATAGAAATAAGACTACTATTTGGGATGGAGGGTAAAAAAATAACTACGACTTATATAGTCCGGAGAGGATTAACACCTTACAAAAACTGGTTCGTTATATTGCCTCTACCTAACTGTGATATGCATGGAAAATTCGTAACAGTCAAAAACATTAATTTTTTTGGTCAACGCGGTCAACTCCTTCCTATTATTCTAATATATAAATATTTTGCAAAACGAAAATCAGTCAATAGGAAGACATTATTTGTTTATTTTGGTTTTACGGAATTGGACTCATGGTTCACATGGTTACAGTCACAGATTTCATTTTCATATCCATATCTCTAATTGAAAAGTATTATTAAGGATTGTACTTCTTTGAATTATTTTTGTATTAAGTTCATAAGGAATTCAAATTTTTAATCTTATGTGTTGACTGATTTGACAGCAATAGTTCACCTGCAAAGGGAGATTGACCGAAACCACTTCGGTGTGGTGCAAGT